>OZ026835.1:34050392-34493190 GCA_964023205.1 Lutraria lutraria
TGTTTAAGATATTTCCTTTTGTATATGATATAATATGCATACTACTACATATATTTTGTGTGACGCATTGTGCCTCATATTCTTGTTGTATGGTGCAAAATACTGTTGGATTGTTTGTTTCAGTTTTGCGCCCCTTTTCAACAGTCAGAGTTATATGAAGCGGACAGTTCGCTTAAACATCGTTCCTGGGAAGAACCAGGACTAGATTCCCATCCTCCGTAAGCAACTGCCTACTTTCTCACATAAAGAGATATGGCCGGTATCTTGGCTCGACCCCACGACACTCCATCAGTGTGAGGTTACAGTGATTTTAAGTCAACGACCTTAACCACTCGAACGCGGAGGCGGGTCTGTGCAATGTATTACGTATTCTTGGTGTGTGGTGCAAAGTACTACTTAATTTTGATGTGTGACACATAGTACTCATAACTGTATGTGGCGCATGAATAAGAAAGGGAATTTTAAAATTAGGCCTTGTTTGTTTCTAGTTACATGCACATTAAATGTCTGGTAGGTAGGTCGTTTTTTTTACTCTTTGGAAAGGTGAAAACTTCTCTTAGGCCTTAGCATTACTAAGCATTCTCCCTCGTCATCGTAATTATACATAATGTACATAATGGTCAATGAATATCAGACGGAGTTACGCATTAATCTTGTATAATGTAGTTTGCAAGTCCAGTTTTGGAAATGAAATACTTCCCAGTTTGGAAATGAACTTTAATTGGGAATCGGGAATTCCCGGTCCACCGAGGGTCTGTGTGAATAAACTGAATATTGATAACTATATGATGTATAATATTCCCAGATATTTCAATGGAATGTTTGTAAACGCAGATACAAACAAAACTCTTAAAAACTTAATGGAATTTTCAATCATATCGACATACCACTGTGCATACGTTTGAACTTATCAACGAAACCATTGTGTGAAATGTAAACACTAGCTGGATGTAACTCGTCAATCTGTACAGAATGTGTTTTTATCATCTATGTACTAAGATTAATATTTTATTACTTCCCAGTGTAACGATAGGGTACTCATATATAGTATTTAGATTGTGTAACATATAATATTTCTTTTTCACTGTCCCAGTGTGCATTGTGTTACACGAACCAATATGAAATTAGTCTGGCTCTCAGTCCGAACTATTGTTGTCTACACAATGGTTTTCAATGGCCCAATCAATACAAGACCCGAACGTACGATTCCGAGATTTCTTCGAATAATGGTTCTTCTCCTCAAGATTTTTCTCCCCCAGGATTCACCGCCCAAGGTTTCCCTCACCAAAGGGGCCCTCCCCCCAAGAGGACCATCCCCCCAAAGGCTTATTATAACCCTGCCTTGATATACATGTATTTAACCTGGCCAATAATTCAATAAATTATAATTAGAGGAACAGAAGCATTCATTTGTTACAGTGTAGCAAATCCAGTGAGCTTGCTGGTCTGCTGTGACGGACATGCAGGCACAGAGGAATGTGTGTATGCATGGTGACTGGTAGGTTGGCTGTTTATAGACAGGCAGACAGAGGCGGTGTGGCCGGATATCAGGCTGGCGGGTTGTCTGTGATAGGTAGGCAGGGAATGGCGGTTTGGGCGGATGTCAGGCTGGTAGGTTGGCCGTGATGGGCAGACGGACAGAGTGGGTTTGGATGGATGTCAGGCTGGCGGGTTGGGATAAGGCGACATGCATACTGAGTCCAGTTGGTAGGTACGTTGGAAAACTTCTCAAACTGGACTCGAGTCGAGTCTTTGAGAATATCTTTAAAAAAAGATAATCATTTAGTTTGGACTTCCAGAATCATTATTTTCACATTGTGACATTAAAGGCATATTTGTGACTTACAGTGAACGCATTTTGCATCGAAGACCTAATCTTCCAGTCTTGTCTTTATTCATCGTTGAATAAATGATCAAATAAGATACAAAAAACTAAAATTATAATCTTTGATGATACAAATATTATAAACAAATAAAAATACTCTGATGCTACATGTATATTGAAAGCATAAAGCACCCGTGTTGTTATTGCACAGTGTTTAATCGATTGGTTTGTTGGACAATACAAATGAGACGCTTATCTCTAGTCTTCAAAGAGAGAATTTTCCTGTCTTATACTCAGTATGATTAAGGATATGCTTTCAGCACAGACTTCTTCCTGGTTTCAAAAGATTCGTTGATAAGGTTTATGAATATTTTATAGTCTTCGTGCAAGTTCCACATCGACGTCTAATTACACGTTTTGTCTGTCGTACCATATCACTAACGCCTTTGGTTTTGCGTGGGCCTACTCAAGGCCAAAGCTAACGGATCACTTAAATTACTGCATGTGTTTGTAATATAATTTGAGTATTCACGGACAGATTGCGTTCAAATTTGGAATAAGAATAATTCAACACATCATACATACCTGGTAGAAATGTTCACAAATAAATGTAATAAAACATAACAAATGAAAATATCACAGCAGAAGTAAAATTCAAAACATCACGTAATCGGCGCCAATTCTTAATCGAACGGTTTTTAAACCATATCACATGTCTCGCTACCATGGCATTCAATGTCACCGGACATTAATGTCATAGAACATTCGTGGGATGAACTTAACCGATGTATGAGATGGCAGCCAGTAGCTCCTCGTAACCTACAAATGCTGCAGCATTCCCTGGTTTGCAGTGTGGGGAATCCACGTGACCTAGTGACGTCACAAAGTTATCGTAACAAGCGCGTTTTCTGTCATTCGAACCAGGAAAACATCACGTACGTGTTTTATTTTTCGTTTTCTGTTAAAACCACATGACTGTTGCAACTCCTCGCATAAAGGGTCACCTCCGGTTCAGAGTTTTGTCACTGTAGGCCCTCTACTTTTTTACTTTTCTTGTCCAACCCGTTTGACAGTGTTGTGAAAATGAGCGTTATTTTTACATGAACATTTTAGAAATTGACCAAATCCACTCAAACCACGCATATAAGCAATTTGGCATACACTTCGATTGTCCGCGTGTTTTGATACGTGTAAATATGCTTAGTGTTTGGGTTCACTACATTTAGAATTATTCTTAAATAATGTTAAATTGCTATAAGCAGAGTTAAATCACGTTATCGTTACAAGGCGATTTGGAAGTGCTATTGCTTCAATCATAAACATTTAAGGTTTGAATGACAATACAAGTAAAAGACGAAGAAATATACCTGCTAACGATGAGACGAAGTGCGATGTAACTGCATACTTAAAGATACATTTGTTGTTGCTTCAATAAATTTGGAAGTCGAGACAGGAATGCTTTCAAGAAAGGTGTGTTTGGAGTGCGGTTGGACGGTGGGGCTAGACGGAACTAGAGCAAGATGCTATTCATCCTGAAGATGGGACTTGATACATATTGTGGACTTATTTCAATGCCAAATACCTATGGTAGTACAGTAAATTCTCTTCCAAGAAACACATGTTTATGAATGTTATTTTACAGATGACAATACATTGATAATATGCATATTTATGCATATTATGTAGTGTTTGTTTATGTATTATCTTACAATACAGATTCCATTATGTTGCCTTTGACTGATGTATAATACTTGATCTAGATATATATTTTAAGTTGCATTGCTGCGTAGATGTTATCATTGTCTCAAATATCTACCTGCTCTGTCTTTTATAAGGTTAAGAATATTTTGAGATTGCTTGTAGTTGTGTTGATACCATGATCTGAGTACATGTATGTATAATTTATTCTGTTATAAGTCTTTGTTGAATTATACTTCGTCCTTAAAAATATCACTTTCCTTTTTTTCTGATGTTTAAGAAATTTAACTCAACATTGAAGATACCATTTCATTGATCATCACTTTAGATGATTATGTTTTATGATACTGACTGCATGTGTGTAAGTATCCTTTCATCCACATTACAGTGTATGTTAATGGCTTGAATATCCTTTGAATTAACGTGTACAAAATGGCTATATCTGTACACTGAATGCATTTTTGTTGATGTATACAATGAATATATAGAATAAACCAAACTGATTTGTCCACAGGTAAGTAAAAATCGACATTCTGTTGATTGCAAGTGCTTCAATAATTGTTTAAATTATGCCCAATAATTCTTTTAAAAATGCAACAAAAACCAGTTGTGACTTAAATAGAAAAATTGTGCAACATGAAACATAATTATGATCTTATATCCAGAGTTTATTCATATAAAATGAAGTTGTTTAAGTTCAAAAGTGTTTTGTTATGTTAGTTATACGTAGGTGTGATATAGTTATACCTTAGAAGGATTTGTATAGATTGCGTTAATCCCGGGGGCACAAATAGTACAATATGGACGTAAATTAAAGCACGTTTTTATTTTTCGGTATATATCTATTCAATTGTTCAGTATTTTGTTACTCAAATTAAAAAGGCACTAAGTATAATTTATCTTTAACCAGCCCATGAAAAAAGCATTACAGTAAATACTAAAATAGATTTATTAGACATACCTTTAGTATAAAATATACATATTCTAAAGTTGTTTACAAGTATTAGCACAGCGGTATAAAAGGTGTTAAAATTATTTCATACTTATCATTTCATGATCAGGTGTATAGCGATTATCTTGGTTGTCGCACATACGTCCTTGTTTCTTAGTTTGTGTCGTGCTATTCTCACGACACCGTTTGTAAATCAAACGATGTGCTATACTCACGGCACCGTTAGTACGTAAAACGACATGTAATTTCTACGATAATTTTTACGATAATTCTCACCACACCGTTTTGCAAATAAAACAACGTGTTATTCATACGACACCATTATGCAAATAAAACAACGTGTTATTCTCACGACATGGTTAGTAAATAAAACGACGTGTTATTATCACGACACCGTTTTGCAAATAAAACGACGTGTTATTCTTACGACACCATTATGCAAATAAAACAACGTGTTATTCTCACGACACCGTTAGTAAATAAAACGACGTGTTATTATCACGACACCGTTTTGCAAATAAAACGACGTGTTATTCTTACGACACCATTATGCAAATAAAACAACGTGTTATTCTCACGACACCGTTAGTAAATAAAACGACGTGTTATTATCACGACACCGTTTTGCAAATAAAACGACGTGTTATTCTTACGACACCGTTAGTAAATAAAACGACGTGTTATTCTCACGACACCGTTAGTAAATAAAACGACGTGTTATTCTCACGACACCGTTAGTAAATAAAACGACGTGTTATTCTTACGACACCGTTAGTAAATAAAACGACGTGTTATTCTTACGACACCGTTAGTAAATAAAACGACGTGTTATTCTTACGACACCGTTAGTAAATAAAACGACGTGTTATTCTTACGACACTGTTAGTAAATAAAACGACGTGTTATTCTTACGACACCGTTAGTAAATAAAACGACGTGTTATTCTTACGACACTGTTAGTAAATAAAACGACGTGTTATTCTTACGACACCGTTAGTAAACAAAACGACGTGTTATTCTCACGACACCGTTTTGCAAATACAACGACGTGTTATTCTTACGACACCGTTAGTAAATAAAACGACGTGTTATTCTTACGACACCGTTAGTAAATAAAACGACGTGTTATTCTCACGACACCGTTAGTAAATAAAACGACGTGTTATTCTTACGACACCGTTAGTAAATAAAACGACGTGTTATTCTTACGACACCGTTAGTAAATAAAACGACGTGTTATTCTTACGACACCGTTAGTAAATAAAACGACGTGTTATTCTTACGACACTGTTAGTAAATAAAACGACGTGTTATTCTTACGACACCGTTAGTAAACAAAACGACTGTTATTCTCACGACACCGTTTTGCAAATACAACGACGTGTTATTCTTACGACACCGTTAGTAAATAAACGGACGTGTTATTCTAACGACACCGTTTTGCAAATAAAACGACGTGTTATTTTTACGACAATAATATTGTTAGAGTTATTTCCCTTTACATTTGCATTAAAGTCTTTGGGAGTAACCCATTTTTTAAAAACGTTATTAGAAACTACATGGTGGCGTGGACGACCACAAAGTTCGTCTATGCGAGTGGCCTGACTGTGTTGCAGTGAACAGCAAGAAGAAGTCTTCACAAGCACGCATTGCCATTTTAAAATCGTCGCGTACAGGCACAAGAGGTATTTATGACATAATATAGTGTGGTGCATCATTTATTTCAGTATCCCTCAATGTATCCACGTTCCATACCCTTGGGTTCTGTTGCACCATTTAGAGGGTAGCATGGATATGTTATCATATCAGGTGACACTACTCTCTTGTTTGTTTAAGCATGGTCTAAAATACCTGGAACTGTCCGAGTATCCTGTCTGTAAATAAAGGTGTATAAAAACTGTCGCATTATGTTATAATTATTTTATAAGTTCCTTTTAAAAACATCACCAAACAGTATACTCCTAGTCAACTGTTTGTTCAATATATATATATGCGATAAATCAAAGTTTTATTTTCTGTCAGTTTTTGAAAAGTAAACTCCTGTTACATTCGGAACTCCTCGGCGTTTGTCTAAAGAAAAGTGCGTAAATCCGTTACGGAAATGACCGGGTTTTTTTGGTAATTACATACGCTCCAAATACTGATAATGAATTTCGTTTGCCGTTAAGACTAACTGTCTACTTTGATATTTAATTTTAATTAAAATGATAAAATAAGGCTAAAGCAAATCTGTTTCCCACAAATAATGTATTGCAAACTTTACCTGTTGTTATTATACGCATAAAGAAAGTCAAGTCCGGTAGAGTTAATTATTCATGCATACACAGAAGATTCCCATTGTCGAACAGATTTGAATCAAGACATAAAACTGAATTATTAATTTGCAGGAAATTGGGAGATAACTATCATATTGCAATTTCCATTTGGCCTCGTTCTATTGATAGATTACCACGGCCTGCAGTGTTTATGTTTAGCTGCCACATGTACGCGCGTCCAGAATGTGTAGCTTCTATACGCTGATTAAATTAAATGACTTTTATTGTGATGTCACATTAATTTAAGAAAAGCATATACTTGTTACGTCAGTCGATTTTTCGGTAAATAATACGTTCGATGAAATACCTTATGTTACATGTAGACATGCTCTGTGTTACAGGAGAAATACTGTAGAAATACTATATGTTACATGTATGCATGCTTTTTGTTACATGTGGATTTACTCTATGTTACATGTAGAAATACCCTGTTACATTTACAAATACTTTTAAACGTTATAAGCTGAAATACTTAATGTTACAATTAAAAATATGTTAAATAAAATGTGTACGTATATATATTATATAATTTTATTATAACATAGGTATGAACAATATGTTAAAAGTGAATTACTTTATAATGCAAAAATAAATGATGCCATTTCTTTTGTCTACGTTTTTGGTCATGTTTAACCTTCTGTGTACTGTCGCCAAAGTCGTCGTGTTTACAATTTTCAGTAGGTAAATGTTTATTCAATACTCACACAATTTGATATGAATTCATCGCCTTCTTGATAAATTTGAAGGGGTTGTACAAACAAGTGATAATTGTGGCTTAATAATCATCGTATTCCTCCGTAGCCAACATACTTTCTCATTTTAAATGAACTTTCTATTTCTAATGAAGTTTCATAATGTCATTATATAAAAAAGATGAAGCGTCAGCAGCAAGGTTCTAGGGGACTAGGCTTGGCTTAACACTCTTTATGATTTGAAGGTAATGATATTTTAAAAGGGGCTATATTTCTCTATTTCTCGTTGTTGTCCAAAACCTAATCTGTGCCCCTCCCCCCCCCCCAAAAAAAATCTGAAATTGCTTTCTACGGGCCTGAGCAATCGGTTCTTCTAGCTGAACTAATCATGATTTTATACCGATCGACACATGTGATGGTAAAAATCGTCTGAGTCCTAGAATAGTCATCTGAAAGATATCACCAGATTTCCGTATCACGAGGTAGCTATTACGTGCCCACGCGATAGCTACTACTTGCGTTAGCGATACCTATACGTGCGCACGCAATAGCTGACCAATGAAACTTGTAATAGCTATCAGGCACGCACGCAGTAGTAATCGCGTGCACACGTATTGAATAATGTATTTCATATGTCTCCTTTATGTCACCGTACGTATCAGACTTCATGAATAATAAAATTGTTAGAATTAATTTTTTTTCTCAACCCTATTACATTTGTAGTCTGTTGGTTGTTATTAAAACGCCTTATGACATTTCATATTATTATACCTCACGTGACTTACTTACTCTATAGTCTTATGTGACGTCAGAGGGTGACAATCCGTAATGTTACCCTCTGACATTACATTTCGGCCCGCTTGCCATAACGAAACGATATTACCGGGTGTCGGGTTTTATTCAATCTCTGTCGTATCGAATTCTATCCTTGTCTAGACACTTTAGGCACTTAATAGAATATAATTGTAGTTTGGCATGCGATATTTATATAGTGAAATCTATGTTTTTCTTTCTTTGACCATGTTGGTCTCAGTCGCAATTCTTTCTTAAGTAGGAGCTTAGTTTATTTTTTTGGAAACTGAACGATAGATCATCTTTCTTTAGGCGTCACTCACTCGGCGGGCATGAATTTTCATGCGGACCTTAGTACGTTTTTCTACATCCACCACGCTATTGTTAAACTAGTTCCCATTTCATGTTGCAGTGCAAGTCTATGTCGGTTCAGTTTCTCTGAGTACTTTCAGTACTTCGATTGGAAAAAGTACTCACAACATAATTTATGATTGGTGTCATTGTCATAAAGGTTCTAATGGAACATCAATACTTGTTAAGCATCGTGCAATGCAACAAGCTCATCTTGATTATTTATCCCATGTCTGGCGAATGCAACTGGGACATAAAGTGTTTTTTTAAAAGCATTACATCGATCGTAAATCAAACACACATTAACCTGTCCTGACAGCAATATCAGACATGTTATAAAACAATGAGAGTTTTATTCTCCTTACACGATCTTGACTTGATTACTATCGTTTGACAAGGTGACACTGGGATGTATTTCGATCAGATTATCTGGGCTCACGTTTCATCGACCTGACTACAAGACTCCTGTTTAAGAAAGAACGACATCAGAGGCTAACATGATCAAAGAATGAATTCAATGTGGACGCCAGTACATAAAGTGAGAAAGCTTTAATCAAATATGTTTTATAGTTAAAATACAATTATGCGCAAGCATCGAGCGGAACTGAATCTTTAGAAGCAAATATAGAACGAATACTCATTAAAAGTAAAACATTTAAAATCGATGTAGACATTGATCCTCAGATCCTTAGACAATGTTTGTAAATTGTACAGTCAGCCAAATGATTCATGTTGGAACGTTTTAAGAAAAATAGTATTCATTTATTTACAAATACAGTGCAACCTCTCCAGAGCGTCCCTCTTTTGAGTAACAACATCCCTTCAACACGGCGGTCTGTCTATTATATTCCAGGCACTTGTCTTTAGACGAGCACCGAGAATTTCCGATTGAGTATTTACGAGTAATTCTGTAAGATTAAATATCGTGTAAGTTCGTACATTTTCTTGTTGTTGTTCACGGACTATACTTTCCTTCATGGCTGACCCTGGGAATCCAACGATGAATTCAACCTGTTTTTCTTTCAATGGGAATTTGATGTCCATTTTTATTTTATCAATCGCGAAAGACAAACACGCATTTTGAAAATCTGTAATTCTAAGAATGATTCTTGAAAGCGAGTACCGAGAATTGAAAAAGTAGTGACCGGAAACCGCATAGCCAAAATTTGTAACACTACACTTATGTACGAAGTTACTATAAACATGTTTCGGGGTGTTATGAAGCAGTTGTCATGACGTGATAACATGTTCTAGGTTTTTAGATCTGCTAATAAAGTATTAATTATATCATTGACGAATGCAACTATTTTGTTGCTTTGAAGTTATCATAATCATCTGAGTAAACTTACACACGCAGTTAAATTACTATATTTGAAAAAAATCATTAAGGTATGTACACCATAGTTGACTGTTTATTAATCTTTAAATATTATCCTGTCAATTATTATAAAAGCTGAATAAGTTTTCAGACATGGTATAGTATTAACACTGGGCTGGCTGTATTGTTTCGACAGAAGATCATATAACAATATTTACCATTCAGTATAGGTTCAATTTAACTCGATAGAGACTTCAAACACATGCCATTTATACAAATTAAACAATCCGTTTACAGACAGGAAGCAGCATGGAGGAATATTGACATCTTTATATTGACATATTAAGTTCGCTCTGTATTGAGCATTGTCTTGTATGGTGTCGACTAAGGTGACAATTCAGAACCGATTTAAAAAAACAGAAACTTAATATAGTCATCTTAGAATTAAAAGGGCCTATCTGACAGGTATTAAAGAGGCTGATAGACACTTTTAATTATTATGAAGAAGACGCGGATCACTCTGGGTAAGATTGAACATGGATGAAATGGTAATATTAATGAATGTTTCTAGAATGCTTGATTAAAAATTCAAGGTCATTTAGATTGGTGAATTTTTTAATTTTAAGGAGATGATACTTTTTAATCAATTATGTAAATTCATATGCAAAAAAAATGGACGCGGGTTCAAACCTTTTTATGTTGTTTTACTGTTTACTCCAATTTTCTCAATCAAAAACACTTTTGTTGTCATTTGCATTTTCTCATCATTTCCATATTCTACTCAGTCTTTGTTGACTCCAATCACGTGATTAACAAGCACATGTCCGCAGGCATGATGACAGGTGAAAAATGAGAAGATTTGCAAAAAATCGAAATTGATTTGTTCGATTATTTCGACTGTTAATTCATTTTGTTTCGGTGAATTAAAAAGAATAAAAAAATAAATAGTGATTTTCATTTGTAGTACCCTTATGGAAATGTGATATCTATGAAATATCATGCTTTTGTTATGGAGTAGAGATCTACTTTCAATATTGTTAAGTGAATGTTTTATTCAAAGTGTTCATAGAAAATCAACAATGACATTGAAAGACGTTTTATTACGAATAAATCAACAAGCAAAACAAAATAAATCACGTATGCATGTTATAAACAAATAGTTGTATAGATCTATACATCAAAATATTTCACTCTTTGCATGCAATGTTGTTCAAATACAAGCATTATGTATGGTAAATAATTATGTACATATAACGAGTGCAAGAATTTTCACGGATAATTATAGAACTACAGAGGGCAACAATACATTAATCATACAAAACACACAGGAGTAAATCGTAGCAACCATTCAGTTATTATACAGTCTCCAACTAACACCATTTATTCTAAGTGACGTCATGTACTCGTGACGTCACTATGCGACACGATTACTTCAAATATTATGTACTCGTGACGTCACTATGCGACATGATTACTTCAAATATTCAATCTCTACACAGAGTTGTCGTTCGTCACGTCTCGTATGAGGGAGATAACGAACGACAACTCTGAGTAGAGACTGTCAAATATTATGTACACGTGACGTCATTATGCCAAATGATTACGTCAAATATCGCGTACTCGTGAAGTCATTAGACGACATGTTTACAACAAATAAGAACAGGAAAACTAGGTAATGATCAATATAATTATGATAAATTACGACTAAAACTCGGTCAGGAATAAAAGTGGAAAACATAATTGCAAAAGTAGAAGAAGAAAATTGACAGAATGTACCGTTTGGCAAACATTGCTGAATGATTTATACTATATTTACTTCAGTATATTCTTAACTTTCCTATACTGTATATATAGTACATAAGAGACTTTGAAGTTTGTTATTAATGTTTATGTTTAACTAATTGATTGCATGTTCAACAAAGTTCTACTTACAGTTATGGACAAATAACACTTGAATGTCTTCCAAAGATAAAGTTTAATAGCATAAGTTATATCTATCGATACCACTCAAAAATTCACATAACTAATATTAGATCAACTAAAGTTTAAGTATGCAGTGATATTTATTGCGTAAACATGGCGACAATTAACATCTTGTAAACTGTGTGCAGCATTTAGTGGACTAAGCAATAAGGCCAATGTTCGCCATGTTTCCAATAAGGAATTGAATGTAAAAGACGTACGACTGTTGATCCACTATGTTAATTATTTTTTATTTATTTCAGTGTGAGCCTCACCCGTGGTTCGAACTCACAACCTGACCAGCGCTCTAACCACTGAGCTAACAAGGAAGGCATTAATTATGTAGGCTGGGGAACGGAAGTTAAATAATATTTATTAAATTGGGAACATATAATGAGACGATGAAGATGACCGGAAAACATTCATGTTTGTAATAATATTAATCTACAACTTTGAATGTTGTGAAAGTGACTTTTTAAAACATACATGTATGACATTAATTTAAAAAGAATTTGCAATTATAGATATGTGTATATTTCATTATATTTGGGTAAAAATTAATTTAAAAAAATTAGTATGCTAATCGATAAGGGTTATTTTTGATGTCATTGTACAGTTCGAGCACATTCAGCTAATTTAATACTAGTATATAATTTGTTTAGTGACCGAATAAAACTACATGATAGAGAGCGCATTAATAGCAAACTCATGTTTTGGGGGGAAACTGGTTTGATTAAATGGATCAACTAAAACACAACATGACATTGTAACGACGGCACATTATACTTTTTTACCCCAATAACTAAGATTAAACAAAATAACAAATAGTTCTAGCTAAAGTTAACAAATATGACATTTGTGAACGGTTGACAAAGACATGAATGTGCAACGGAAAGTCATTACGTATAACTTACATATAATATAAAATAGTAAACAAGCAACGTTTACGTTCTCGATTGTGACAACTACACCATACAAATCTTTGGTAGTAAAAGAAGAAAAAAATGCTCAAGAATGTCTAATTGATAAAATACAAAATGGAAGCAGTTTCTGTGATTATTGGCTTAAACTGAACTTTGCAAATATTTGGTCATAATAAACAATTTATTTAAAGGTTTTTACATATTTGCTGGACCTACAGGGCCGGTATATAAAATAAATAGAATCACTAGAATATGATAAACTAAACCCTTAATATACATTAGAATTAAACGTTTATTTTGTGGGTATGAGAAAGTCACTTTGGAATTATAAATGATAAGTTCATAAGTTCAACATTAGCTTATATATAGGCCTATGTCAAGAAGAAATATGTGTTCATTCTACCATACGAGTCGTTCTATACATAGCGTGGCGTCACTGCGTTTGTCTAACAGTGCATAGCGCTACCGTAGTCACATACGGGTACGTTGTATCATACCGTGTTGTTTCGTCATAAATTTTTGAAAGTATTAGTTTGATATGAACGAATGTAAGACAAAAACCCAACCGGACAAAATCACCCCCCCCCCCCCCCCCTATTGGTTTTTACCAAGGCGGACAACTACCATATGATTTTTTCAAGGCAATTGCAATTCTATGTCAATATAATGCCAATATGATCTTGCATTTCATTTATTTTAAATAAAAAATAACCTATTCTTTCCCATACGTTTCAAGAATTTCTGAAGCAAATCTTGCAAATAGTTCAAAGTTGCATTGTAAAACATTATATTGTGAACAAAATTTATCCTAAATTATAAGAAAGTGTTGAAATAAATTATATCCCACCTTGAAAAATATAGGGGAAGGGGGGGGGGGGGGGGGGGGGAGGGGTTGTGCACCTACGATATGAACTTCAATACCACTTCCGATATGCAATAATAATATCGGGGTTTGATCCATACATGAAGAGTTTCTTTGTTGGTTAATCTACCTGATTATCAGGAAAGTAAGATAATTGAAATTAGAGATATTTTTGTCATTTGAAGGTTGATATCAATACGGCTTAAAACCTTTTTCTTTTAGACTGTTACAGCCTCACTCTGTATTTAAGATAATTCATGGAAAACTGGTAGTTACAATTTATATAAGATGAACAATAATATATCCCTCGTGTTTAAAACCGAGTATTGTGTGTATCAAGGTTTATTCTACGTTCAACCGATACAACGAATTACAAAACACATCTTGCTGGAACATAGAATATTCCGTCAGATACACAATGACAAAAAATGGCCAAGAGCTATATAATGACTGACTGTGATATTCAGTACATAAACTACAGAGAGTTTCAGATGATTTGCGTACACGTGCTGACATGAGTTCACTGGACACACCGATCTATACAGTATAGTTTTCTAAATATCTATAGCAAATATATGGCTTACAGAAAACAGCGGCAAGTCGTGAACGCAAAAATCAAATATCTGTTTTCTGAAGTTTGATTTTACGTAATATATTATTTAAAACGTCAAAACATGTCTTTTTAATGACTACCATTAAGTGTCTCTCTTTACAAACACTAGCAGTATGTTGTAGCGATATTTAACGTATTGATTCGCATAGAAAGCTCCATTACATTAAAACGATTCGTCAAAGATCTTTTGATCTGCAACAAAAACCCAACGGAAACGCACACGTGTCAATAGCCCGTATGTAAGGTGTTTTAAAGGTGATCAATGTATTACTTAGTTCTTCTCGCCGCAGCAGCATTTCCATAGAACACAACACAGAAGCAGAAACCCTAAAAATCCACCAACACCCGCGGCAAGTCCAACAAACATGGTTGACTTTATAAACGGTGTCTGAAAAGATCAAATATTGCTTTTAAATTATCATCTAATGACTCACAATCTCTGACAGGATAAGTCAGGGACTACTGCAGCACCCAATTGTGTATGTACATTGGTTAAATTTAACTTCTAGTTTAAACGTTAGTTTAAGTTAAGATGGTAACCAAAAGTTAACCAGAAACAAGATTGCTGCCTTTGTCGTACCAAGCGCTAGACGAACATGACGAATAAAACGAGTGAACAGAAAAAACTGAGGATCTTGATGACTACTCATCAATATCAGACAATAGAGTTAATTCTATTCAGAAATAAATTCTGGTCAAATTTACCGAAAGTTTTATACAATCGCTTAACCAAAATTTAACCCAAAATCTAACCTAAACTCACAATTAAACCCGTGGTTAAAATTAGCCAATGTTTATACAGTTGGGTTCTGCTGAAGGGCAAATTGTTTAAATGACTCAAACACAAAATAACCTTGAAAGGAAAGTAACAATCTTCTACATCTAAGATAACAGAAACAATCATTCCGAAAGCAAAGATCACTCGAGTTAATAATTCATTCTGCTTCACACTAGGAACTGAAAGATTTGATTTGATTAGATAAACTTACCTCTGTTGTTGTAGTACTTGGTGTGGTGTCTGAAACGAAACACAAGATATATTTGTTATTCTATTACAAGTATACCAGTATTCTGAATAACATTTACAATTATGTTATGTTCTGGAGGTTTTCATTTTAAGTGCAGTAAAACCGCTGAAAATTGGACCCTTCCGGACTGGGCCAAAAGACCGATGTTCAGAGAATTCCGGTTTTCAGGGAGTCCGGTTCTCGTTTTTTTAACTATATAAGATTATGGTGCAAGTTGTCAGATAGTACACAAAGTGATTTTGGAGACCGATCACAACATACATTTTGTTAAAGTCTTAAAGGGGGCCTACATGGCCGATGGGTTTATGGGTTATAACTCGTCATCACTAGCCCCCTCCCCGCTGTGTCGGTCAATAGCTATACATAGCTAATGTTATTCTGTTATATGTCAACCGACTGTAAATAAAAATTTGTATCTTGTTGTGAGTCGAGTCCCATCTGGAACTAGACAGAGTTCATATGTGAAGATGTTGTGCTTTGTTCTGCCTACTCGTGACCCGTCTCGTGGTCGAGTGGTTAAGGTCGCTGACTTCAAATCACTATAACCTCTCACTGCAGATAGAGGATCGTGGGTTCCAGCCCCGCTACCGACCATTTTCTTTGTGTGAGAAAGTAGGCAGTTGCTTACATAGGATGGGAGTCTAGTACTGGTTCTTCCCAGGAACGATGCCTAGGTGAACTGTCCGCCTGATATGACTCTCTGACTGTTGAAAAGGGGCGTACAACTCGATATAAACAAAAAGAAGTCCACTAGTACTTAGGCGCATGGCCGGGTTATGACCCGGTCCTTTCGTGTTACGTTTAACAACAGGGAAAAGAAATAAACAGACCAATAACATGTACATGTATGAATGTCAGAATGTAACATAGTTATTAGTATGTTTAGGAAATATACTCACTAACATGATGAATTTTAATATATGGATTGTTGATAGTTTATAAAACCTTCATGTTAAGACCAGCGACTGGAACACAAGAAACGATGGTAATACTGATTTGGTTTCGTCATCAATTCAAAACAAAGAAGACGTGTTGAAAAACGATGCAGATGATTGTTCGTTATGATGATATAGTGGTTAGTATAATTTGAGATGTTATTGTTTTGTGTCAGATCATGTCATCATCACCGTTCTGACATTTATCATTATACAAAGTGATAGTACAATTTTTAATACGTTAAAATAATTTTGTCTGGTATAGAATTATAACAATTATAGGAGACAGATTTGACATGTATAATAACGCGAATACATGAACAAAACTTTAAATTATGAATGATCTGGGTAGCAATTGAAGTCTCGAGCTTGTGAAGCATAGGAATTAAATTAATATTTAACGTATTGTAGCTAGTGTCTGCAGCAATAGAACGTATCATATCTATTACAGTGTTCATGAATATTTGTATCATTCCTTGTTAATATTTAATGTCAAATATACATGGTCATGTATGGTCATGCTCGACACAATGCAGTTAACGTACCTGTGAGGGTTACATTGCCGTGAATCAATTTGAAAATACTGACTAATGAAGTATTCCAGCCTGCCAGGGCGTAATTAAAGACTTTAACGTATAATTCACTGAGATTACATTAACGTATGACATTCGTTTTATGCCATAATGGTTATTTTCGAAAGACGTACGAAAGCTTTCAAATCTGCGTGGCCAATTACGATTCCAACATATCGTTTTGAATGTTCTAATCTTATTTATGTATAATACCAAAGTTCTTTCGAACCCACCATATCTCTTTATGTGAGAAAGTAGGCAACTGATTAAGGAGGATGGGATTCCAGTACTGGTTCTTCATAGGTACGATGCTTAGGTGAACTGTCAGTCTCATATGACTCTGATTTTTGAAAATGGGCGTAAGCCCGAAACAAACGAACGAACGAACGAACGAACGATCGAACGAACAAACAAAGTGGCTTTAAAAATACATTGGGGGCAAATGTCAACTAAGAAATAAGCACTGGGGGCAAATGTCCACACGGCCATTTTTTCAGGGGGGGGGGGGGGGGCAAATGTCCGGGGGAAAATGCCCTACACTCGGTTAAATCGGTTAAATGCTTATATAATCATACATTATATGCTTTAGTAGCAACAGCTTACACGATTTTTGTTTTCAGTTTTAACATTACTATATTATATTTATTTGTTATGACAACACACATTGACGACTGTGTAATTCTATAAGTAATTAATTACAGAGCATTCGTAGATATTCATACTTCAAATGACTCAAGTGAAAAAGATTTGCTTTCCGCTTATAACCATTTCAGAATAGAAGTATACAATTTGTAATTTATATTGTAATCTCGTGTTGTAATCACCACGAATCATAGTCTAATGACTTAAAACGTCGCTATATAGCACTGTAAGCTGAAATCACTCACGGAAATATGTGCGTCTTTTATGTAATTATCAATTATTGAAAATGCTCGAGAGATACGAGTGAACTTCAAAGGTTGGTAAATCGATTACTGCACCAACTTTAATGCATTGCAAAGTTATAACATGTTCTAAATAAATGCTCATTACTGTGACAATGCTCATGTCAGCAAAAAATGACTAATAGTTTGATTCTAATTAATAGTAATGTATCTACATTCAGGCAGATGTTGTTCATACTGTCATAATTTGTTTTTGTTTATCATACAAAAACACTGGATCTGTTACTAGCATAACTCATCAGTATGTGATGGTTACTGGATTCGCTTTGTGTGTTTATTTGTTTAAGTTGGTTACGCCAGTGCCTGCAGCATGATTAGACAGATTTGACATTTAAATATTTTAAACCACGTGAACAGTTCAGGCGCCATAAACAATACTCTTGAGTTTATTTTGGTTTAAATGTTTCGATATTTAATTTTATACTGTTGTAGATTTTGATTATTGAATTATTTTCAGACAAATACGGAACAACTAACAATTACGAATTCTGCCCTTAAATTTCATAATGACAACTCTTTTAACCAATGACAAACAACCTTATTCAGCTGAAAATTTTGTATCTAACAATTTCATTGGTTCAAATGTAGATCAAAATCAATTTGAATGCAACTGCGCCGAAAAAGCAAGGTACAACGACAATGTTTGATAATCTTATTAACACCAATTATTAAAACGTGATTTTGCTTTTATATCCCTAGTATTGAAGGTGCGCGCATCGTGCATTAGATATTAATGTTCCTATATGAATATGTATTGGGAGAGACAACAAAGTTTTATAGAGCTTGTGACTCGACCCTTTTGCTTCATACTATGAATATTTATACCATTCTATGTAAATTGAATAAAAAAAAGAAAGCAATGAAATATGTTTAAACAAAAGAGGTACAAATTCTAGAACAATTACGTGAACAATAGCGCCATGAAGCCTATACCATAGAGACTCATTAGTGTAGGGTCCTACAGCTAATCAATTACCACCCAAGCTAGATTGTGATTGAATCAGGGTAACATCAACAATACCAGATAATGAATTGGTGTCTGCAGTTGAACGCGAAGATAAACATATCATTTCCAAGGCTCTACATAAGTTCTGTGAACTGGACCCAATTCCCACTTGGTTACTGGAGTCATGTCTTGATAAGTTGGTGCCTCACATCACAAGCCATCATAAATGCTTCTCTAGAATCAGCATACTAGTATGTCCCAACAGAGTTAAGTTCTGCTAGAATACAACTTCTTCTGAAGAAGCAAGGTCTATACCCAAAAGTATTAACTAATTATAGATCAGTGTCCAGTCTGACGTTTATATAAAACAAAATGAAAAAAATGTTGATTCACGCCTTGAATGATATTTAGGCACCACGAAAAACACCAATGTTATAAAATGTACAAAAAAACATGTAAAAAGTACAATGTTTTTTGTACTTTTTACATGTTTTTTGTACTTTTTACATGTTTTTTGTACTTTTTACATGTTTTTTTTTGTACATTTTATAACGGTCTATGAAAAGAGTGCTTTATACATATGATATAATCATAACAATCAATTGATATAAATGATAAGACTTATACAAATAGATTTGCCTTTTAAGATGTTTTCTAGATGCTGTGGTTTTGTCTGTTTTTGTTCCGCTAATTTTAAAAATTGACTAATATGGGGATGTAAATTAGTGAATTTTTGAAAATTATGTTTTTCTGTTATTTTTTTTATCTAAACAAGTAAAATACCGGTTGTTGACGCTCTTTTGACAAAAGTTATACCATTTGCGATTGATATACTCAATAATATTATCACAACATGCGATTACTTGTTCAGTATTATCAATTACCTACCAAAACCAACTGTAAGTTTGAATTTTTTTTAATTCGTGATGATTTGATTTCGTGGACATGTCAACCAAAGAAGTTCACGTATTTAAGGTATTAGGATCCTAACTTCTATTTTTCTTTATCTCAAAATAGGGCGGATAGATTTTGCAAATATTTATTATTTTATATGTTTCCATGATTGAAAATGATTTACCATAAGATTTAAAAAAATTTTTTTTAATTATTTTCCCTTTAAATTTACATTGAAGTCTAGGAGAGTTACCCATTTTTCAAAGATTAAAAACAAAAGAACATCCATTTCAATAAAAAGGATACAATAATACACTATTAATATAATTTTATGAATAAACAATATAGGTCACCATGCAATATCCAATGAAATTTATATTTTTCAATAAGGGCTACAACTCTTACAAATTAAAAAAATATATTCAAATGAATGGTATCCGAGGTAACTATCAAAGTAATAATGACAATCGGGCTATTCATGTACTATTTTTGTAGTATTAATATATTTGTATAGCATTGAGCAAATACTTAAGAAAAATTGGGAGTACACATGTACCTACCAATTGATACCCAATGGAGTTAGCGAAATTACAGACTTAGTAAATCAGTAAGGCAATAATTCTATGAATAAATGTCAAATAGTTTATTATGTGAATATTTCATTAATATTTTATTATCTATACATAATCCTATAGTTTTGACGTTCGCACAGTGATTATCTTGAGTTAGTACTCGTGAAAATGATAAATATTTTATTAAAATAAATACTTTTATGACTGATTGTTTTGAGCGCAAGAAAATATCGATGTGGTGCCTTATATATAATAGACTATAGTGTCCATACATTACTAGAATAACGCAAATTAAGATAATAAATATTTAATAAAGGCAGTACTTACACAAGGGTGATATTAAACAGTTATTGTTCGAAACTAAATAAAAAGTGAACAATTTAAATCTTAATTTTAATGTTTTAAATTTGCATTGAAGCCTAGGGGAGTAACCCATATTTCACAGGTTGAAGACAAAAGAACATTTGTTTTGTTTCAACGAAAATTCATGGTAAAAAGATGCAAAAACACAGTAAGAATCTCTTTTATATTAATAATAAAAGGTATATAAATACATGTATTATGCTTTTGTTACCTCTAATGTTGGAGAGCTAATACATGAATGATGATGATGATGATGATGATACAAATAGATATACAGTGTAACCTCCATGAACGGTCACCTCTGAACAACAGCCACATCCCTGTTACAGCCTATATACTAGCAACCCAAATTGGCATTTAACTCTATTTTCACTCTCTGAACAACAGTCACTCTCTTACAACAGTCATTTTAGTCCTTCCCATCGGTGGTTGTTGTAGGGAGGTTACACTGTAGTTAAAACTGGACTCCTTGAAAACCGGACTCCCTGAAAACTGGACTCCCTGAAAACTGGACTCCTTGAAAACTGGACTCCTTGAAAACCGGACTCCCTAAAAACTGGACTCTTGAAAACCGGACTCCCTGAAAACTGGACTCTTGAAAACCGGACTCCCTGAAACCTGGACTCTTGAAAACCGGACTCCCTGAAAACTGGACTCCCTGAAAACTGGACTCCTTGAAAACTGGACTCCTTGAAAACTGGACTCCCTGAAAACCGGACTCCCTAAAAACTGGACTCTTGAAAACCGGACTCCCTGAAAACTGGACTCTTGAAAACCGGACTCCCTGAAACCTGGACTCCTGAAAACCGGACTCCCTGAAAACTGGACTCCCTGAAAACTGGACTCCCTGAAAACTGGACTCCTTGAAAACTGGACTCCCTGAAAACCGGACTCCCTGAAAACTGGACTCTTGAAAACCGGACTCCCTGAAAACTGGACTCCCTGAAAACCGGACTCCCTGAAAACTGGACTCCCTGACAATCGGATTTTTGCCCCAGTCCAGACGGGGTCCGGTTTTTTCAGATGATTAATTGTGAAAAATGAACAACAGGGAAAATAGCATACTAGTACTAGTAGTTTTGGAGAAACATTCTACTCAAGAGAATAAAACCTTGACATACTCGTCAATCGAAAATGTGAGTGTTTATTGTACTAGAATCATTCAAATTTTTATATTAGATAATGGAACGAAATCGAAGGTGTGTTTTAAAGATTCTAAACAGATGAATTAATGATACAATGCAACCTCTCTAGAGCGGCCCTCTCTTAAGCAACATCCTCACTTCAACAACAGCATGATTTATACACTGTACGATTCAACTATTAATTAAACCTCTCTAGTGCAACAACCTCTCAACAACAACATAATTCTGTTTCTCACATAGGGTGTTGCTTTTGAGAGGTTACACTGTATTGTCCATGTAAAACATGCTGTGATTCTAAGGTGTACCTTACAAAACAAAAACAAACAAAAAACGGGGACCTGAATTCTCTATAAGTTGCCATGAACGTAGAGGGATAACTTGTTTTATATATCCCACCACATTTAGACAGAAGCAGTACGTGATCATTGACATTTACCTGACCTAACACTTACTGAAAATATTATCTTATTTGCCTTGAATTTAGTTTGCAAACAATATTAATAACATGTTAGGACTTAAATAAGAGGTATTGATTGAAATAACACGTCACACTTAGATCGTTCAAGTATAGTTATCATTATGTCTATAAGAAAGTTTCGAAGTTTCACTAGGTATACATTTATTTTACGATTTAATTGTTTACAAGTTTATTTCGTGGGTAATTACGTTCATAAAGCCTTTTATATTGAAAGAAGATAAATATTATTGAAGAAAAAAGGCTTGTGTGAAAACCAATATGATGCATGTTCATGATATACAGTAAGACACATGAAAACCGGTCCCCTACCGAACTGGGCCAAAGTCCAGTTTTCTGAGATATCCGATTTTCAGAGAACTTTTGATAAATTCCGAAAATAATGGGACTTTTTCAGAGAATTCCGTTTTTTTCTGGGCGTGTTCACGCGTTTTAATGTACCTGTTTTGTGTGGTTTAATTATGCTATTCGTATCTTACATTGATGATAATAATTTAAAATATTTTATCATTTTTTGATAGATTCATTAAGATAACATTTCATTACCGAGAAATGTATATAGACAAGCACAGCGCAACCTCTCCAATGCAACACTCTTTGTGGGTAGCAAAAGTATGCTGTTGTTGAGACATTGTTGCTCTATGGAGCTCTATTAATAGTCAAATCGTGCAGTGGGAAAATCGTACTGTTGATAAAGGGAGGTTGTTGCTTATGAGAGGGCTGCTCTGGAGACGTTGCACTGTACATGTGAAGTCAAATGCCTGTAGTCTGTAGAACAATATTTCTAGAAAAACAGAGCCATTTTAAAACAAACGTAAGACTTCTCTATACGATTAACAACAACTAAATTTCTGTTGCAATTACTTCCATATACGATGTATTCTTTGGTTTAGCTTATTGTTCTATACGTAAAATAGAATATATAAATATTTGCTAATCTTACCCGCAAACACAACTTCCAGTGATATACACAGTACGAATATCATCGCCAGCGTCGACGTAAGTAAACAACATGACGGAAGCCGTACCAGTACGTTCATAATGTCTTTTATACGTAACATTGCACCAATATAGTGAGTATATTTCAAATTATCACAATATAATTTCTTTTGCCGCTGGACTCCTCAAGTTCGGACTTTGATTTACGAAGGATCTTGAACCATTCTCCTGAAATCAAAATAACTAGTTTTAACGACAAATAACAATTTGGTATATCACAAAGTGTTGCATATACATGTATATAATTTATATAGTAGTGAGCGCCGTATATGTCCTTCGAACCATAGGCACTCGATTTCGTGACGGAAATAAGCGTGGGTCCCGGCTTTCCTTGTAAAAGCTGTCAAAACGTTTAAAGTTGGGGAACGCTACAGCGAAAGCAAGGTTCTCGGAAAGCACGTGCAGATTAGAAGGAAAGCCAGGACCCACGCTTATTTTCGTCACTACCGTCAATCGAAAAGATGGCGAGTTCACTACCTTGGAGTATTTCATACACTCAATAAGGGAAAAAAATGAAGATTTTTCTTTCGATAGGTTTGCGTTGTTTGATGGGTGAAATTGAAAACTAACGTCTGTAAACGTATAAAAATCATGGAATCGAGTGCCTATGCTTCGAGCGTACTCAATTTCAATTTTGTTTGAACTTTAGAGATTCATTTCATTTTTTCAAGTACACTTATCTCTCAATTAAATTGATGTATACATATACATTATTCTATTAACATTAATACAGATACCTTAATTGCATACATGAATAAATATGCTTTCCAGTCTACATTATATACAACATAGAGATTGCTGTTTATATAATTATATGAATAATTATATGAATTATTATAAATGTTATATACATGTATGTTCTGGATATATGTTTATAGGGCAAATATGCCTTTTTTGTAAACAAACTATCTAAATAACTATCTATGTAAGCTAGTTAATTTAATGTGACAATTGATATATGGAACGTTTAAAAAGTCCAGGATGGACGTCAGTCTCCATCTTTGTTGTAATAGTGTTCATGGATTTGTGTGAAACGAATGAATCACTCAATGAGGTTTAATTATTATATCATAGTAGTTAAGTTATCATATCATATCATATCATAATACTTGGATCGTAAACATGTCAAAATTCTACCATTACCACATTGAATAAGCAAATCATTGCAGTTTTCAAGACAATCCTATAGCGACTAATTTCCAAGGTATTGTGACAAGTACCTGGTTCGCGGCGTTTTACTTTCGCGAAAACAACCCGACCGCGAAACTCGGTAACTTAAAATACGCGAAATAATTTCCAGTAGTTTAACAGTGTGGGGAAGCCACGTGACCTAGTGACGTCACAATGTTATCGTTACAAGCGCATTTTCTGCAATTTGAACTAGGAAAACATCACGTTATGTGGCTTTAGAAGAAAACGAAAAATAATGCACTTACGTGATTTTTTCCTAGTTCAAATTGCAGAAAATGCGCTTGTAACGATAACATTGTGACGTCACTAGGTCACGTGGATTCCCCACACTGTTTAATGAATAAATCAAACATGCTTATTGTGCCACAAGCTGGCGCGGTGCTCTTGTATTGTTTTCTTAACGAACAACCCGCGCTCCACAAGGACCAAATAAATTAATAAAAGTCCGCACAAGACGATAACATTACTGACTGACATTTGACGTCAATGGAGTCATTTACAGGCCATCTATGCCCCCGTGAGTTTTTTGCTTAATTATTACAAACAGAGAATAATAACTTTTTACAATTGTCCATTAAGGCTTATTGAAGAATTATGTATCTTGCTATTATGTTTCGTGCGACAGTCGGTGGTATTTAAATGATTATTTTGGCTTAGAATTGTTAACGATGCTAAACAGAGCAGAATAGAACAAAGAGGTTTACAAATAATTAATTAATAGGCAGGGGCATTGTGAAGTCAAAACAGTTTAAAAACAACGGTCACACTATACTGTAAAAGTTCAAAGCTCATAAATGCATCGAACGTACGTGACATTTGATCATTATATTATGATGCTATTATTATCAGGTGATTTCATATTGGCTTTGTATTGGGCCAAGTACCGTCGTACTGGCCCAATGCCTCGGGCCAATACCACTGTCTTAGGCCCAAAAAACACAGCCATAATACATTTGTATATGAGAGATATCTTGGTTCATGAGAATTTTATTAATTACAAATGTAAGTAGTAGTATACCGAACAAAAAAAACAATTAAGAAAACACTAAATTCAACAAACATGTTAACAAATATAACGAAACTATAATAGAAATTGAAACGAAGCTTCTTTCTGACACCATAGTTACTTTTGCTGTCAAAATGTCTACTGCAAAACCGGATGTCAAACTACATGTATATTCTACTAAAGTGCCTAAAGTGTCTAGACAAGGATAGTATTCGATACGACAGAGATGGATTAAAATTCGACACCCGGTAAAATCGCGTGAGCGCGTGAGGGCAGTTTCGTTATGGCAAGCGGGCCGAAATGTAATGTCAGAGGGTAACATTACGGATTGTCACCCTCTGACGTCACATAAGACTATAGAGTAAATAAGTCACGTGAGGTATAATAATATATAATATTGTATGATAGGGGACATTATAAAGATGATGACATCGGATGTGTTTCAGTCAATTTGCAAGCCCTGAAAATCTCTCAAAGGTTGCACTATGTAGTGTACACACACACAAAAACACAGTTCAGAGGGAGCATACTATACTTTCAGATATGAAACTAGATTCTGAGGGTCTGAGTCGGTACCTTTCTTCCAAAATGGCGTCCATTTCTAATTGTCTCAGCCAATCAGAACGCTTGATTCTCGTATTTGCTAAGTTTTCTCGAATTGGCCCTGATTTTCTCAAATTGGCTCAGTTATCCTCTATATTGACCTGGTCTCTCTCATAACACCGGAAATTTATCAAATACCACTACTAATATTATATAGTTAATTAATAATGTCTGATAAGTTTAAGTGTGGTTGAAAATTGATATTGGTAGTAATAACATTCCCTCGTTTCTCTTTTGTTCCACAATCCTTTTATTAACCTTCACACTTTACTTCACAGCATTTCATACTTTTGACATTAATGGTCGTTTTGGGATAGTAGTCACAGATATTATATCATATTTGAACTAATATCTTTGGAAACATATCAATAGTTCAGCTTTCGATCACTCGGCGCGCATGAATTTTGATGCACACCAAAGTACTACGTTTTTTTCCGTTTCATGTTGCAGTGCAAGTCTATGTAAGTTCACTTTCCATGAATATTTTCAGTACTTTGTTTTTTCAAGGTATTGAAAGTCATAAGCTGATTGGCTTATGAGTTTTGCCTTTTTCATTCTTCGTATTGCAACTTATTGTTAAGGCTATATATATAGATACCGGCTAATATCACTAAGGAATATGCGCGTCACGTTATATGTTGATCGTGCTTTTATAGAGGCAGGTGTTTTTAACAATTACGGTAATAATATGGTAAATTTTCACAGTTCTGATTTCATTCGGGCGACACAGCAGCTGCCTCGAATATTTACTACGAAGGCACATTTTGTGGCAGAACAGGATAGAATGCTCAATAGTGATAAAATATTGAATATGAATACGTAATAACGATTTGCAAACGTATCTTCAAAATACAGCCAGACTTGTATAAGTAGTCACCTCCGAATAAAGGTTACCATTTGAATAAAGGCCTTTCTTTTAAAACCCGTCAATGATTATTTAGAACAAAATGACCTCTAGATATAGGCCACCTGTCAATATAGGCTATATTAAGTCTTTCCCAAGGGTGGCCTTTGTTCACAGGTTTGACTGCAATTCTATAGTTCAACGATATTATGTAATCAGATTGTTGTATTACCACCGCTGTTCTGTAGCTATGACGTCATCTTATCAATAAAAGAAAATCAATTATCCTTCAGACATTCAATTGAGCAAAGTTTATTGACCAAGATTCGTTGGCTTTTTCTAATAATATCATAAGTATCAGCTACCTGATACAGACTAAATAGCAATCATACAGCCTAATCAGGTCTGCATCTAAATACTGTGTAACCTCCATGAACGGTCACCTCCGAACAACAACCACCTGCGTGTTATAGTCAGTATACTAGCAACCTAAATTGACGTGTTACTCTATTTTCACTCTCTCAACAACCTGAGCCACCTACCTGTTAGAGTCAGTACACTAGCAACCTAAATTGACGTGTAACTATATTCTCAACAACAGTCACCTGCCTGTTAATAAACCTTAATTAAGATTACCATTATGTTTGTTACAAAGGTGAAAAAAGTACGACCGATATCTGACGAGTACTAGAACCTTAATTAAGATTACCATTATATTTGTTACAAAAGTGAAAAAAATACGACCGATACGTGACGAGTACCAGAAACTTAAGTAATCAATGAAATAATGTACGGTAGTCGTCCAATTCTTTTAGCTTTGGATATCGATGTCAGCACCCGCACCAACCACAGTCTATCGACAAACAAATGGAAATGTTTTCCGGTGCACACAGCTAAATTATTTCATTTGTGACAGATTAGTAACTCCACGTGTTACAGATTGATTAAAATAGAACTTATGTATTGAATAAGTAAGACTTAGATGGTAATTATATAGACAGACCTGTGAACAAAGTCCACCCATGGGAAAAGCAAAAATGGCCGTTATTGAAAGATGGCCTTCGTCCAGAGGTCATTATTGTTCTAAGTAATCGATGCCCGTTTTTGAATAATGGTTTAGATCCTAGATTTGTTACCTAGATAAAGATTGGTTATATGAATACTGAATTCGTAAAGATTTATTAGTCTACCTAGGGACAAGAGTGTTACTTATTAATTTATTCGTACATTTATATTGGTTATTTATCTAGAAGCTCGCCCACTGTCCGGTTTGGTTTCAGACTGGATATATTGATAGATATATTCATGTAAATATGAATAATTGAAAAAACGAATCAAATATACACAATATATATCCACAGCATGGTTGTTAGCATAACTAATTGGTTAATACACGTATAAGTTACCTCTACTGTTGGTTTCAACGTTGTCTTTTAGTGATTACATGTATTGTTGTTGTTTAAGAACTAATGTTAAATCATACAAAATTGGCATAAATTAATTATCATTTGCATATATATGTAGTTGTTTCGGCAAAATTTTCAAGAAATTCGTGTTTTTTCTGGAATTTATTATAGTGTGAATTACATTTTCTCATTTATATGGCTTTTCCATCCATCACATGACAATTTTGTAAATTGCATATTCGTATAGCTATGGGTTTGACGATGCACTTTGTACCAGCCACTAATACAAGTTCTGCTCTGTTCTGTTTTGTTCTGTTCTGTTAAAACTGTTGAACATAATTACGCGAAAGCATTAAGTATCGTGTTCTTTTTTGTACAATCCCATTACATCCACATCATGGCTTGTGAAAATCGGACAATATAAATCTGTATTTCACGGAGCTACAAAATGAAATGAAGTTCGTTTTCGCAATAAAATAGTAACGGAACCTACGTAAGAAAACGTTGAAGTTCAAATTAAGAGAATAAAAGACATGTATTGTTTGTAAATAAAACAAGGAACATGTTGACCAGCCAACATAAACAACAACAATAAAAAAAACACACACGATATCTTCTGAACAATATGTGATTTGATTTAATCAACTCATGTCTAGATTAGTTTTAGAAATTTACAGAAATTATTATACATATTGATACCTGGATGTCCCGATATGATTCAGATGCTGTATTCTATATCTTCAACAATGATTACTAAAATTACCTTTAATTTAAAACACTTCCTTTAAAGTATCCATAACACATTTGATCATATCAGTTCGCTATTGCACAACCTTACGGCCACGTATTGGTGATTTTAAATTCCTCGCTGCTTCATTCAATTCTTTTCTCGACCAAATAATAACCAACATTCGATAATCGGAAACCAATAACGCCAAGTTAACGCCGTCAAGTTAATGACAGACCAATATGGTTATTCATACGTATATATAAAGATCTAAAGTCTATGAGCTAAGCTTAAATTGATTCCAATCGGTGTAAATTATGCTATAGAAATCATTGACAGATTTTTTCTAACATGTCTTATCGGATTGCTGCATACAGTTTGTCTGATACTCAGAGATCATTCTAGTAAAATCGGTAAATACAGATTCCACAAAGCGTATTAAAAACTTTCGATGAAGTGACAAAGGGTTCAGCTCTTAATTAATTGAAAGTGATTTGTGTCTGTTAATCATTCTATTCCTTCACAGATTACTGACGATTTGAGGGGACGCCTTATTCAAATACGAATCTTTGAGGACATACTGCATCCAGTTGAGCAGTCCTGTGTTCTGTTGACTGAACCAATTAGACAGATATTTGTGATACGTAACTATATGTGTATATGTATATGACGCATTACTATGATTATGCTGATAACAGCTCTCAAGTATCGGCACTCAAATATCAGCATTCAAATACCAACTCTCAAATATATGCACCCAAATTTCCCCTGTTAAATATGAGTCCTCCAATACCAACTCTCAAATGTATGCACCCAAATGTCCCCTGTTAAATACATGAATGAGCACTCTAATAAGAACTCTAAAATATCAACACTTTCAAGGAAATCATCCCATAAATAACAGTTACTGTTCTCAGACATCAGCATTCAACTACCAGCTTTCAAATTTTGTTCTACAATACCAAATATCAAATATCAGCTCTCAGAAGTAAGCAATAAAATATTAGCTCTCAAATATCAGTTTTCAAACATCAGAAATCAAATATCAACTCACAAGTATCAACACTCAAATGCTGTCTCCAATCTCAAATATCATTATACAACACTTAAAAACACTTATAAGTATCAGCTCTCAAATATCAGTTTTCAAATATCTGTTTTTTGATATAAACAATCAAATATCATATCTTAAATATCAGCTCTCAAATACTGGAACCCAATCATTAGCACTTAAATACCTACTCTCAAATATAAGCACTCAAATATACGTAGCTATATCAAATCTGAAATATCAGAAGACACATGTCAGCTCTTCAATACAAGCTCTGAAATGTCAGCTCTGAAATATCAGCTCTCAAATGTAAGCTCCGAAATACCAGCTCTTAATTTTCAACTCTCAAAGCCTAGACTTATTCATTTTGTAACAGATAAATGCGTCTGAAACGTAAGCTGCGCTCAATCTTTATGTTTAAAACCTGTTGTGTATAAGGCAGGGGTAATAAACGGACTAAAGAGGAACATAAATAACTACATAAAACGGCCATCTCGGAATAAAGGTCGCCCTGTAAATGAAGTCCATTATTTTAAAATTGTCATTCATTGATAATTACGTATTGACCTCGGACTAAAGGCCACCTGTAAATAAAACCTATATTTTATATTTCCCAATGGTGGCCTTTGTCCACAGGCTTTACTGTACATGTATATATGAAAACACTTCGGCATGGTTATTCACACGAGCATGAACGTGACAAAACACAAAACAAACATGCATCTACCTACTGTAAATTCACCCTTACAATATGGCGTCAAATGATACGTTTAGTGAACATTAACTAATTCAATCAATATTGCAAATATTTTCTCGACGCTGAGTCAATTGCAGGCGGATAACAATCGCTTGTTTTATCAAAGCAATTAACGTATAACTAATGGCTATGAAAACATGGTTTAAGTTTAATGAACTATTTCCTTGGAGAGTAGTTATGCAGTCCATGGGTGGCATAAGCTATGTTATGGTGGAACATTATCCGCATAATAAAAGTATTATGCTGATATATGAGACGAGGAGGGACTGTTGTTAGTAACAAGAAAACATAGCATTTGAAAACGGAAATTCTATTGATAAATTGTATGTTAACTTCATCAGTGTGTCATGCAAGGACCAGTCAGGTGATCAAGGAAATGTTACCTAACATTCATAAATACAGATAATGAAAAAACTAAATCAAATTAACATTACCCACATTTATTTAGTGGCGGATATTGTCTGAACAAGCTACCGGACTATTTCAACTTTAAACCACCCATTTACTACAAACTTGAATAGAATTGTAAGTTGAGCTCATAATTATATGGTTAAGAAACATTTGATATATGAGACAAGATTAAGTGGTCGGCTGATGTCAAACCATTTTAAATAAGTTGGAGTGCTAGAAAATGACAGGAGTTATTTCACAGAACAGAACAGATTTTTATTTTCAAAGACGTGTACAAAGTACATAGTCATATACATAGTAACAAACATATTTACATACATGGATAACATGGTAAACAGACAAAAAAAAAGAAATACATGTACACAGAAAGAGGACAAACATGTAAATATAATTAGTTAGACAGGATGGTTGTTCTTAGCTCTAATGCATTTTTAACATACAGAGAGATTTTACGTAAGTTTATATCATTTTCACTTTGTAGAAGTTGAATAAATTTAAACATGGAGGGCCTAGTGGCATAGTAATTAGGAATATATTTTCTTCGTATTTCGATAAATTTCACAATGTACATACTTATCATAATGTACGTAGAAACACCATGTACGTATTTACACAGTTTACGTAGAAACACAATTAGCAAAGTTTAATCACACGGTTACACATTGTAAGCAGTTACACAGTGTACTTATTTTCACTATGCACGTGGTTACACAATTTATTTTTACATTGCTATTTTTCAGTTAAATGCAATAAATACTAAATATTATATTGTTCGGTGTTCTTCTAATGAAAAAAGTTTATAAACATTTATAGAATAAATAAAAGAAAAATTCACCTGTACACGCGTGAAAAGTAAAAAAAAATGAAGTGCATTTTTGTATGTATTCATTAAACTAGTAGTTGTAATATAGCATCCCTGTTCATATGCGCATCCGTGTTCTACCATTCATTCACATTTAAAGACATTGAACCAGGAATGTGACGCATGTGACTTTATATGGACCAGCAAGACCCCTGTTTCCACAGTAGGGAGAAAAAACAGATAGGCTTAGGGTCATTGATAGACTGACTTCTTCTTACATAATCAGTTACTACATGCTTATAAAAACAACAGGAAGTTAGTCATTAACTAATTATCAATTATAAATCAATTAGATTTATTACCCTATCTTTTACTAGGTTTCAAGTCTACTGACCTTGACCAGACAGGATTAATTTGATTAGGGACAACAAAACAATTAAGAGATTGGACGTCATGTGGATTGGGGGGGGTCACTTATATAGTAGCTGTTCAATCGTCTTTAAGTGAATACAATATTTAAAATCTATATTGTGGAATTACTTATTACAGAAATTTAATGCAATCTAATCTGTCGCAGTCGCAATATCAGAAACTTGTAACAATTATAAATCTTCCAGTTTAAGTTTGTTTTCAAGGTCCGTTAGTCAGTTAACCTTACGTACCAGTTTTACTAAAATGTGTTCAAGTAGTCCGTATGCCACAAGGTGTCTAATCGTAACATCAGGTTAATTTAATTGTTGCCATGACAACCTATTAGGTATCATACAAGTTGCCAAGAACGGGAATTAATCAACCATGTTATATGATGTTCAAGCCAAAAGAAACGCAATTTTAGATGTCTTGTTTTGATGGAAAGTGTCCATAGCCAAAAAATCACGATGTTAAATATTTACCGTAGTACAGTGGAAATGAATGATCAAATTTGGGGGAAATGACCATAATAACATGTTTTTTTTGTATTGTTTTTTTTTAATTTGTGGTGTTTTTTTCGTCGGCAAGATACAAGCAGAATTTCATAAGCTCTGTAGAGCTTTTAAACCGACCCAAATGATTTCAGAGAACACGCATATGCCGTGCCCAGTTCTAACTCACAAACCCGTAGTTGGTAGACCTTTTTTCAATTAAGGCTCAAAATAATTGAACTAAGGGGAAGTTACTCTCGAGTTTTAAATGTTCGTCTATTTCCGTCCGTTTCGTAATTATGAGCCTTTTCGTTATTGAAGCGTCGTTCAGCAAATTCAGTTCTACATATCCGGTTGTGTGACCTTGCCGGCAGTTGAAAAGCAACAAAAATGCTCTCAACATTGGCTTTCAGAAAAGGTTAGATTCACTTTCTTAATATGAACGGAGAATTCCATGGCAACATTCCTGTGTGTTCAACACGGCGAGTTTTCGTGTGACTTTGTTGTCATCCTATCAAATAAACAAGCATCGCACACTCGATGTTGAACCAATTTATTTTTTTATCCGTTCGGCATAATATGTAAGTCTGGTTGTCATCTGAGATGCATGAGTGTACTATGTTCTTTTCTGTCAAGTGTAAAATTCTATGCAGCTAAGGATAATTGTTCAGATAATATGTTCCCTATTTTTTTCAAATATCTTGAATTATCTAGTTGGAGGTCACTGCAAACGGGACGGTCGTCTTGATTTTCTCGTTTGAGGCGTAGGCCTATATATTCAATTTCTGTGGTATTCTGAGCATCTCAAACGAAAACTGACCAAGAAATCTGACCTACAAGCCTTGACAGTCTTTAAGTAATTTCTGTGATTTGTGTTTCATTGTCAAACGCTGCTGCCAACAATGGCACCATTTAACTTTAGAATTTAAGTAATTTATTAAACTTGGAGCAGGGAAAATCCATGGTCCACTGAGGCTTTAACCAAAGACCTCTAGAGCTGTAAGACATTCAACCACATTGCTTAAGAGTTAAACCTACAGCAATACTTTTCGATGCGGGCAATATTCCTACGATCACTACATCAATAAACTGTAAAACAGATGTAACTTTTTGATTGCCATATGTTAATAGTGGATATAATGATGTGTATGGAGCTCTTTCAGTTCATTTAAAATATTTGAGCATAATTACAGTTTAAATAAGCATTATGTGACCTTTGACGCTTCATTTTACTAAAAAACTTGTGTCGCTTTTTAGTAATAACCCAATATTCTGATCAAGTTTGGTCAGCAGTTCATCGAAGTTCTTAACCATGTGTAATAGGAGGAGGAAAATAATGTACCCGATGCGGGACTCGAACCAGCGACCTCCTGCTTGCAAGTCAGATGCTCTACCAACTGAGCTAATCGGGCTGGTGAATATACCAGCCAATTTATAATACAATATACCACATCGCTACTGTACACATGTATAGCTATAGACAGGCCGGAACAGTAGGCGGACGCTACCAGTACGCGGACACCCTCGCATTCAGCGAGTTTTAAAGATTTAAAACATCCTGTACGATACCGATATTACTTACCTATATTCGCAGCAAACTTACCTTTCTTCCGGTATGATACATATTCTGTTTACACTTCCTGTTTATACTGATCAGCAGACGATTGTAAATGGCTAAGAAAATCGCCACTGATTAAAATAATATACGTATTTAATAAATATGAGACAATCTCACTTGAATAGACTTTTTAATAAACAAAAAACCTGATATACACAATCGATCTTGCGACACATAATTTATCTCAGCAACACTCGCATCTTTATCGCTTTGGCGCTTGAACCATGTGACTACAGGTACCTTCCAAATGTTTTTGTTTCCATTTTATAATTTTATTTTGACGTCCGTAACTCCCGTAAGCTACAAACGTAGTGATGGAAATAAGTAAATCTAGATAAATACTCATTTCTGTAAAGTACAAACTAAAACTGTAGGAGAGTCTTTGTTCTGCATGTTTTTTGTAAAGAAGAATACATGAATTGACGTATTGCACTCAATGCTTTAAACATGTTAATATTTCATCATAGAAAAAATAATTTCTTTCAATTTTCACGTGTAAATGAAATAATTACACACAAAAAACATTTTTAATGTGATTTTACTTTATTTGACCATTTTACGTCTATATAAACGGGTGTCCGCGTACTGGTTAAATTGTACAATAATTTTGAGCCGTGGCTGTACCTGCTGCGATGCCTGACTGCGCATGCGTAGTGCATTGTTTACAATCTTAAGTTCCTGTAAATTTCTAAGCAAGGATTCATCTTCAAAACTACATAGACTGGATGATTTGAAACACGGCCTCAATTACACGAAATAGTTACATATGAGGAAAAGTGTCCGCGTACTGTTCCGGTCTGTCTATTGTTTAGCAATTGCAAAATTCATGCTATCAACTTTAGAAAATGCAAAGTATACATTATGGGTCCTAAGTAACTGATCATAAATTGTATGTATCTTTTCAGTTGGGCTGAAGTCCATGCAATGTGTGAGGTAAGAAATGTTCAGATATTTCATCAACGGCCTATATAATATATTCATGTACTATTTGTGATTTTTTAAAACAGCTTAAATGTGTTAAAATCTAATGCATGGGTATTTCACTTGTTAAAATATAATATATTCCAAGAATGTCTTTATTCGAACACTTAACCAGTGTGTGAAAATAAGGTTTGAAATGTGGTTGCCCAAAACTGAAAATTTTACTGCTTTTCATTTGATTTGTTAATGAAAAGTTGGTTGTCCGAATGAAAAATTGGTTTTCCCGGACAACAGGACAACCGCTAATTTCGCAGACTGTACAACTCATCAAGTATTACAATGTTTACTTCATGAGTTCAGTTTTTAATCAGCAGATACCAGTTACCCCCCTATACCTACAAGAATTATGCTCAGTACTCAAATTGACCAGCAATGCTCTATTAATTATTTTGCAGGGTATTTTCTGCCACACCAGCCCAGTTATGTAATGTACCTCAAACTGAGGCGAAGAGGGAATTGCTGCCAAACGAGGACTTAGTACCAAGCTCTGATATTATTCCTCAAACCTTAGAGCAGAAAGTCCAGAACTGGAAAAATGCAAATGATATTTTCTTTGGTCCTGATCGTGACCTCAAGAATTTTCCTCACCCGGTTTATAAAGTTAAACCAACTGAAACTTATCAACTAGGTTTCATACCAACACGATGGTTTAAAGCTCTGTACCCACGTCTTGGAGTTTCAGGTAATAATTAGTTGTTGTAATCTATGAAAAATCATAGTAAACTATAACAGACTTGGGAAATATCATGTAACTGTTCTCCAAGTTATTATTGTATTTGAAGGAAATAAGAATTACATGCAATGGAAATAACTTATTGTTTCCTAAGATTGAGAAATGTGTTTATTTCAGTTATATTTCAATTACTCATAGACTTGTATGTAATTTACCAATTCTATTATTCTTGCGATTTTAATATATTGTTGATTACTACTCCAGACTAAGAATGAAATATTGCAATGTCTGTACCTTAATTCTAAATATTTTGAGGCTCGAAAACCTAGGAATATTCTCATAACAGTCTTATATTCAAGACTGGTTGGTAAATGCAAGCTCTTGAGTATACCAGGGTGTTGAATATGGTATATGGCATTACCTGTTACAGTGTATTGCAATTTGTTTCACTTTAATATTAAGGTGCGTTATGAATGAACTAAGCTGGATGGATAGTCAAAATCTGCACCCATAAGAAGTAAAAGTCTCGTTAAATGTAGAGACAGATGTTTTTTAATCATTTTTTTTTAAAGATTTTTTTAAGTGAGTACACCATAGATTTTTGAAAAATAAAAACTATCAGTGTATGGTTTAAAATGTTTTTTTAACAAATTGAAGACAGCAGATCTGGTAGGATTCTATTGCAATGTTAGCTTAAATGTAGAAGATATTTACGCATGTTCTTAAGTTATGTACTCATTCTTTTCATCTTATAATTTACTCTCTATTCTAGGATCATACACACTTTTCTGGGGAACTGCTCTGTTTTTAATCTGCAAAGAGAATGTTCCAGTGAATGCTGATTTTTTTAAGGCTGTAACATCTATCGGGCTGGTGTTTTATATATCTACACAGACAAAAGTAGGAGATCTCATCAGAAATAAGCTTGATGCAACAGCTGATGTAAGTTGTAGTGAGTTGGGTTTGCTCATGTTTCAGCTTAAATTATTTAGTATAAGTTTATCATGAATCATCAAAATGTTACATTGGTTGCATGGTGTTGTTAAGAATTTAAGGAGAACTTTGTATTCAATGTATTTTTTAAAACTGCCTTATAACCCTGAAATGAGAATTTTAAGCTTAAAATGGCTGTATTTATATTTATATTACATATATTAATATACAATTAATCAAAGGTTAATAACTTAATATCAACCATTGAAGCAAAAAAAAAGATTTTTTAGGGGAATTTTTATCAAAAATAGGGGGAAAAGTATATTATTCTAAACATCAAATGAGGGCCCTGAATAGCCAGCAATTGTACAACACTTATGTAACTCTGAAGCATTTCCAGCAATTTTGATGTATCAATGAAATTACACAGCCATGTTACTAAGAATCGGCATTAAATGTGACTTGGCAAATCCAATTACAGATTGTCTGCTTCTATATCTCACTATCAGATAGTAAACCTTGTTTTATTGGAATAAATGTTACCTTGCAACTTGTTAAAACTGATTTGTGTGTATGAGTTTATTCTGCTTTCATCTCCTTTGACTTTTCTGAATTATATTTATCTGGTAAGTAAATTTTATTAACGGAATGTAAATCTTATTGATAGTGGTTTCAGTCTTCACAAAAAACTTCTTTAAAACTGGATGTTCGGTCTGGACATTGAAAATGCAAACTTTACTGGACCAAATGAATTTTTAGTGAACCCCCAAAAAATTACACACAAAAACATACTTTTTGAGAGTGATTAAAAATTTCATCTTTTTGTTCTGAAATATGATAAAATTATGACTGAAAAATTTAATGGACTGTCCAACCTGTGACCATTTAAATCCACTGGACCGATGGTTCATTTTGGTGGACTCGGCCAGGTGCTTAATTCGAAGACTATGGTTTTATTGAATGTAAATATCATAATCCACTGATCATATTATGAACTTGCTGTATTGTATTTTTCAGAAATATGATGATGAGTTTTATCATGAGCCCCTTAAACAGGCAAAGTCAAATTACTTGAAAGAAATTGATGAAATCAATACAGAAATTTCCAGAAAGAATGCTATTCCTATGATTTTCCAAGCTAAACAGGTACATAATCCTCTTAAACATGTTAACTTACAATACCATGTTAGTAACAGGGGTGACCGTATTCCGTATATATCCGGAATGTCTTGAAAGAGCTACAATTTCTGAGCAATATAAAAGTTATTTGATGAAAACATCTCAAGAAATGGCAATGTTATGGTCAATTTAATCTGCTCTGAAGGATTTTCTTTAATAAAAACTGAGTTATATGGACACAATGTGGTTGAAGGCCTCTTGTTTGGCAAAAATGGTCGGCCATGTATGATTTTCAGAATTTTTAATTTGGCTCTATTGACACCCGTGTCTCCACATATTTGCTTACATGATTGGTATACCCGTTCGGGAATTGAAGCTTGCATTTCTTAAAATTCCCTAGCAATACAGTGTACAATGTAGCACTACTAGTATGTCAGGGTTTTCATTAAGAACCAATTGCCGATGAAAACCATCAGTTAAAATTGCAAAAAAATAAATCTGTAACAATCCCCAAAGTTCGAAAATACTAATAAACTAAGCGGCCCCTTTGATCCTCAGCCAAATCTGTTACTTTCATAAGAAAATCTGTTGTACTGAATATCAATAGAAACCCTGATATGTGTCTGGCAGCAAAAGGGTTAATTTACAAATTTGGGGTATCTCGAGTTAACCTGCAATATATATAATATTGGAATATTGGATGGAAATAGGTGGACTAGCCCGAGATTTAATCAAATAGATCCAGCAAGTATTGATAATTTCATTGCAAACAGGCTCTGATCCAGAATCAAGCTGAACAAAACTTATTATACCCCCAGATATGAAATATATGGGGGCTATATTGGATTCACGCTTGACGGTCGGTCGGCCGGTCGGGCGGTCGGTCGGTCCGTGCGTCTGTAGACACAATTTGTCCGGAGAATTTCTCAGCAACTACTTACAGGATTTCAATGAAACTTCACAGAAGTGATCAGTAGTAAGCCTAGTTGTGCTAGCTTAAAGCATTTTTTGTTCGGATTAATTTTCACTGAGTTATACCCCTTTGTTGTTTTTATACAGTATATACAATAGGCAAATTTTGTCCGGACAATTTCTCAGCAATTACTCACAGGATCTCAATGAAACTTCACAGAAGTGATCAGTAGTAAGCCTAGTTGTGCTAGCTTAAAGCATTTTTCGTTCGGATTAATTTTCACTGAGTTATACCCCTTTGTTGTTTTTATACAGTATATACAATAGGCAAATTTTGTCCGGACAATTTCTCAGCAATTACTTACAGGATCTCAATGAAACTTCACAGAAGTGATCAGTAGTAAGCCTAGTTGTGCATGGTTAAAGCAATTTTCGTTCGGATTAATTATCACTGAGTTATACCCCTTTGTTGTTTTTATACAGTATATACAATAGGCAAATTTTGTCCGTACAATTTCTCAGCAACTACTCACAGGATCTCAATGAAACTTCACAGAAGTGATCAGTAGTAAGCCTAGATGTGCATGCTTAAAGCAATTTTCGTTCGGATTAATTTTCACTGAGTTATGGCCCTTTGTTGTTTTTATACAGTATATACAATAGGCAAATTTTGTCCGGACAATTTCTCAGCAACTACTCTCAGGATTTCAATGAAACTTCACAGAAGTGATCAGTAGTTGGCCTAGTTGTGCATGCTTAAATCATTTTTCATTTGGATTGATTTTAACTGAGTTATAGCCCTTTGTTTTTTTCTACAGTGTATACAATAGGCAAATTTTGTCCTGACTATTTCTCGTTGACTACTGCCAGAAATTCTATAAAACTTCTCAGAAGTGATAAGTAGTTAGCCTAGTTGTGCATGCATTAAACATGTCTTGGTTTGTTAAATTTTCACTGAGTTATGGCCCTTTGTTGTTTTTTATACAGTGTATATACAATATCTCAGTAACTACTCATAGGAATTCAATGAAATTTCTCGGAAGTTATAAACAGCCAAGTTGTGCATGCCATAACCAGGTTTTGTTTGGATTAATTTTCTCTGAGTTATGGCCCTTTGTTTTATACAATTAGGTTAATTTTGCCCATACCATTTCTCAGCAACTACATGCAGGAATTCAGTGAAACATCTTAGAAGTGATAAGTAGTTTGCCAAGTTGTGCATGTCCACAATAGGTTTTGTCCAAGTAAATTTTAATGAGTTATGGCCCTTTGTTATTTTTTATATAATGTATACAGTAAAACCTCGATTATCCGAACACCGATTATCCGAATACCCGGTATTATCCGAATAAAATCTACGGTCCCGATTACGTCGCTATATATTTCAACTACAACGAACCCCGGTTATACGAATCGGATTTTACGAATACCTGGTGTAATCCGAATACATTATTTGGTCCCTAAAGTTACGAATGCGCATATTTTCACACCTATTATTCGAACTGGTCAATTGATAACAATGGCCAATTGAGAATCAAATGTCGTGTGACAAACAATGTGTAACATCAATTCATACACAAAGCGTGTCAGCAGTTTAATTATCGTTAAGTTGACCATATTGTTTGTTACGATTTTATACTAATCGGGACGAATATTTCACAATGATCTCGGGTATAATAAGTTAATATGCGTACGTACCTGTTGATCTGTATGAAATTATTTGCATTTCAGCGTCATTCAAAATTTAAAAACTAATTCGAACACAATTAAACAAAACTAACTAGAATATGATGATTTAGTGAAAACTTTTCCAAACAGAAAACATTACGTCTTCGATTTTAGAATGGGATGGTAGCGATGCCTAGTCGATCGTTAGTAAATAAAGTGTGAATGACATAATTTTGTGTCGGATTGTGTTCTGCATAATCCATAAATATGCGGGCATTCATTTAACGATAATCATGTAAAACATGTTTTTTTTGTTTTCTTTTTTATTAGTGATACTTCTCCCACAATATTTTAGAAATAATATCATTTATTTAGAATAGTTTTTTCTTTCCAACGCATTTTTCCAATAATTCGTGATAAACTTTTTTCCTTGGTAGCAACCACCACCTTACTGTACTTTATTATTTAAAATATTGAATTAACTAACAATTTCGTACATTTATACCTCGTTTCAATTTGTTAATATTATGTTCTATATTGCTCTTATTGTCATGTAAAAACATGAATTGAGTAAATAAAAGTTTGAAAGTTAAGTTTGAAAGTTTAACCAGAATTATTGTTTCATTTGTTAACTCATATACATTCATAAAACAAAGATAAATAATTAGTGTTTGTTATATATTTGATTTTATTCCTATTATAACGTCATGTTTGCATACTAGAGTTAACTCCCTTGTAAAATACGGACAGTACGGATTTTATCGTTTCCAAACAGTACATCATACTGAAATGGATTATTCGAAACCATGGATTATCCGAATGATTTTTCAGGGCCCAATGACATTCGAATAATCGAGGTTTTACTGTATTTAGAAACTGGTCAGGATATATCTAAGCAACAATTTGCAGGTATTAAAAAATGAAAATGCATTATATTTCCGTCTGTAAAATGTAACAATAACTGTGTCAAGGCCGCATCTGGGGGTATTCATCACCTTTAGTGATAGTTCTAGTTATAATTGATTTCGTTTCAGGAGCAACTTGAGCTTCAGTTAGAAACTGAATACCGTCAACGCTTGATGGATGCTTACACTGCTGTAAGGAGCAGATTGGTAAGTGTTGACATTCAATTATTCAAAGATTTTTTTATGTACGAAAAGTAGTGGCTATGAGTTATCCTATTTGTTAAATGTTACGTTGGGAGCGTTGGTCTACTGATCAAGAGGTTGTGAGTTTGAAACCCCGGGCGAAACTCACACTGTCTGTGACAAATTTGACTGAAGATATTACATCCTATGTTAAATTGCCCTCCACCTCTGAATTATGTAGGGTAGCTTGGCAGTACATAGTAGCTTGCGGACTAAATGTGGTTAGTACTGGTTAAGGCCTGAATGAAGTTCAGGGAAGCTGGTTAAGATAACTGACAGACATGATGTAACTGAAATAATGTCGAAAGTGTTAAATCCTATGAAATGAATAAATTGAATTTCTTATGTAGGAGTATCAAGCTGATGTAGAATCTGCTCAGAGACACTTCGAACAAGACCATATGGTGAACTGGATTGTGAGCAGCGTACAGAAGTCTATTACACCTCAACAAGAGAAGGAAACAATCACAAGCTGCATTCAAACATTGAAGAATATATCTGCTACAGCTACTGTTTAGATATAGATGACGAGTGTACATTGTGATAGAGGAAATTGACTTAATAGAAAATGAACTAGACAAGCTATATTTTTTGACTTGACATGTCGATTTTCATGATTTGTTGTTTTTTCTGCAGAATTAGTTGTATTAATTACATGGGATCAAAGCATGTGGAATGATTTGTAACATCAGTTCTAAGTTGGGCCTTCTGTTTTGAAATTAAATTGATGAGATATGTATTTAAACAAAAACTTGTTATTTATTCATGTTTGAATTCTCTTCTAGTTTATTGGCCTCTTGACTAGAACTCAATTTCTTGAATACTCCAGCTGACTTAGTCCCATCTAAATGTCTCATTTAGATTGCTGTAGTGCCAAACTTTTGCACCAGTTATTCTTGCCTTATCTTGACGCATCTGCTTCTAATAAGAAAGAATATAATGTATGCAATGCATTTCTGCACAATTTGAACATAAGAAAGCCAACAATAGGTGAAGATAAGAAGATTTTGTAACAATCCTTTCATGACAAACCCAGCACAGATGCACCAAATATTATAAGTATAAGCAACCAGCTGGTTAAATATAATCACAGGGGTTCAGTCCACATAGATTTCAATTTTTCAAACACCATTCAAGCAAAGTTCCATTTACTGCAGGTCAAATTAAGACCTTCATTTGTAACAATACAGACTGAATAATGACCCTCTAAGATAAAAACAGTACCTCAAAACATTCTAAATAAACTTTCCAGTAAGGCCTTAAAAATAATGTTTGCCTCAGGTTAAATGCTGACAATAGATGTAGGTGGATCTGGGCTTTTTTTTTGCTCTGGAAAGCGTATGAAAATGCAAATAAGTGAGAGGCCTCATGCCTAATAAAAAGTCTAGGGTCACGGGAAAATTAAGGTAGCTCAGACAACCAGAAACAAACAATTTTTAGGCCTCATAAATAAACTCTTCCTGGTTTATTTTTTGTGTTACGGTACAACACAATTGACACTTTTTAGCTCACCTGATTCATCAGGTAAGCTTTAAGGATTGTTGAATGTCCGGCGTCCGGCCACAATTAGTTTGTTTACACTCTAGCAACCGCAGCTCTTAATGAATCATGATAAAACTTGCTCACAATGTATATGGCCACAATGTCTCGGCTTAGTTCGATTATGGACAAAATCGGACAATAACTTCTAGAGTTATGGGCCCTTGAATTACAAAATTTACTATATTTAGCTTGTTTACACTCTAGTTCATTGTAGGGTCTATCCAAAATATCACGAGGACCTATTTACAGGAAATCAAATGAAAGACAGTCACTGCAACTACTCAATATTTATTATGACACTTTTAAAGAGTAATCATGATTTCAGAATGTAACTAGCAGTAACAAAATAAATACCAGAGATTGGTACATGTATATGACAATAATTATTATGTAAAACCTATATTATGATATAGTATAGCTTGACCATGTGTTACAAACCGTGACGAAATTATTCAGATTAAGTCAAATAGAGGATATGGATATTTGGAATCTGACTGAAACATATTGATAAGATAAAAATATGCTCAAGTACTGTATTGTACCCAGTTGATTTAGTGTATTCTTCCGTCACGGCTCAAAAAACATGGCCAAGCTATTAACAGGGGTGTGACAGCTCAAAGAGCAAAAAGGCTGAAATACCCTAACCCCACCCCTTCATGCTAGCAAAAACATCATTTTTGAGTAGGTCAGACTGAATCTGGACCCTTTTATTTCAAAGATTTTAAGACAAAAAAGAGGAAATCAGCTGAAAGGAGGAAGAATCGCACCCCTGATTAATCATTCCAACATAAGATAGATACAATAACAAACATAAACATTTATATACATAGTTGTACTGATTCAGTGATAATTTATTCAAATGGGCTGAAAGAATAATGATGAAAGCTTACCAAGGGTTATTTATTTGTAATTATATAATAGTATGTGCATTATGCAATATGCTTGTTACGGACTGCAGCATGAATGATAAATCAACCATTGATCAAAATGATGATTTTCTGAAAAATACTCTAGCTTCTCACTGCAGGCTTACAGTATTCCAGTATGTGAATATCTTCATAAAGAATGAAATACATAGAACATAAACTTAATAGTCGCATATTCTGATATATGTGAAAAGAAAATTAAAATCATTAAGAACAACCTGTGCCAAAATAAGCTACACATTTTGTAACTAGATATGTGTCGCATATCTAATAATAATTTCAATATAGACTTATCAGGTGTAAATAGTAGAGGGTAGATGAATCTTGAACCAGTGAAATGAACAATAATATTAATAATTTTCATTATGTACATAATTTATTAGTCATAGAATATTTACCAGTCCCTTATATGAGGTTCAACTTACATGTATTGGTCAAAGGTGAATATAATATTTTTATTTATCCTATTTATAACAGTATACACAACAGAAAACCAATTCCCACTACAATCAAATGTGGCAATTATTAAAAGCTATATTCTTTTTAACATATATACTAGTATTTAATTTTGATTTCATAATGTGTGAATGAATAATTATATAATCACATAATTTTCCTAGATTAAACAATCACCTTGTGATATCAACTTTACAAAATGAAATACACACTTGTCAATTTGTTCAATATCTTAAGTCAGAGATTAATGCTATAATGGCTGACGTATTAGAATAAAACACATACTAAAATTGATCAACTGAATATACTCCAGTCAAAGATCACAAAGTTTACACTGTATTTGAATCATTGATATATACAGATAGGTATACCAAGCCATGAGCGAAATAGAGTGATTTGCATTGTTTTTAAATTCACAGTTAAAATAAAACAAATCAAGCCAGGGGAGGTAATCCAGCCTTCTCCCGGCATTTCTGTATTAACGCTCTCTTCATAAATTGTTTTCTTGACAACTCTCGTACATTCTGTAAATGAGAATAATACAATTACTTCCTTATTCAATTAATCCTTGTACAGAATACATGCTTTTGATTGGCTGAGCTGGGTCACATGCAGACAAAATATTTTTCCATATTAGTTTGGCAAATTGATTTTATATGAATGGTACATAAATTTGGCTTTCGCCCAGTATTTATTTAAGAACCCTATATCATATTGTATCCGGCCAATAGGAATATGTGTAACTAATAATAAAACTACAGTACAACCTTGTCATCTCAAGGAGGTAATTATTTCAGATGAAATGTTCTAGATAAACTGGATGCTTATTATATAATAGCAAAGTTTTACTGTATAGCATTTTATATCAGTGATTTTCCTAGCTGTAATAAGAATAATTAAAGAGCTTAAAGAATTCCAATCAATTTTCAGCAAACAAATTGTTCTGATCATTAGCCAATGAAAGAATGAGGTTAAGTACCTTTAAAAATACATCTAAATCAATAACATTTTTTCTCAGAGCTTCTCCAAGATAGTATATCGCATCCTCGATAGCTTGTTCTTCTGCAAAAGCATTTAACAACCTGCGAATGATAAAAGCATTATGTGACTTATATAATCAAAGCAGTAGATTGACCCTATGTCTTAAAGAGGTTTTGACACAATTCTCTTACAAAACAACAAAAGTCCAACACAAGTCAATATAGTATGATTTTATTAAACTGTCAAAGCTGAACAATTACATGGTCGCTGAATGAAATTATTTTTAACTTCGCACCACAGTCGATAGTTTCCGTTTATTTTACTGTTACGGAATGTGAAATTCTGCATGGTTATATAATATCATGTAGCTCATCATTAAATACATAATTGTATATTTGACAAAAGGTGTAAGAAAAAGCTTACAAAAGTAATTGAATCTCACCGAAGCTAAAAATGAATGCAAGCACTGACCGTGAAATTATGTAACTTTGACAGTTTGATAAAATTGCAGAAAAATTAAGAAAGGGAATATGTTACACAGCATAAGATTATTGAATGATTATGTAGTTGTAACTCACTGTCTGTACAATGGGGCTGTTGTTACTACTGCATCATCTATGGTTAGCTGACTTTGGTTATCAAGACGTGATAGTGTATCTTTCACCTCTTTGTCTTTTTCTTTTAGCATCTGTATGTTACCATCTATATCAGTCTGGAAAAATGAGCTTATCTTAATGTACATGCAAACATTATAAAAACATGGATGCTCCCTAAAGACCAACTGGATACTTCAACCTATAAAAGTTAAAATCAATCGTGGGTCGTCTACATGTGATGACCAACCTTCCAACCAAGCCTTAGGATCTTGGCCTCAATCAATGCCTAGTTATTGGCCGGACAAGCTTTTTGTGCTGAAAGTCACTCTGACCTTGACCTTTGACACACTGACTTCAAAATCAATAGGGATCATCTGCATGTGATGAAGAATCTCCCCAATAACTTTAAGGACCGTAGGCCACATTATTCTCTGTACAATACATTGTTATTGGTCGGACAAGGTTTGGTTACGGACGGACTGACCGACATGAGCAAAGCAATTTACCACCTTTTCATTTAAAGGGGCTATAATTATATGATAGAACTGGACACTGGTATGTCCAGTCTTGAAATCATTTTGTTAACTGCAGTTTTAATGGAACAAAATCTATCAAATGGTAAGTAATGCAATTCTTCAAATTAATATACTTACTTTCTCTCTCTCTAAATCTCTGATCATTGTCTCGAGTTTGTCTTTACCTTTAACCAGATCTGTTTGTGTTTTATACAATACATCCATCTCAGCCTGGAAACATGATTTCATACATTATACAGTACATCGTTAGAAGCGAGTTTCAAATGGTACGCAAATACAGTTATAAGATGCATAGATTTTTGCATAGACCTGATCTATAAATAAAATTACAAAGGTTACACAAAATATTAACCAGCTTTAACTGATTTTCATATAACTAAGTAAGAAAAGATTTGACAAATCAGAAGACAAAATATGGCATCAAATACTCAAATTTATTTTAAATTGGTCATGATGTCCGAGACACTTCATTTTTTTGGCCTTAAATATCTAAAAACAGACAGGAGGATAAACAGTAGAATTTAGGTCGTTTCATAGACATTTAGTTGAAATAATAAAGAAAGCCTTCAAAATAATAACCAACAATTAGTTCCTCAGCTACAGCATACAGTCAAAACTGTTAACAAAGGCCATCCTTGGGAAAGACAAAATGTAGCCTTTATTGATGGGTGGCCTTTATCTGGAGATCATTTTGTTCTATATAATGAATGAAGTTTTTTCAAGGAGTGACCTTTATTCACAGGGCGGCCCCTATTTGGAGGTGGTCGCTAAACACAGGTTTGACTGTAGTTCGTACCAAATCTCAAAATGTTGTATCGGGCCAATTGTGAGTCTTGACAAGAGTTACTTCAAAGACATCTGAACTTAAAATACAGCAGAATTCCTATAATCCTAATATCAGAATCAATTAGATAAAAAACCTGAGCCTGGGCGAATGTTTCCTTCAGTCTCCATTTCATCTTATCCTCAACTGCTGATAGCAGCGATGCTTTCAAGTGTTCTTCTGTTACAGTACTGGTTCCACTACTATATGTACCAGTAGATGAAGCTGAATTTAGAAAAAAAGAGAATATCAGAACTATTAAAACAGAACCTATGTTAAGAATACATAAGAATGTTCACATTACAGGTGATATCAGAAAAAGAAGTACAGTTTTCGTGCTTGTTCTCTAGTTTTTGGTCAGACAAGGTTTTTGTGCTAAAGGTCACTGTAACTGTGACCTTTACCTTAGACCAACTTACCTCAAAATGAGTAGGGGTGATCTATATGTGATGAATACCCTCCAAACAAAGTTTGAGGACCTTAGGTCCAATCTTTCTCTAGCTATTGATTGGACAAGGTTTAGTTACAGACGGACCAGGGTTTTTTCTCGGTATTTTGGGAATATGACCCATACCTTTGGGATTGGGAATTTTCGCTGTGTTTTGATCAAAATTGGGAAAAAATGCATAACTACAATTTTTGCAAAGTTCAACTTATTCTACTTATTCACACATAAAGCAGTAGCAGAATAAGGTATTTACTACCAATAGTGATGTTAATGAACTTATAAAATTCCGGATTGGGAATTTTTGTCTGTGAATTGGGAAAAAAAGATGATATTTTCCATTGGGAATATGACCGAATTTCGGCTATAAAGTCGCCCCCAAAAAATCCCTGCAGACGGACAGACAGACCAATCAACTGACTGGCATTTGCAATGAAATATACCCCACTTCTTCAAAGGGAGGCATAAGAAAGGACACTGACATCATAGTGACATGCTGCGGATCATGTGTCCACCAAGTCTTTTTAAAATCCATCCATGTACAGATGATAAGTCAGAACATTTATACAGTTTTTGGACTATACAAACATATAGCATCAATTGTCTTAGAAATGATATATATAAAAACTCACAAGTCTCAGATGATGTTGAAGCTTGATTGTATGCAGGTGGTTGTTGGTATCCTCCACCGGAGAAGTTAGACACGGCTGTAGAAGATGGGTAACTACTGGGATAACTGGAGTAATTACTCGTCGTTTGTTGCGGGTATCCTGAAAACGTACACATTTACTAAGAAATAAAATCATATTTAAACATTAACAGCAGATCTAAAGATTAACTAGAGTAATGGTTAATGAAATAACAAAGTAAGTTTATTTTACCTGAAACACAGAACAGTCAATGACAGCTCTGAAAAAGCTCACTAGAGTTCCTGATCAAACGTTAAAGCCCCCTGAGCTTTTTGCTATAAAAAATATATGCAAAAAACGAACATTTGCTGATATAATCCCAAGATAATTATTACCGACGAAACAAGCCATTTTTCTTCTAAAAACATTCATTTCGCGTTGAATTTTGCTTTTGTAAACTTGAAATATATAGAGCATGTGACGTCACTTAATGCCGTGTGCATAACTTCACTGCGGGAAAACACAGCTGTTCTATAAATAGTATTACTTTCAATGATATTGAAAAAAATATGATAGTGGTTTTGGAAACATTTTCCTTGCTATAAAGTATGCACTGGAGGAAAACACACCGGATTCCTCTGTTATAGAACAAACAGAAACTTTTAGGACCGATAAATGTATATGCTCATGGGACTTTAACATTGACCAAATCTTATTACCAGAATTTATTCAAAACTTTGTAAACATTCATGATTATCATACCTCAAAAAATGAAAACCCCTTTTGAGCATCTCTTGTCTGCAAGTAACAGGAGTTTTTTCACAATTTCTTATTAATTTAGGTCACATTTATTTATTTATTGTGTTTAAAGCCGTTTTTCAACAATTTTTCAGTTACATTATATACAGTGGCTGATTCACCTAACCAGTTTAACTGGACTGTACTTACAGCACTTACCAATTTTCTGCCGCGACAGAGAAACGAACCCAGATTGCCGGTTACAAAATACATGGCAAGTTATATATATATATATATATACACATGTACATATATATGTGATCCAGACAAGATTCAGCATTTTTATAAACAGAACAAAAAATACTAAAAGATGCGAAAAAAGTGATATTTTACCTTGAAACTGTCCTTGGTTATAGGGATTATGTTGAGGATAACTTCCCCCAGCCGCTGGGTAGGGAGTGTTAGTAGGGTAGGGTGTATTCTGGGCTCCTCCGCCAACACTTGGCATGGGCATCGGGAAAGATGATCCTGCAATATTATATTAAAGCAATATGAACAACAGAACAAAAGATTCATGTACAAAGAGATTACAAATGAATTGCTCACTTTCAGAGTAAAACATTTGCCATCCACCAAGACAGTAGTAAAAATGCTTACTTATCAGAAGTGAAATTTAGTCCTGGGTGTGATTTGAACTCACGGTGGATTGAGGCCTGTCAAAATGATCTAAGGCTTATTATTGATATTTTTGCTTCATGTACATGAGCCTCCTGTCTCCACAGTAATCCAAATTACCAAACTATTTGGAAATTTTAAATTTAACAAAATGTCTGCATTATTGATCAAATTTTAAGTAATGGTTTAGGATACAACAGCATAAGCATTTGCTATTATATCCCACAAAAGATAAAATTTGTGTCAGTTCCTCAAGCAAGTAAATAGGCCAGAATTTTTCCTATGCGGAAAAGTTATTTTTTTCAATTTCATTGATAGTCATTCTGAAGAGTAGCAGCTTTCTTGAATAAAAAAATGGTTCTTTCAATCAAATCAGATTATTCTATAAACATTCATTTAACACCTTTATCTTCAATCTTATGGAATTTTTCTCTGAATCAGTCAAGTTAAGATTCATATCAGAAAAACTTTCAAATTTCAGAAACAGTACCTCCAGATGGGGGATAAGGGGTTTGTTGGTTAGGGTATCTGGATACAGGTTGTTGTGGTGGGGGCTGTGTCCTGGAGTAAACGGGCGGCTCTTCTCCAAACACAATAGTGAGAATCTGAATCATTCCCAACAAGTCAGAACTAGGCTGTAAAACAAACAATGACGTAAAGAAACAAACAGATGATCAATGTATGAAGTTCAAGTACAAATTTGTGACATACTGTATTTTCATTTATTTTCGTTGGGCTCAATTTTCGTGGTTTTTACTAAAATGGCTGTATCAAGGGGAAATGAATTTTCGTGGATTTTGATTTTGAAACGAAATGCTAAATATTTCTGCATTTAAATTTGTGGTGTTTTTTTTTCGTGGATGAGCCGACCCACAAAATACACAAAATTAAATCCCCAACGAAAATTAATGATTCCACAGTATTTAAGGAGCTGTAAATTTATGAGTCCAATAGTTTATATCAAATTTAAACTTGTAATGTTCGAAATATGCATGCACATTCTCTGACAAAAATTAAGCATGCTTAAGGACTTAATCCATCTCAATTGGTCTTCATAGAATGTATTATATCTTTATGTATGCACTTACATATTTCCATTCTCTAAGGTAAGGCAAATCAATTTTGCCATTCATATCTACGTTTCTTCCAGATTTGATCTGCATTGTATTTGTTGGTTTAACATAAACCATTGGCGGGTTATAGGGATGGGTATCCAAAAGCCAAATACATATCGGGATATTATATACAGAACCTGAAAGTAAGTAAAAATAGTAAAGAAACAAAGTGCAGCATAATTCAAAACCCCCAAAAAGTTGGGCATGGCCACTTTTGGAGAGTAGGTAGCGTAACACAAAAAAAAAAATTTTTAAGGATAGCCCCATGAAGAACACAAAAGATACCAGAATAATTTATTTATTCAGCAGTATTACGACTCTCATTATTTGCCATGTATGATGTTGGGAAGGCAGTAATAAAGACACAAGTTTTTTTATTGACATATTACAGGTCATGGTATGTACCAGTAGATCTATGTAAAAAATTGTAAACAGACGTGACAGGTCAAATTCCTTAAATTTCAACGATATAAATGACCTTATTCCAATGTTTTGTACAATTTATTGCGTATTAACAGACATCGGTTTGTATAAAATGCACTACTTAGTATCAAAAATCCTTAATTATAAACAAAAAGTACCTTTGTACACAACAGGAATTGTACCATCTAACTGGAGTAAAGTTTTCCGTATGCCATCATTGAACACTGAAGAGAAATGAATTATCAAAAGTAACATAATGGGTAAGAACAGAAAAAACTATCTAGAGCGTTGTCACAGAAGTGACTAATACCCTCGCAGCCACTTTGACAATTAGAATGCAACAGTCTTTGAATTTAGGCCCGGACCTTGGACCGAGTCCACCAAAATGGCTGTCGTTCGTAAATTTTAGGTCAGTGGTCCGACGGGTCCTGTACATTTTTCAGTGATAACTTACCATGTGTCAGAAAAAAAGAAATAATCACTCTCGAAAAATGTCTTTTTTAGCCAAAATTATATGAAATTTTGTATACATGTACATGTTCTCTTTTTGGTTCACTAAAAGTTCATTTGGCCCATTAAAGTTTGCACTTTCACTGGACTGAACATTCGGTGCTTAAAAATGTTTTTCGTGAAGAATGAATTGCAATAGTACACTATATGGCTAAGTTCAAGGGTACATAACTCTGGAATGTGTGGATCACAGAGCATGAAAATTATGTCTTGCATATCTACACTTCACAATGATGACATATTTCAAGTTTCAGTGCAAAGCTTAAGGAATGCAGAAGTTGTTTGCTTCACAAACTTGCAATATTGTAATAACTTTTATGGACGGACGGACTAACAGACAAACAGAGCGACTCTAATGTACATGTCCCCCTCTCAAACTTCATTTGCGGGGGTATAATGAATTATGACTAAAACATCAGAAATACTTTGAAATTGTAAGCTTACAGAGAAAAGTTGTTTTGATGTACAAAAATCAAAATTGTATTGCAGTACACGGAACAACCACTTTGTCTCAATAAAGTTTTATAGAAACAAAACCAAGTTTTGTATGAACAAATAATTTATTAATTTTGTAAGAAATTTAAGCATATTTACCAAAGTCTTCAACTTTTGGTCTGAGATCATTGAATGTTGTAAATACCGTCAGCACATCTCTTTTAGTTATATCCCCATGTCGATACTGTAAATAAGGCAAAGAACATATATTTTCAGCTTTATTTCTTAAGCCTAGAAATGTATTGGTTCGGGATTCCCGACCTACCCTATTTTTTCCCTGCAACCTTACTTTTTATTAGGCCTCCGTAAAAATCACACCTCTGACAGTGCAAAAATATTCAGGAGTGCGTTTGATATCAACACATGACTGACAACATTGTCTAGCAGACTATTGGTCCAGTCTAGTAAGGTCAATGTGTGACTTGTCGGACTGGTGTAGTTGAAAGATCTATCAATTTTTTTATTATATCGTAATATATGCCCCTTCCATTCACATAATCAACAAATTAAGTATGTAGACCTTTCCAATCTAAATAATAAATTTAGACATGTTATTCAATATTGTATTTCATTTGCTTTTATTATATCTGAGTTCGGAAATTCATAATCTATTATTAGCCAATCAAACAGCAGCTACATGTATGCAAAATTAGAAAAGGACAGTTTGCTCCATCATACTGCAGCATGCTGTAAAAGAATGATATTTGTGCTTATCAACAAATTGCAAGCAATATTTGAGTTTGTTTCACAATTTAATGCCTTTCCTTTGTCTAAAAGGTAGATATTATTCATGTCTAAAAGAGACAAATTCTGGTTTCCCGAATATTACAGTTTAATATGACACTCCTGTTTTTCGCATCTAAACCTATATAGTTTACAAATTACATTCTGCTGTACCTTGCTACAATACTTTTTCATCAGTTAAAGAAAGTCAAATAAACGAAAAGAGAAGTAAGCACCAAAAGAAAAGTAGGAAAAGCATAAACATAATGATAATGTCAGTTTTCCATAAAAAATGTTAAAGTTTAGAGTTGATTTGTACTAATACATAGCAGTTTGTCTTGAAAACGTTTGGTCCAATTCTAATTGGGCCAGGTCTAATAAATAGGGCCTATCTTTCATAATCAAAATCATAACAACAATTAACTGAAATCAAACGATATAAGATCGCCGTCATCATCACAAAATATGATTCATCTTCAGTTGACATCTCAAGTTAGAACTGTCACAATGATCTAAAAATCCATACCTTACTCAATGAAGTCTTTAAGAATTGTTCGTAGTTAGACATGGTGAAAGAAATATTATAAACAAACAAATATGACACAGTTATCTAATCCATGATATTTCCTAACAGACTATTGTTTCGAAACTGTAAAATTATTGTCAAAATAATGGTTGACACCCGAAATATTCCGAATGAATTTTCTTAAAGAATCGAAAATGTTCTATACAGCGGTATGACTTTAATACGAAATGGAAATTTTATGGTGAATGGGCGAAACGGTGGTTTCCATCGTCAAAATGAGGATTTTATGCAGTGCTTCAGAGAAAATTTGATGAAGCCTTTCTCCATTTAACGTTTTTACGATGTGCCAGAATTTAAAAAAAAACTTAATTAACACATTCACACAGTTTTAAGAAAAGTCGACTTTTCTGATAGCGATAAGATTATGGTCAGTTTTGAATCCTGGCAATTAGAATGCTTACATTTTTATTTTATGATCATATTTGTCTATTTCATCTGGGACCAATATACTGGGACCATTATATAAATGGTCCCAGATTATGTAGATCGACCTATACTATACAGCATAGTACGTATAGGTCTTTGATTACATACGTACGAGTATTGAGTTAATTATTACTTGGTCGTCAATGCGTTTACGGAATTACTGACATTACGCGACATTTACACATTTGTTCTTTTTCCTTAGATCGGTATGCTATATAATTATTAATTACTACATGTATATAAAATTATATTATTATTATTGTAATTAATAGAGCATCTCTGCTAAGATATATATATAACATAGTTTATAGTTATTTAATATAACATTTATATAATTGTATCATCATTTGTACAATTATGTTTGTTTTACCTATAGGTATAAAACTGAAGTAAATTGTTTATGTGCACTCTTGAGAGAATAAAGCGCCTACAGGCATCCCACTTGAAAGTTGATAGTGACTTGCTTAAACAAAATGACTGATAACAATCAACGAGGCGGGACTAGCACGTTAAAGAGACGATGTAAATTGGTGATTTTATGGCCTAGAATAGCCACATGGACAAAAACGCATTCATAATATATGTTTAGTATACATAAACATGAACACGATAATGTGTTTATAGTCCATGTGACAATTGTAGGCCTTATATTACACCATTGTACACCATCCCTTGAATGTGCTAGTTACCTATGGTAACAATAAAACAGGAATCAAACTATGTCCAATAATTAAGTCATAATCATGCAGCGCAATTCTAATCGAAGTCCTAGTCGAAGAACGTGTCATTTCTTAAATGAATGGACAGTAAGTATTATGCATTTGAAATATAACCTATATAAAATGTTATTAAAGCATGATACAAAATATTAACCAATCTAATTGATACGATATTCAAACATTTAATTTAAAATGAATCTGACATCCTGAATAAACTATTGTTGAGTCCTTTACCCGTTAAATCACAACGTCTTGTGGTGAAACTTCACCTTGTTGAATACAAGGCGACTCTGGGCAATTTACAGCCTTAGACTATTGCTCAAAAAGTGATTCTTGAATTTAGATGATTCTTGCATTATTGCACTACAATCGTGTTTGACTGTAGTAAGTGATACGTACTAACTTTACTGGCTACAAATGTACTATACATGTAATAACCTCGACCGGTACAAAGAATTTTAATTGTGCCGCTAATTAAAATTGAATCGTGAGTGGACATCAGCCAGAGGCACTATTCATGTAATAAACAAACAATAGATAGTTATCATTCGCATTCGAAGTCATACACGGACTGAAAACACATACAACAATTTTACTATGTAACAATTTTCACAATTTACACAATTTAGTGTATGCCGTCTCTATGGATATTTCCTGACTGTATTTTACGTGTGTGATTTAAATTTTCTGTGTTTTACGTACGTAATTCCAATCAATGCGAACGGAAACATTTCTGCTTGTTTGTGAAAAAAGGATATTTTGTATTCAAACATAAATTAGACGATTTATACCGTATTTTAATACTAGTATGTATCTATTACCAACATTTGATCGAAGAAGCTTCAAAGTATATTTCATGAAAAAGGTGCTACGGTGTTTGAAACTTAAATCCTACTTGTTTATTCTTATACCGATGTCAATAAGTTGGATAGTCATATTTCATTATACCGACTTAGAAGAGGACTCAAAAGTGCTTGTTTCTGCCAAGAGAAATAACTACACAATTTACAGCAGGGAAGATGAAATACAAATCCTGGACATGCCTCCGATACTAGGTCGCGCAGACAACCGCGGGAGAAAACACTGTGTGCAAAATTACCCTAACGTAGTAATGATTGGGGTTCCGAAGTGCGGGACTGGTTCTGTGCGAACTTTTCTAAGTGAACATCCAGATATTGCTATGGAGATGAACTCCGAAGGTGTCCAATACTTTAATCAACGATACATGCGCGAACACCTTTGGTATAAAAGTCAAATGCCATGTAGCAAAAAAGGTCAGCTTACCATCGAAAACTCGGCTCAGTATTTTACCAGCAATGTTGCACCAGCACGAATGTTTGACTTTAATCCACAAATGAAACTCATTGTCACGGTTCGTGATCCAATTAAACGCCTTGAATCCGAATTTGTTCAGATGGCGGTGGGTCGCCCTCAATTTTTGTCTGGATTGTCTATTGAGGACAACATAATGTATAAAGGTGAAATTAACGACAAGAAGATGTTAGTCGCAAAATCTATTTATATTAAATACCTAAGACAGTGGCTGAACTATTTTAGCGCAGAACAAATCCATTTAGTTGACGGTGATGAGTTTGCAGTAAATCCTGTCAAAGAACTACGAGAATTGGAACGTTTTCTGGGGATACAACCATATTTCTCTGAAGCCCAGTTTGCGCTGGTTAAAGAACGAGGTTTCTTTTGTTTAAAACGCGAGGAAGGAGTGGAGTGCCTGGAAAAAGGAAAGGGTCGTCCGCATCCAAATATTTCCCCATTCGTATTGATAAAACTTAAAGAATTGTTTGCACATTACAATGAGAGATTATTTGCTATATTTGGTAAACGCTTTAGTTGGAGTTAACATGTTATACGTCGGTATTTACTGGTGCAACTAAACATTTCCTGTAATTGTAGTCAAATAACTACGATGTCGTATTATTTTGTTCTGTCATTTTTGTTCCAATACGTACATATTTTACCCAATAGCCTGTCTGAAGCCAATAAAAAGGCCAATTATGAAAACATTTGCTTATTGACAATTTTATTAATTAACTATAGACTATAGCAGTGGTTTCATAATGGCCGAGCTGGACTGCCAATCAGAATGACCGAATCTCATAATAGCCGAGTTTTTTCATAATGGCCGTGTTTTGTGTTCATAATGTCTTGGTGAACTTCATATCAGCCCAGCATTTGAAGTGAAAACGCGCCTATTATTGAACAGTTAATTAATAAAAAGGCGTAATATGGGCATTTTCAAAATACAGCACGAGAAACTCGTGTCCTTGACATCATTTCACTAGAGTCATTGCCCTAGAGGTTTGCGCCAGATTGAAAGCTTTGGTACAGTACATTGTATTTCTATAAAAACATCTTCTGTCACTAATTTGTTTTGTTTTCAAATATAAACCAAAAATATGTATACCAAAAGCAATAATTTAAGGATTACATACCCTAATACAAGCATAATTATATTTCTGGTTTATTTTCATTGAATACGGCAAAATTCAAATTCAAGGGCAGATAACTAAAAAAACTGAGTTCGTCAACCCCCAATATTTTTCGCTTAAAATGTTTCTGTTATCATATGCTATGGTCATGCAAAGTTTAAAAAAAACATGAAAGAGTTGTCATTTTCCCTATATGTCTATACAAAAAAAGGAAACTGTAGCAAACTTATATAATAAGGATCAGGTACCTCTAAATTGTGTTCATAGTAATCAAATGTTCGTATTATGGTCGGTTATCCCTAAAATGAGATTACCCTCAAACTATCCAAATTAATAAAAATGTAAAACACAGATCAAGACGAATTTGGGAGTTCATATTAAAGAATCGTTTAAAATGCTAATTAATTTAACGTTTATTAAGTGTATGTACAAAATCTGCTCGTTGATATTTGGTTCTTTTTCTTCGATACTGTCCATGAATGTGTAGTTGTTTTGATAAAACAGCTTTGTACTGATATCTTGCTAAATCACGTACTTGTTTTGTAATTTGTAAATATGCATTTATACGGACAATGTACTAGTCTTCAATAAAAATCTGTTTTGTTCTGTAAAACACATGTAATAAATTCCCTTCGGCGCCACAAGTCTCATACTATCCAGTGTTTACATATTAGTATTGGATTTTTCGTCCCATATCTATAAAAGCCAATTTGCCCTTTTCAGAATAAATGAATACAATAATAATTATGCTAGTCGCTGCAGGGTATATTGCTCATGTCTATGTGAACTTATTTAGACTACATTTGTCACGAAAAAGAGGTTTCACTTAGCGAACAAACGTGTTTAATTTTATACAAAATTATAACATACAATTTGTATCATAAAAAATCATACACATCAATTTCATACACATACAAGTAGTGCTATAAAATGGTGTTCTATAATTTATTGTCTTTCATTAGAAATAATCTTATAATTATCAGAACAACCAACACAATTTTAATAATGGATCCGTATTTTAACAATTTAATAACGAACAAAACTTTCAAGGATTCAATCCTATCAAGTTGTTTAATGGCAAAATTTAGTTCGGAATTTTATAATATAAGTAACTGAACCGATTTTAGAAATCCTAATTATATATTTTTGCTTTAAAATTGAAATCATTGTCTTGTTCACTTTAAAGCAAAGATTTGCGTTTTCACCTCCTGGGGCATCCTTTGTATGGTGGCTATGATCCACTTGCCCCATCGGCTGTGACCTCAAAATTCATTTGAGCCCAAACAAATGTATCATGTGAGGAAGTACTTGGTGAGTATCATTGTCTTGTGGTCCTCTACTGAGTATGATCAAATTGTTCTCCATTGGTCTAAATGCATACTGCAACAGTGTCGTAACTCATATTGAAATAAGAACAAGTTACAACAGTGTTGCGCTGAGCCCTCGTTATATGAATTTATAATCCACTGCATAGATTTCTCGCGCGTATGAATACATTTCTCGCGAAAACGAGAATTTTATTACATCAGTCAAAATCCTTAAATTAACGTTTATATCGCCATCAGCCTACCTGAAACCATAAACGAACAATCATTGATTTTTGAATTGAAAATATTCACCCATACAAACAAATTGCAGCATTTTCATTAATTTGTAATGAACGTATTACGCAATGATACAAGTCCAGGTACCGACCCTCCAATCAAGTCTTCAGGCATAGCCAGTTGCTTGTAAAATTGATTTCTCAAACAACCTATATAAATATTGTTTATGCTGTACACGTACATTTGTGCATATTTATCTCTGAAATGGTGTCTACAACAGCGTCCTATTTTTGATGTTAGATATTTTCAAGAATCCACAGCAGGGCAGCCGAGTCTTACCAAACAAAAACTAATTACATGTATATGATGTACCATGTACCAATATTTATACGATTATGTTCAAGATTAGTACGTACTACTTAAATAATTAAGCTTCCATTGGTTTTGAAATGTTCCAAGAATCGGTGCTATGAGTTATTTGAAATAACTTGTAAGTTTTGGACTTGTTCGCTCTACTGACGGAGCTGCTAAGCTGGTTGATATGGGACACGTGTTAATGGCGTACACAGTGCGTGTAATCTTTATTTTGTAACTAATTTAAGCATGGAAAATGTCATCACAATGTTTAAGAATAATTAATGACATAGATTAGGTAAAGCGTGCTATATATCACTTAATATAACCACGCAGGCAGATTTCAGCTGATAAATATGCGTTATCGAGCATTTCCGTATGGTCTTTATAAAAACCGGTAACAACAACAAGTGATATTGATCCGTATAAAACCGGAGACTGAGTCACTCGCTCCAATATTAATTAGAACCAGCATCTGTCGCTGTCTATGTGAAAGTTCAATAAAACAATATTTTGTAATAATTTCATAGCAGAGTAAATACAACTTAGTTTTATTATCGAATACAGTAGCTTTGCTCTGACTTAAAGCAAAATGTTTACCGTTGCTGAAGGCTTACAACGAAGTTCTCCCGTTACTGATATAATCAGTGCATGAACATATTAAATGAAATATTCTTGAGTAGTGTGAAGTTAAGCGACAAAGTCATTTTATAACGTTGGATATAACATGTGTATTACCATATAGCGGGTATTTCTTTCTTGTTGAAGTTTATGCTTGGATATCAACCCTTCTTCAGAACTTAGTTCGTATACATGTGTTAAAACAGTTACTATATCGGGTACCACACCGACGATTTTAGAAACCTATTGCCTTAGCAGTGTATCATGGAAGATAAAATTTGTTCTATTGCAAAAAACTGGTCAGCGAACACGTTTTTTGACACAAGTTCATTGAATATTTTTGATACGAACGGAAATACAATACTTCGCTGTGGAGAGTTTTGTGTTCCGGAAAAAGACGCATCTGTTATCAAATCCTTGCTCACAAGTTCCAAAAAAAAAGCATTTACAGTGGAAGTTTTTAAAAACCACTATATTTGCATGATAAACAATGCTGGTCTTTTGATTGGCCGGAGTGGATTCAACATCAGTGAACACAATGAAAACAATGATGATAAAATTAAAGCGACGAGAAATGAAAAAATAGAAAGAGACATTAGTAGAATCAAAGAACACAATGATGGAACTCGATATCGGCACCGAGCTAATGATGAATTTGCGGAATACCACAATAAAAAGGGAAATGCTGATGACCTAAACAAAACTAACAAAAATGAAGACCAAACTAAGGAAGTGACACTTAAGGAACAAACTCAAACACCAAGAACTGATGACCAAGATGACCATGATGATAACTCAGTGAAGTACAAATCGATTGGAAGTGAATACACAGACAGAGATATTCCACTAGATACCATTGCCGCAGGTGTGGTTTCAGGGTTCGTGCTTGTTGTTAGCGGAATGTCACGTGATGGGCAATCAATACTTAGACTTTTAAAGGATTCTATACGTTCACTTACTGAGACAAACATGCACCACAATGATTAAACATATCTGACGGGCGATTATATCTTGAGACATGACATGAATATATCAATATTAGCGCTTGTGAATAATCTTGTCCATGAATAGTTAAGTATATGTACGTGTAAGGTTGAAATTTCAACAAATTATGAAGTCATGGTTGCAAGTTTTTTTACTCCGTATTAAATTGACAGTTATACTGAACAAGCGTTAATTGCATATGTCAGTTTAATCCAATAAACATCAATTTACAAAATAACTATGATGTATCAGCATAATTGTATTATGATTATAAGAAACAATAACTGACACCAATCTACTTCCAACACTATTTCTGTTCCACCTATCAGGACTGATAAGTGAAGCTATTTTTCATTTCTTGTAAGCATAATTCATATCAATGTTTATGTATGTAAATATAGATATGTCTTTTTTGTTCATGGGGTGCGAATCTCTTTCACGTAGCGTTTAACTTTGTTTTTGTTCTGTTTAATGTTATTTTCTATAGCTTGTTGCTCAACATTGCTGCTGTCCTCGTGTTGTTCCAACGTACCATGTGCTCTGAAACTTATCATATTAGGAAATGTGCTGTCCATCTTTTTCAAAGCGTCTTTAGAATTAGCACAATTACCCATCGACATATAGCCGGCGCTATCTGTGTCTCTCAAAGTTTCTTTAGCAACATATATATCATGTTCAGATACATCCTCCTTATGTGTGTATTTGGATACTTTATCAGGCACACCTTTCATCGGCAAATAAGTGTCATCACATGAAGCGTCTACGTGTGCAGTATTTATTTCTGCCGTGTTTATTTCGCACGGATTGTCTGAAGGTGAATGCATAGCTTTTTCTTGAGGATTATATTTTTCATCTGTTCTTTTCAGTCCAACATTCGCATAGTCCCTATCGTTTTGCAGACTGAGATACTCCGCGTTCGAATCCACTTTAGAATTTCCATCGACCCCAAAACGCCCGGTAGATGGAGTAATGTGACCCTCAATCGATTTTGCATTAACATAATCATTCTTAGCTAGTTTTACATCGTTGGGGAGAATGTATTCAGAGTCATCATCTTTCAACCGTGAATTAACAACTGTACTTGTTTGCTGTGGTTGAGTTTTGAGAATATTTACTTCCGGTTTAACTCGTTTTGTGTGTTTATTGCCAACTTCCTGAGTGGTGTCATGTGATACATAAGGAACATTAGAATAGTCACGATCTTCCTTCCTTGCTACACTATCATCTTCCTTCCTTGCTACACTATCACTAATTGTACTGACGCCTTCTTGTCGATTAGTTCCTTTGAATTCCCTTCCAACAATCCGTGTATTCGGTGTGTTTACCTCGTTCGGGTGTATATATGATGCGCTGGACTCGACAGAAAGTTGCTGAGTCACTGGGTCATTCATCACTTTGGTTTTATTATTACTGGGGCTGATCTTGGTACCGTTACTGTTTTCAGATCGAATGCTTGCGTAGTACCCAGATAAATCTTCTCTGTCAATTACTTTTCTACGAAGAGTAAACTTCCTCAACGACTCAATGACAGGAATCTTGGGTAATGGGCGTGGTTGTGTGATTCTATCACGTGCACGAGTTAACGTGCGCTGCAGAATGTTCTGATGTCGGGTAGTCCGATGTACCTGTTGGCTTTCTGCTAGCTGTGGTATATGATTCTTACTCTTGGGACGCCTGTAATAAGATACAAATGTATGTGTTTATGAATTCATTAAATGTTCTTCACCAGAGTGTCGTTGTTATAACAGATTTGTGACCATATAGGCACTCGGTGTCCGTAATTTGTATACCAGTGCGGACGTTATTTTATATCTAAACTCATCAAATAACGCAAATCTGTCCAAAAAATCTTCAAACGCAGCTTCTGTGCGTATAAAAACAAAAATTAAGGTAAGTCGCTCGCCATCTCCTACTGACGGATTTCCGGGATAGACTGGTTGCAAATAAGCGCGACTTTTCCTCTAAAATGCGTGCGCTTTTCTGGAACCCCACTATAACTCACTTAACCTCACAGTAGCGGCAAAATTTGAAGATTGTTATAGACAAATTTGCATTGTTTGATGTGTTTAGATCAGTAAAATCACGGAAACCGAGTTCCTATGTTTGTGACCAGCGAACATGTTTTATTACACGTTTTGTAGATAGCATCCAATAATTAATTCGCTAAACATGGTAATGACTGTACGGTGAGATATGATGGCACATGATTATCAATTATATCAAAACTCACCTCGCTATGTAACATAACAAACAGGAAATAAGCACGAGCATGAATAAACCAAGTCCAATTACAACACCCACAATAACAACTGAAAATACAAAAATAGAATATATGACCACGTGTATTACATTGAGGCATACATGCACACATATTCATTCATATTAATATGTATACAGGCCAGAGTTTATTTAGAAATTTCTTTGAAATAAAGCAACCTAAGCGAGCGAAGAAAAGTGTTTCCGCATTTGAACAACCATCTCAATTTCTACCCAGACTTGTGGTTCGTTAGTATGTGTGTTAGACATAAAGAACGACAACTCTGGATAGAGATTGCAACAGACTATGTTCAGTTGCACATTGCTTTTTCCTGATGAAAGTTTTCACGTGTAACAAGACTTCTTCATGGATTAGAGAAAAAATGGTGCCATCTGATGGGCTTCAAATGTTGGACAAGCACTGAAGTGAATGCTACTTAAATGATGAGCGTTAGGTACATGATCCCTTTGTTTTTGAGTTCGAACACTTCGTGCGTTACAGGTAACCTTTTTGTCAAGAAATAGGTAAAAAAGTCAATGGATTTATAGCAACTAATACATTACCTGTCTCACTAGATCCTGATGATACTGGTGTACGTGATGTGGATGTTGTTGATGCTAATGACGATGATGACGAAGAAGATGTTGATGATACTAGAGATCCAGGTGGGTCATTTCTGTCTGTGCCCGGAGAACAATGTACAATAAGTTGGGACTTCACATCTGAAATATCAGCCACGAAAAGAAGAACATAAAATTATAGTGTTCGCACATGAACTAAATCTTTCTTTGGATACCAAAACTTCATCACAATTACTTGCAGACCATGATCATATAAGCAAGGACTTTTATTCATACATCATACATTCAGTAGTAATTCATTAGTTTTGAATAGTTGTGTTTGCAACCAGGAATTTTCTAAATAAGTCCTTGATATAACTAAGAAAAGCATCAAGAATTACAATGACATGAATACAAGAAGTCATGTTAACACAGAATTATACATACATGTATGTAGTTCAATCTTTAAAGTATATGCATCACAATGCGCTCAACTTCTATTTATGTTTGTTGTTAAATCATTGTGTAAAATAATGCCTTTAGGAACAGTGGTACTCATTTCAGATATGGATCAAAACAAACTATGTTGACACAGAGAATTATTTTGAATCTTCAAGTAGGCATCAACGGGCATTTCTGATCAATGAAACTGACTTTTACTTGCAATAGAAACATTCCAAAATTTTCTTTTCTAATCACGAAGTACATACTTATAGAAATGTAGCACTGTATTTTTTCAATGATATTGCAAAAAGTAAGAAAAATCATCTGAAAACATTTTTACGAGATGTGGCTATGTATGTAGGCCCTATTGTTTTCGAGCAAATAAAATATATTTCTTTTATCATTTTATCTATTGTTTGATCAGTACAGATACGTATATCTATGATCAGTATTACTGCACTAAATTCAAAAAGCTAACGGGCCTTTAGATATGACGACTTTAAATGTAAAAAACATTGCTATATATAGATTTATTTTCTCTCAATTGATACATATCAGATTAAATTGACAGAGTGTGTGTGTATTCATCCCATGTTATATTCAGATGTTGTTAAGGTGAAAGTCGCTATGGACGCAGCCAAGCGAGGAGGAGTAGAGAAATATTTCAAACATGCAAACACACAACAACAGAAGAAACTATGGTCGTAAAAGTTAGACACTGCACCAAACGTTTATATTCAGAAAACATTCGGTATTTTGTGTGTTTTTGTCCGCCCTACTCCCAAGTCTTCGGAAGATATGAAAAACTTCAATCATAACAATGCTTGATATGACTTATTTAGTCCCAAGTTAGATTATTCAGTTTGTTCACAAATTCAGCACATATGTATGCATGTGATATGAGGGTTATACACATACTGTACGTATACATGTAAATTTATTCAGACGATCGTAGAATTAAAAACACTAATGGAATATAAACGAGTGTATCTGTAAAATGTACTCTTTGATCTTTATAGTTTGGTTAATATATACATGTGCATGTAGGCCTATGTGAATAATTTACAAATAAATATTGAACTAGAAGACGTGCAGATGTTTGGTAAAATACAAGAAATACAAAACGTTTAGAATTAATTACAGTCAAACCTGTGACAGAACAGGGGCCACCCTTAGGAAAGAAGTGATGTGACCTTTATTGACAGATGTACGCTATTGGGAGGCCGTTTTGTTCTAAATAACTAATGGTGGTTTTGGTACGCATGACCTTTATTACAGGACGGCCTTTATTCAGAGGTGGTCGCTAACACAGGTTTGACTGCATATACACAGGTACTAGTTTTATTCCAAGATCGAATAGTGTATGTTTGTAAACGTTTGCTTAATATCAGAAATAGAAAACTTAATTAAATTACAATGTACATACATACATGTATATATAATTATATAATGTACAGGAATAACGTATTTACTGGTTTTAATCCGAGATTAAATATTGTAAGATATATTAAGTCATTTGTCGAGCAAACACAGTATGTTTAGCGAGACAAAAACATTGAACTATTTCATCGCTCTCATTTTATGAGTCATCATATGTGTAAATTATGATTATGTCATCGTCATGAGATATGAATAAATAATTGCATCAAATAAATGCAAATAAGAATAGAGCTTCCGCATTTATTTATTTCATCAAAATTAACGTGGTGTGCAGTTATTCTATCTAGCTTCCCTGGACTTCATTTAGGCCTTAACCAGTACTGACCACATTCTATCCACAAGCTACTGCGAAACTATCCCACATAATTCAGAGCTGGAGGACAATTTAACATTGGGTGTAATATCTTCAGTCAAATTTGCCACGGACAGCGTGAGCCACACCCAGGGCTGGAACTCACAACCTCTTGATCAGTAGACCAACGCTCTAACCATCTCGAACATTTCATTGTTATGCATGTATTTAATTTTCACACCTGGTGCATTTAAAGACATCATGTTTATTCGAAACAAACACTCGATCTGTTATGAAATATGTATGCCCTCTCCGGTTGTAATGTACATGCTTGTAAATATGTTGTTCTTAGCCAAATGGATTTGAGATAAAGTATCATGCACAGCGCAACCTCTCCAAAGCAACACACCATGGGAGTAGCAAAATTATGTTGTTGATGAGAGGTGGTCGCTCTAGAGATTTATAGTTAAATTGTGCAGTGGGGAAAATCATGATGTTGTTGAAGGGAGGTTGTTGCCAAAGAGAGGGCCACTCTGGAGAGGTTGTACTGTAATTAAAAGCATTTCACAAGACAGCTTCGTACGATGTATTTCTTACAACAGTTCTTATACTAGTGATACATACCTGGCATTATGTGTACCTTGTACTTTTCAAGAACAGGAACATTTGGGTCAACAAATATATGTAGGTAAATTATTAGACCAGCATACACGTCTTCAGTATCAATTAGTATTCCGATTTGTTCACAATGCATGCTATGTATAAGTGTACCATTAGATCGAAACACATCAAGCTTTGTGTTACACCGCTTATCACTCGTTGCTGAAGTTGATAATTCATTAAGAAGTTTAAAACTAGAAGGAAGAGGGACTAATGGTGACACCGTACATTTGCAGGACTGTGATACCAAATTTTGAACCGCTTCTGTACCATCTAGTATCAGATTTTCCATATGGTTATTAACAGCAGACTCGGAACAAAACTGCAGTGTTGAATCTGAAATAAATAATGTTACGTAATATATATGAGATATATGAACTTGCACATAAAACTTTAACCATTACTTTCTATGTCCACAAAGGGGTATACTTTGGTGGAATGTATGTGTGAGCCATGGAACTTGGCTTATAACCTAAACTACTATCCCCATGCAAAGTTCACGTGTGAAGTTTCCGAATGCAATAGGATTAGTGTTTTTGTTTAGATATGATCTTGCGTGTAAAACTTTAACAAATATGTTCTAAGTCTAAAAATGATATAATTTGATTAAAATGACATCCAGGTGTGTGGTCTTAACTCGTAAGTATAATATCAAATCTGACTACATGATGTACATGTATACTGTAATTATGTTATGTCATAATGTCCCCTCAGCGCTTCCGTAGTTTGTACTAATTCAATTAACACTTTAGACATCTTTCCACGCAAAATAACATCATAATTAAGTTTGAATTACAAATGTACGTGCAAATAATATTATATGCAGTGTAGAAGGCGTCGCTTACATTTTCGTAATGGTTAAAATATAAACATTCTTAAAAAACAAAACTTTTACAAAGTCACAGAAAACGATAAAAATAAAGCATGCAATACAAATGTGTCAGACGAGCTTCCCTAAAATGATGTAAAGTAATATAACAACTTACCTATTCCTCTAGCGGAATGAATCAGTACACACATAATCGATAAATATGCTGTTAAATTACTCATTTCTGAATATATATGAACAAACTTCACAGCTAGACAGTTATTTTGTGAAAATAAATGAGTAATATTCACATTATATTTAATCCAAACCGCCTAACTTAATGTTCTACTGTCACTCAGCGACACTATTTATGCAAATTATTTGTTAAAACGAAATGAAATATCGTTCTCGACAGAACGACGCATTACTTTAAGTTGAACTAGATTGAAGTTTGTGTATCCATGTATTATATTGTGATTTGATTTTTGTGAAATTGCGGTGGGCAATTCAACTGAACTGATGCGAAAAACGACGTCAACAAACGGGTATCCAATGAAATTAGACATTAAAAAAATTATGAAAAACCCTGTTAGGAGCGTATATCGCTTTCTTATGATTACTTTGATAGGGGTGTGCTCAAGAAAGACCTATCTCAATTTTGAAAAAGGAGGAGATAGATCCTCAATGCACTCATTTGTTCATATTTTCAACGCATCCATAGTTAGTGGGGAATATTCATTCAATTTATTAATCGTAATTACTCGGGCATTTCCGTGACTGAGAAGTACGCACTTTTCTTTTGACAAACGCCGAGGAGGTCCGATTGTCATTTCATCTCAATACCCCTTCAATGTGAATCAAACTACGTGCCAGCGTTATTACTGAAGCGATTCAGACGTTTAACAAGTCGACCCGATGAACTTGTATATAGTCACGCTGTGGAGATTAAATGTACAATAATCTGTACGACGAGTCATGAATTTATTCAATTTAGTTTATTTATAGCTTTTTTTACAGACCAATTACCCGAGACAAAATGTAGCCATCTCAGTGTGGCCCTACCCGGATATACAATGGACTTGTTATCAAGAAGAGGAACTTGTTCATGGTTAAATAGAGAGTTTGTTCAGTTAAAAAAAATATATATAGCCTTGAGCCTATAACTTCACATACAGAAACAATTACATTAGTATAACATACATGTATTCACAGTGATAAAACATTATTATTATTATTTATATGGGTTTAACGCCGTTTCAACAACTTTTCAGTTTTACATTGTATAATTTTATACGACGGCTGATACACCTAACCAGTGTTCTCCTCGGACTATATTCAAACCAGTTCATACTAACGTACCCTTCCACAAGAAATCGGCAACTTCTCGATATGTGGAACTTGTAAAATCAACTTTGTTGTCGAATTTTCATGGAAGGGTATGGCCTGCCGCGACCAGGTTGCAAATCTAGCACACTTAACATTGGACCACGGCCGCATTTATCAAACATAAAAAATACAAGTTACATGTATTAGATTAAGGAACAACATTAATAAGTATAAATTTAACATATTGATACACACCCCTTCATCTCAACAACGGTCACATTCCTATAACAGCAAATTTCGTCATGACCGACTGTTGACCGTTGTAGAGTGATTCCACTGTATATGGTAATACATTGGTTAATACATACGATTTTAATGGTATACGTGGTATAGATATGCATGGTGTATATGATGTCGGCGGTGTATACGAAATGTTATGTTTGGTTTAGTGTTAAGAACGCACCCATGTCTTTACAGCATACATTTTCTAGACGAATTATACTTATAAATGAGTATCAGTTTATTACAGCTGTTTGCGAGTATATAGTGTAGTGTCTATTTCTAGTTTGGCTAATCCTGGCCATTTGATTGGCTAATGTTGATGACTGAATCTATTAATAGTTGATAGGTAAGTAAATCATGAAGGCATTGCCTAGATAAGTTGTTGTGTGGCTATTTGAATGAGGTTGTATGATAGTACTCAGATTTATGGTGAATTCGTTAATATTTATAGGGTTGATTCTATTTGATTGATGCAGGGTATGATATTACCATGTGCTTGTGAACTATATACATGAGTTTATTTTTCCAATACTTATGATTGTCATTACTCATATCATATATAGTTTATACTCTCCTTATGGAGGATTGAACAATATATACAGTCAATATCCTTTAAGAAAAAAGCAACTTCATACAAAAAACATAAACCAACATGCTTCTTGTAATTCGTCTACCTATAACGTTTTGTTATAATTGTTCTGGTTATTACATGCACAGTATACGTTTCTTTTTAAAATACATTGCAACCTCTACAAAGCAACGCACTTTGGAAGAAGTAAAGTTATTTTGTTGTTTCTAGAGAAATTAAGTTAATAGTTAAATCCTACAGTTCGGAAAATCATGCTGCTGTTCAAGGGAGGTTGTTGCTCAAGAGGGGGCCGCTATAGAGAGGTTGTATTGTGCTCAATACTACCTGCTCTTTCATTATGTTCCGATTAAATATGACAAGGCTGCACACGGATGTTGGAATTTGTATTATATTCGGTGGGAAGGAAGGGACGTAATTCATTCATTATCTCTATACTCCGAAACTGTCTGAATTACTTCCCTTTTTTAACTTTCTACGCTTACTTCGCTTTTCAATACTATTTATGTACAAATAAATGGTTGTTTGAACCAAACAATACAAATATATCACTGCCGGTGTACTTATTCAACTGGTATTGAAAAAAAATGTATAGATGATAAATGTTCGACAGTTCTACGTCTGTTTGCTTGCATTGTTGTCAGTTTAAAGCGCTCTTGAGTTATATTGCAAAGTCATCACAAATTCACATAATAATTAAAAGTGACCCTCCAGCACTTACCTATTTTACCAAATTCTGTACGCATCGCCTGTATATAGCTGAAATACTTACAATTTGTTTTTTGATACAATATATTTAATTATCTGATCATATAGTTACATTAGCCGCGAACCCGTGATCTCTCAAACTGTATTCCCGCGCTCCATGGCCCAGTCATTTACGTCTAGATAAAGTGATATTTGGGCGTCGTTTTTTTTCTTACAGCCTAAAGTTGTCATTCTAATGACGTGTTACGTTATTTCTGACTCGGCCTGACAAAGTTCGGTTCGGTTTTTAATTCATTAGTTGTAGTGCATGCCCACTCGCGGGCTTATTAAGTCAAATGTTCACTACATGTAGTAATTGGATTGACCCGCCTCCGTGCTTAAGGTCGATGACTTCAAATCACTGTAATCTCTCACTGAAAGACGGTCGTGGGGTAAAGTCCTGCTGCCCGGACCATGTCTCTTTATGTGAGAAAGTAGACATTGCTTACGGAGGATGGGAGTCTAGTACGGGTTCTTCCCAGGATCGTTTGTTAGATGAACTGTCCGCCTCATATGACTCTGACTGTTGAAAAGGGGTGTAAAACACAAACAAACAAACTAGCAGTGATCGGATTGTTTATAGAGACATTGCGGTGTAAGATTAAGAATGCCCTAGTCGAAAGTTGTGTATAGTTCAAATGTAGGGCACTACATGCAAAGCCTGACCACAACTGTCAGCTCAATGCATTTTATTCGTTCATGTCTTTTATTGAGCGAAGCTTTTTTTTCTTCCATCGTGTAACGTCGCACCAACACCCGGGGTCGTTTCGCAACTTACCGAGCTTTAAAACAGGCCTACAACTGGGTACAACCACTGACAAGCCATAAACGAGCTAGACAGCTTCTTAGCGCATGACTTTTGCCTGGCCCCCGGGTAGGATTTAGACTCACAAGGGCTGGTGAGTACTAGATAAAGACCACGAAGAAGTCCTCTTTTATATACAAATACCAACATGTATAGAAGTATTATAACAATATACGTGTATGCGTCATCGTAAGGTACACGAATCTTCGACTGATATTTAAGATCTATGGTAAAGATATGTTGATCTGTTCGTGAGTTCTTTAAACCGTACAGTGGCTTAATTATCGAAATAACGTCATTAACAAAATATCAGGTCGATTGTGTTTGCTGATATACTTAAACCTATTGGTAACCATATAAGTAATTAAACATCGCGTGACAATGATAGCACGTATAATAAATATATACTTCTGTAACATGTGTACATAAGCGAGTCGATACATTCTCTCACATTTAAATACATTTGTATTTGCTTTTAATTACTTTTACGTTCTGTACTAACTTAATCCTGACCGACATACCTCATCTTTACACCTGTCTGTTCATTCGGAACTCCTCGGCGTTTGTCTTATGAAAAGTGCGTATTTTTCAATTACGGAAATACCCGAGTAGTTACGAGTGCTGTCCGTTATCACGACTTGGGCTTAGCATTCCAGAGATACTCACGGCATATTAATAAATTGATACCGGTCAGCATGACTTATAAACAGTTTGTTTAATTTCTCTAATTTCAGAAGAAGCGGAACATAAATAAAATAGATAATTTCTAGTTGTTACAAAGGATCAAGATATACTTGATACAAGCTCAAGTAATCCATTATTTATTACTTTCCAATAATCTTATCGCAATATCGAATAATTATATTAGATATTTCATCTTCGGTTTGAATGAATAATAGACGTAATAGTTTATCCGAATGTTGTTTGAACTGAATGGAAAGGTCGCGCTTTTACACATGGCTTTAATTAATTTTATGAGCGATGGAAATCATAGGTTCATATATAATCAATGTTATAGACGAACATAAAAGTTATATACAAGTGTCAGACTTTCAAGAAGGACAATGAATCATATTTAATCATGTATGTGCTAGCTTAATTTACAATTAGTATGGTGCGTCATGTGTGTATTAGCTCACTCTACATATTTCCAGGTGTACCAGCTCACTCAGTTACAACCTGTCAAAATTTTGAAATTGTTGACTTTTTTCACACAAGATAGAATATTTACCCGTAATACATGTAGAATCTTTTACTTCTTAATGCTATTCATTTGATCGCGCACAGACATTCCCGGACAAATTAAAAGAAAAATCAGCTGTACTCTTTCCGTCTTTATTGCTTTGCTTCCCATTAAATCTACAAAAATATTCAGGTAAAATCTTCACATGAAGGCCACCTTTTACTAATAATGTGTTTCTATAAATGGTTGGCCTTATACAATGTATAAAGTTCGTATGGCTGCTAATACTTTTTATGAATTATATTAATGAAATACATGTATGTATAAATATATGTATGTCGATTACAGGATTAATTCCATGTATATGGATGAACCAGTGACCTTCACACATAGCACTAGTGTGAATTCATTGATTACTCAACTTGTTCAATAACTGTGTTTGGATCCATTTGCCACTGACTAGTGATCGTATTGAGTACATTTTGTCGGGATTGAAGTTTACGTATTCTCTCTTGGCGAACAATCTCGTGAGAATCTGATGAGTTCTCGTCCTGCATTTTAAGAAGCGCCCTCTTACGAGCGACTCTGGAAAATGTTAATGCAGCACGAACGACTTTTCCAACAGCTACAAGTTTGTTCGTAGATAGAGGTTTTTCTGGTTTAATTTCACTAAGAAGTTTGTTTTGTCCTTTAGATATTTCTTCAATATCTGCTGGAATTCCAAGCGATACACTCGGTCTATGACTAGAAACGATTGAGCCAGTTCGGGACATTGGAATACTAATCATGCTAGAGGCTGATCCTGAATCTCGACGAGTACGTCTTCCACTTTCTACGTACGAACTTAAATCTGAGTTGGAATATTTGAATAAGTTTTTGTTCAATAAACTTTGGGTACTGGAGGTAGATCTGGCTTTTTCCAGTTTTCCTTTAAGTTGACGCTGGAATTTCATAGACAGTTTTGCAGTCTGTGGTTTCTCCATCTCTTCACTGTCATGTTCATGATCAACTTCAGCATTGTTTATGTTGTCAGCCTGAGTAATCTCCCTAGTGTTGACCTCTAGTTCGTCGTCGTCGTCTTCGTCGCCTTCTTGAACTGGACAGAGTGTGCTCATTGAGGCCGCTATACTAGGTTCTTTTTCCACTATAATGTTTTTTGGTTTCAAACTATTATTATCAACAAAGTTATTGACCATCAATGGAGTGTCAATGGGTCTATTCTCTAGTAACTTTTCAAAACTCTGTCCAGTCTTTATATAAATACTATCTTTAGTAATGAGAAATTTTGAATCATTTGTATCAGTGCATTTTGCTGACGCAGGTCTTTGTCTGACAGATGTTTTAGCGGATCTTGGTCTTGGACGCGGCTGTGCTGTGTGAGGTCGTGTTCGTTTATGCCCTGCAAGATCTTCATAGTGGGGTGAAAATGTCGGTGACGAAAATGATTTAAGATTTGTCTTCGTTGTGTCCTGTTTGTCTGTACAGACCATTGTCTTGTAACTTTCGATTATATCAGTCTCCCATTTCTTAATATCAAACACTTCTCTTTCGTCTTCTGGGTTATCCTTTAAAATATCTATCGGTGAAGATTTTTCAGTATTAGCAACACTCTCGTTATCCTGAAAAACATCGTCATCATAATCTTCGAACTTCTTCGGTGGAATTACATCATACGTGTCCGGATTTTTCTTTATATATTTCTTGCGTTTTTCTTTCGCTCTTTCCATTTCATGATGCATAATGAATTTGTCTAATTGTTTCTCACACTCTCTCCATTCCTGCAGCCTTTTGTTACTTAACTTTAAACCATGCATGTATGAGGGACATTTCTCAAAGTCTGTGTCGTTTTCATTCTTAGGCGGAATTCCAAGATCACTGGCGCCGGAAGTTTTTATCACACCTCGAAATGCTCTTGTGATATGTCTCTTTTCTCTGTCAATCTCGTAATTCATGCGAGTCGTAGCCTTGTCATAATGTTTACATGTTACTTTAAGTTTGTGCATCTCAAGCCGATTTTTGCGCTCGGCGCGCATAAACTTCTCGGTACTCATTTGCATCGGCATTCTCCCGTCCAAATTAATCTGAAAATACACAAAGAAGATTCTTAGTGAACATACAAGTATGTATAACTTAAAATAATAAATTAATAAAATTTTGATATGGCTACCTGACACATAGCAACATGAGTAATATATGTAACAGATATATATAAATAAAAATAAAAATATATAAGTATAGTATAGATCTGTTGAAAAGAAGTAGATATTTAATAAATATCAGTATATTTACCTAGAATTACTGTCTGTCACGTTTAGAATTAAAATCGGAATACCACAAAGAAATGATCATATTTTTGTTTCATTTTTGTGCATACTTTTGCTCTCAGAGTTAATGGTATTCAAACAATGAGTTATATGACCATTTTCAGCCTTTCAATCGACTTTAGTTAAATGTAAATGTTATTCTTAGTACTGAAGGATCAAGCTTTTATCAAACCTTTTGCACTTAATATCGCCAAACAATCGTATAGGATTATGAATGGTTATGTTCATGTGTTATATATCGCAAATAAAGAAAATAATGTAGATAATAATTACAAATTGCTTATTACAAACATACGTTGGTCCAGTTTACCATATTTACTTAAAAGTCACTTAAGACATTTAAAAAAAAAAGTAATTCACTGATTGAACGCACAACATTTTTTACCCAATTCCTTATTATTCTTACATAAAAACCTGACAAAGGTCACGTGTTTTTTAAATGAACTAATAATTGTATCATTAAAACTATTGTTAAAACATTCCATAAATTAAGATTTTCTTCAATAATCCTTTTAAAATTTCAAAAAGCAGTCGTGAACATACAATTTACTATATGACCAATAGTTATTTGCCATTGTAAATTCACAACACTTAACGATCCATTATCAGATCACCCAATAGACGTCATCAACAAAATGTACATAGAATGGATTCGTGTTTATTACGATTTATAGCTCTTTCTCGCCATTTGCAACACCCCCTGATTGCTCAGTAGAACTGTTGCAGCATATTATGTCTACTCTTTTTTGGATTTTTCCCTTTCTAGTAATTTAATTTTAATTTATCCACTTAAAGTCATACACTGAAATTAAATTGTTGTTTATTTTGTACATGTTTGTGTCTGGTTACTAGGCCGATCCTAATTTATACCAGCGACCCAGGTTTTTTTTATCAGGTCTCGAGGAATGGTATATCCACTTTCTTATTGTTTGTACCTTTCCATACTAGTGACAGCACCGACCTATCAACCCTATTTTTAATGAGCATGTAACCAAAAACAAATATTTCATAGCCTTCAACTATACTATACTATTAAATTTGTAAATAATGATTAAATCAGGGAAATGCATTCATCCTATATTGAATTGTATATAATCGTTCGTATATCATAATGAGAATATTCACGTGCGTTCAACCAGATATCCGAGTGAAATAACACTGTCAACCAGTTATCAGAGTGAAATAATGTTGTCAATTAGATATCCGAGTGAAATAACACTGTCAACAAGATATCAGAGTGATATAATGTTGTCAATTAGATATCAGAGTGAAATAACACTGTCAACAAGATATCAGAGTGAAATAATGCTGTCAACCAGATATCAGAGTGAAATAACACTGTCAACCAGATATCAGAGTGAAATAACACTGTCAAATAATGCTGTCAACCAGATATCAGAGTGAAATAACACTGTCAACCAGATATCAGAGTGAAATAACACTTTCAACCAGATATCAGAGTGAAATAACACTGTCAACCAGATATCAGAGTGAAATAACACTGTCAAATAATGCTGTCAACCAGATATCAGAGTGAAATAACACTGTCAACCAGATATCAGAGTGAAATAGTGCTGTCAACCAGATATCAGAGTGAAATAAGGCTGTTAATCAGATATCAGAGTGAAATAACACTGTCAACCAGATATCAGAGTGAAATAACACTGTCAATCAGATATCAAAATAAAAACACACCACCAATCTGAGTATAAAAATGAGAACATATCATCAATTGGATTTACATGTTGAGGGTTCAACGCAACAGTGTCGTAACTCATATTGAAATAAGAACAAGTTACAACAGTGTTGCGCTGAGCCCTCGATGTATATCAAGATGAAACATGTACTGTGCAGTCTCTCCAAAGCAACACCCTATGGGAGTAGCAAAATTATGTTATTGTTGAGAGACTGTTGCTCTAGAAAGGTTAAATAAACAGTTAAATAGAACAGTGGGGAAATAAGCATGCGGTTGTTGAAGGGAGGCTGTTGCTCAAGGGAGGGACGTTCTGGAGAGGTTATACTGTACTTTTAATCAGAAATCGTAGTGAAATACGATTATATTTTATGTGTTGATTTATTGTACATTTATAGAAAATCTTACTTTTTAAGACCTAACAGACGAAATATAGATATGTGAATGTGTACAATACTAGTAGTTACATTTGATCGAAAAAAATGATCTAAGTTTGATCTTATTATTTTAATCCGAATGTATTATGTAATCAAACTATAAGATTAAATTGGTTATGTTGGAAAGTTAGCATACGATTAAAGATCTGTGTTTGTAACATTACAATAAGAGTTAATACACAAATCTAGTCGTGTGTAAAATAGCCTACTTAAACAGAATCATGTTATGCTCTTATAGTCACCGACAAGTCACTATCTTATAATTATTATATAAGTTTCCATTATTTTTATAGTTGTCATAAGACTGCACGTGTAACCCCAATCCACTTCTAAACGATTAGTAACTCAGATACTTATACAGTCAAACATGTGTTTGGCTGTTAACTCCGAATAAAGGCCATCCTGTGAATGAAAGGCCGTTTCTTAGAAACCGTACTTGATAAATTTGAACAATAAGACCTCCGAATAAAGGTCACCTGTTAAGAAGTCCATTTTTTTTATTTCCAGAGAGTGACTTTTGTTCACAGGTTCGACTGTATGATGTACAGTGGAACCTCTCCAGAGTGGCCCTCTCTTGAGCAACAACCTCTCCAGAGCGGCCCTCTCTTGAGCAACAACCTCTCCAGAGCGGCCCTGTCTTGAGTAACAACCTCCCTTCAACAACAGCATGACATTTTCCCACTGCACGATTTAACTATAATGTTAACCTCTCTAGAGCAACAACCTTTCAACAACAACACATTTTGGCTACTCCCAAAGGGTGTTGATTTGGAGAGGTTTCACTGTATTTAGAATTGAGTTTTGGATGTTATCCGCACACTTTAATTCACCGCATTGTAGTAGAACTTTTGATAAATTCCGAAATTGAAAAATAGACTGATTTTCGGGGAATTCCGGTATTCAGGAGGTCCGCCTTACAGGGGTTTTACTGTACTTTGGTATTTGATATAAATAAAATATTGATATGATCGATTGTTATCAAAGACAGAATAAATAAGTTGCAAACCTGATACAGATGTTGAAAAAATGATATCTTCCAGAACCTAAACTATCTAACTCCACTCAGCTCCGACTTACAATCCATATATATTGAAATTTCCTCCACTTATGAACCTATAATAATTGCTCTCTAAAATGGAACATAATTATTGACTTTTTTCACTTCATGAATACCGTATCAACTCTTCGCACACGTGGCTTTCATAGTTATTGTACTAGTATTTAATTTGTGATACAAACTTGTACAAAGACGCACACTTTTTACAGTAAATGTTTCATACAAATGGCCATGGCAATAAACAAATTATAAAGCAAACATATCCATGATTCACTGCCAGTCCAATACACAATTATTCTATACACTCGAAAGTCGATTTGTACGAAGTTAACAAATGTTTCTTCAAGGTTTCTGGGCGCTTTTAAATACTTTATCGACAATTGGCTTTATAATTTAATCTTCAACAATCTGACGCATTGATATAATTTACAACTGGAATTTGAATTAGTCTATCAAATGCTCGTGCGAAGGAGAGCAAGAGTGATTGACAGCATATTTTGTAATTATTTTATATACAGATACAATGTATAAATTATGTATACGAATTATTCAGTGACGTTATGACACGATCTTGATTTCTGTACGATATTTTTCTACAAAGGAAAACAAATATTATATGGAACGGCTTGACGTGTTTTAACTTAAACTACGAGTTCAAATCCGAAGTGTAGAAATAATTGCATACACAAGTATTATAACAAATTAGTCTGTTTAAAGACACCTTTGTGCTAGCCAGACTTTGTTTGAACAAAATGGCATATGGAATATAATGTTTCCAATTCTATATTAGTCTAAATGTGTCAAACAAACTGAACTTCTACAGTAAAAAGCATTACATTTCAATGTTATTTGTTCAAATACATCCCTAGCCAATTGTAGAAGATAGGATATACATGTATTGTATAAATAGTGTTGTTATAGTCCCGATTGTCCCTTTATTGATCATAATAACTTTTTCACTTACATACACTGTAATATATAATCACAAACGTATGTTGTTCCTTATTTTATATGTTAGATTGATGGTTTGGTTATCATTGCAAACTCGTTCCGCGATGCTATTTGTCATAGACTGCGAGCTAGTTCCATGATGTTAACTATCTTAAATTGAAAACTGGTTCCATTTAGTTAATTATCTTATATTGCAAACTGGTTCTACGATATTAACTATCCTAGATTGAAAACTGGTTCTATAATATTAACTATGTTAAATTGCGAACTGGTTCCATGTTACAAATTATCTTAGATTGCAAACTAATTCATGGTTGCAATTTTCTCAGATTGCTGCCTGGATCCATGATATTATAATTATCTAAACTTGCAAACTGGTTCAAATTAGTTAATTATCTTAACTTGCAAACTGGTTCTATGATATCAATTATCTTAGATTGCAAACAGGTTCCGTTTAGTTAATTTTCTTAAATTACAAGCTGGTACCATGTTACAAAATATCTTAAATTGCAAACTGGTACCAGGATATTAATTATCTTAACTTGCAAACTGGTTCCATGATATCAATTATCTTAGATTGCAAACAGGTTCCATTTAGTTAATTTTCTTAAATTACAAGCTGGTACCATGATATTAATTATCTTAAATTGCAAACTGGTACCAGGATATAAATTATCTTAGATTGCAAGCAGGTTCCAATTAGTTAATTTTCTTAAATTGCAAGCTGGTACCATGTTACAAAATATCTTAAATTGCAAACTAGCTCATGGTTGCAATTTTCTTAGATTGTTGGCTGTTTCCACGAAGACTACGTACGATGTCAATTATCTTGCAGGCTACTTTCCTTACTTTAATCATCATTTCAAATTTTAAGCTAGTTTAAAAAATGCAATCATCATTTGCAATCTGGTTTCGTGATATAAACTGTTTTAGATTGCAAATTGGTTTCCAAAATGTTAACTATCTTAAATCGATTTCAAACTGGATTATTACATTGATTTCAGCAAAATCACACATGAAGACACGCGCTAATAATGTTTAATTTATGAGATCAATTTATTTCATTTTTTCCCGATTTCATGTAAATTAATTCGTATTCAATGCTTTTCATATAACGTTATCACAAACACTGGAATACTTAAACTTACATTTATATGGTTTCGACCACTTCAAAATGTCTTTCGAATGTCATGTGCTATAAATTGCCCGTCTTTATTAAATATTCAATACTTGACTGTACCATGGCTTCCTGGATAATGTCAAGATGTGTAGAGTATATCATTGTTCCTTATTTCAGAAAGAGACGTCTCCGGTTATATCACTTACAGATTCGTGTTGCAAAAAGTTAATACAATGATGAAGATTTACTTCACTAGTAACACATTCAGTAACACCATTAGTAACATCATCGATTACATCTTCAGTTCCACCGTTATAATCATCATCATTAACACGGAATTATTTCAGGAGCTACACTGGCTCTCCTTTGAAAAGTCTCTGTAAACATCATACCAACGTATTGATTTATAAAGCTTTACATAACATGGCACCTATATACATATATAATTTATTTGAACTTTCTGAACATAAATTTTATCATTCTAGATCATCTCTAAACCAGGACTTAAAGCACATGTTATGAAAAAACGGTCCTTATCTTATACCACCAGGTCATGAGTTTAGACTGATTTACCACTTAACACCAAACAATCATTATCCTTATGTGACTTTAAAACAAAATGCATTAAATACTATATATTATGTATAAATGATCATTAAGGTTAGTGCGTGTCTGTCTGTGATGTTGTTGAGTCTGTATATTTAATATTGATTGTGTTTGTGATTTTAAACTGTTTTTTTTCTTTCTGTTGTTGAAGACTTCATTGAAAATAAGTTTTCATCATATTGGTGTTTACATTTGATGTATACTTAATGAACTACTTTCTATAAATAAAGATATTATTATTATTACATATATTACCACTTTCATTAGCACCCTCTTTATTACCATCAGCAGCATCGTGGTTATGATTCAGTGATTATTGGCATTTTAAGCCCAAATTCATCATTACACACCACCACAAAACGTACAAGCCCCATACTATGTATAAATCTTGTACTGTGGCAACATTGTCATTCCACTCGCGTTCAACTATGAATTATCATCTCTTAATTACTACATGTACTTGATTCATTTTGTTTGAAGACGAACTTTTCATTACCTGAGACAGTTTGGTCAAGTTATTGACATATTTTCTAATACTTCAAAATCAACTTTAAATTGGACCTTTATTTTTTAATGTTGAAAAGGTTCGATAAAAAATTGAATGTGATGTAAATACATTTGATAATGTACAGGTTAATTAAACAACATATACATTTATTGTAACGTAAAGATAACAATATATTACAATCGCGAAAACGTGAATATTTAGCCGAGATGGACTTAAGATATAAATTGTCTATTTGATAAGCAAAACGTACATTGAAATTTCATATACTCTCATACAAACGTTAAAATTTTAGCAGACACGTCATTGCGAATAAAGTCAAATACAGAAGACGTTATAGATAATTGATCTGCATAAAAACATTGATACATATCATTAATAATGTTTGAATAGATTTTTTTCATACTTACGATAAAATAATATCCATATTCGCTTTGTTAATAATCACAAATATTTATACAAGCAGAATGACACAGCGATACCGACCCAAGCTAGCCATTGAAAGAAAGAGAAATTTAATCCCGGATTTATGAGTTTTAAGATGAACGAAAGTCCATTGAACAATGAAAGTTCGATCAACATGGCGTTGTATTAATGATTATCTGAATAGATTCCGCTTGTTTACACAGATCTACATTATCGTCAAGATACCGGGAAGAAATGCATTAACCAAATAATTAATTATTCTAAATTACAGTATCTACTGTGTACATTTGTATAAGCATGTATTATATAACTACACACCCAAAGACGTATCAAGAAGTGTTTTCTTACTGTTGTAAAAAGACACATAAAGCCCCACCCATTAGCTAGCTTTTTAAATTTAGTAATACAGAACGATATATATTATGATAGTAAAATAAAAGAAATATATTTTATTTGCTCTAAAACACATTTATACAATGCCTTTCTTTAGCCTCATCTCGTAGAAATGTTGTCAGACGCTATTTTCTTATTTTTTGCAACATCATTGAAAAAGTACTGTACTATATTTCTATATGTACTTTGTGATTAAAAAAGAAAATTTCGGAATGTTTTTTTTTGCAAGCAAAAGTCAATTTCACTGATAAGATATATCTCTAGGTAAAACAAGACCTACTTTAATTTTAACATCCAAAATGCTAATGGGGCTTTAATGTGTTAACTTCTACTTGCACAAATGTCCAGTCAAACCTATGTTAACGGACATCTCCGAATGAAGGCCACCCTGTGAATAAAGTCTAATTTACGAGAAATACAGTAATTTTACCTAATAACCAATTCATTGATGTTAGCCAAAAATATTATGTTATTTAGAACGTTTTTGGAAGCTGAACCATATGTAGCCGTCACTCGCATGGGGCGCATGAATTTTGATGCGTACCAGAATACTACATTTTCTACGTCCGCCATGCAAATGTTAAACTGGTTCCTGTTCCACGTTGCGGTTTTATCCAGTTTTCTTGGACTATATTCTAATCAGTATCTTCTAATCCTCTTACTATAGGAACCAGCAACTTTTCCACATGCGGAGGAAAATCGACATTGTTGTCAGATTTTCATGGAAGGATATCACATCGAACTCGGATCACAGGGTTATAAATCCAGGGTACCAACCAATGGACAACGGCCGCGGCCACTGGCATTTAGCAACCATGACATAGTTCTCATATGATATTTAAAGTCCCATAAGCTTATAAATGTATTGTTCTTAATAGGCTCTGCTTGTTCTATAACAGAGGAATCCGGGGTGTTTTCCTCCCGTGCATACTTTATAGCAAGAAAAAATGTTTCCGAAACCACTATCGTATTTTTTCAATATCATTGAAATAAATACTATTTATAGAACACCTGTGTTTTTCCGCAGTCATGCTATGCACACGTTGTAAAGTGACGTCACGCGCTCTACATATTTCAAGTTTACAAAAGTAAAAATCACAGTGAAATGAGTGTTTTCAGACGAAAAAGGGCTTGTTTCGAAGGTAATAATTATCTTGGGATAATATCAGCAATTAAATGTTTTTGCATATATTTTTCTACAGCAAAAAAGCTAATGGGGCTTTAAACTGGTTCCTGTTCCACGTTGCAGTGTAAATCTATGTATATTCAGTTTACATAAGTACTTTCAGTACTTTGATTATGTTTTAGGGTGCCCTGTAAATTGGCTGCTCACCTATCGAAGATAATAATTCTAATCATCTAAACACAAAAATGGAATACTAGCATTTAGCATTTACATTGTATTTGTTTTTGGTTTAACGCCCTTTTTCAACATTTTTTCAGTACAACCTCTGTAGAGCAACACCCTGTGGGAGCTGTAAATATTGGCCGTTGTTTAGAGGTTGTTGCTCTACAAAGGTTGATTTTATAGTAAATAGCAGCTTAGTGAAATTTTGGAGGTGTTGTTATAGAGAGGTTGTTGCTCTACAGAGGTTAAATATATAGTAAATATCAGCTTAGAGAAATTTTGAAGGTGTTGTTATAGAGAGGTTGTTGCTAAACAGATGGCCGCTCTGGAGAGGTTGTACAGTATATATATACTATGGCCGGTTTTATCCAGTTTTCTTGGACTATATTATAATCAGTATCTTCTAAGCCTCTTACTATAGGAACCAGCAACTTTTCCACATGTGGAGGAAAATCGATATTGTTGTCAGATTTTCATGGAAGGATATCACATCGAACTGGATCACCGGGTTATAAATCCAAGGTACCAACCAATGGACAACGGCCGCGGCCACTGGCATTTAGCAACCATGACAAAGTTCTCATATGATATTTAAAGGCCCATAAGCTTATAAATGTATTGTTCTTAATAGGTTCTGCTTGTTCTATAACAGAGGAATCCGGGGTGTTTTTCTCCCGTGCATACTTTATAGCAAGAAAAAATGTTTCCGAAACTACTATCGTATTTTTTTCAATATCATTGAAATAAATGCTATTTATAGAACGCCTGAGTTTTTCCGCAGTCATGATATGCACACGTAGTAAAGTGACGTCACGCGCTCTACATATTTCAAGTTTACAAAAGTAAAAATCACAGTGAAATAAGTGTTTTCAGACGAAAAAGGGCTTGTTTCGACGGTAATAATTATCTTGGGATAATATCAGCAGTTAAACGTTTTTGCATATATTTTTCTACAGCAAAAAGCTAATGGGGCTTTAACGTGATCGGATAAAGGTTATTTCATCTATGACTGAAGTTCGTGTGTTACTTGATCAAACGTAATCTATGTATTTACTTAAGCTTGGTTTTTTTCTGTTTGTACACATTCCTGTCTATATTATTTTAACAAAAAGCTTATAACAGACAAAGCGTCGACTTAAATGAAGTTCATGTATTAAGGTATTAGCTTCGTAATATAGCAATATTATCTGCTCAACGCTACTAAAAAAATGTTGATATTATAAAAAATACTATTACTCAATTATTGTTATTTATTTGATAGTTAGCCCATACATGTATTCAATGTATTCTAATTGAAAAGAGTTAATGACGGTCCCTGTTGAAAAATAGAAATATTAATTTCTTAAGATATTGGACAGTTGCCTCTCTGTGTCTTTATCGAATTAGATTGATACTGTGTTTGCACATCTTTTACCTAGAGTTTTGATTTTGATTAAAATCGATAGTTTTATTTTAATCTTTGGAATATTAGCTACTCCCATGTACTTCCATGCAAAGTAATTATTTTTTACATTTTTTTTAACTTAATATTTCACGAAGAATTATATTATATCACGGAAACCTGTAAACATGATAAAAGTTCCTAAAGTCTACTTGTCTGCTCCATTTTGACTGATCTAATTATTTTGGGCATTGTGGGTATAAAACCTTCATGAATTGTCTGAAATTTCATGGACAAGGCAAACTGACTGCCATCACAAACAAATAGAATTAGTGCATGGGAAATCTAAGAATGTAAAAGTTCATAATATTTGTACTGTATGATTCAGTTGTTTGGCCAGTTTTTACCTACGGATCTTCTCTTAGCTGATCATAAGTTATTTTCTTGCGTAAATGCAGCCCACTACTGTACAATGCGATTCTTCCTAGTGATGGGCAAGTATACTCCATTGCATCAGTATCTGCGGAAATGGGATGGGTTCCTCTTGTGGTCCGGCAAAGGAAATCTTTGGCCATCCTTGGGACTCGTCTGTCAATACACAAACACGCATCGTCTGGACTAGATAAGCGCTTTGCGTTATATCGTTCTTGGTGAAAGCAACTCATTGTAGGAACTGGTTTTATTTTGTCCAAAAGCAACTGAGTGACTTTAATCTTGGTCCGTGTTGCAGTTCGCCAGTGCTAATTGCCAAAAAGTTTTTTATCCGTCGGGTTAAATCATTAACTACAGAGAATTATAAGAGTAAGTGGTTCTGTGTCGTTAATAACAATGTTAGACAGAGGCCGAAACAATTTGTCAACTTATCGGACATTAACTATAATATTGTGACTATTCCATTTATTCTAATTGATTCTACAGTACAACGCCCCTCTCCAAAAACGGCCCCCTCTCGAGCACCCCCCCCCCCCCCCCCCCCCCTACAACAACAGCATGATTTTCCCCACAGCATGTTTTAACTATAAATTTAAACTGTCTAGAGCGACAGACCCTCAGCAACAACGTAATGTTGCTCTTCGAGAGATTGCGCTGTATGTTTGATTCTGTTACTATGTATGGCCATGTATACTAGCACAATTTGTAAGTGTTATCATTTGTCTTGTAAATATTGTATGTACACGAATGAGACTTAAATAAATAAATATTCTTGCCATATAAAGACGATTACAAATAGCTTAATAAATCAATAATTACCCGATCAGGACGTAAACGATCCGATTTCCTTCTGATATATGATATCATGTTATATATTTCAACAATATAGTAAGGTGTATGTACGCGAGGTTCCTTCGAATATACGGCGATTTCTTGTTGAATTTGAATAGAAAGTCGTCTTGCATTGTTATATTTTTCCTGATCAAAAGGACATTTTTTAATATGCGATTTGATAATGATTTTAATATCCTTTAAGGACATTTCCTACAGTTTTCACATATAGACATATACTAGTAGGCAGAATGAAAACCGTTGAACAGATTTTTTTAAAACTTTGCATGATCATAGCATATGATAAAAGAAACATTTTAAGCGAAGAAAATTGGGGGTCACGGATTTCATTTTTGAATTATCTGCCCTTGAATTTGAATTTTATCTTATGTTAACTATGTCTCTGGCTATGTGTATCATGAAAGTTTTTAAAAAATCTGTTTATCAGTTTTCTTTCTGCCTGTATGTCTATGTGTATACTGTAGGTAATGTCCTTAAGTAATGTCATAGTTTCAATATGTTTGAGCTTATTGGTATCCGTTCCATATTAAAACCTCGGGACCAGTTTGCTACTCTTCCCCTGGAAGTTTTGTTTATCTTACCCCATAGATACGTTCCGGCTTGTATTGGTACTTTGTTAAGTGTGTCAGTGTGTAAACATTCTGTGAAATAATATCAAACAATTCCTTCATTACTGTTGGTTAAGTTTTATATTAATATTTGATAAGAATCAATAACAATTTAAATCATGTGTAAACATAAGAGTGAGCCATTAACATGTGACATACAATAACGTATTTATTGAATGATGACGCGGGTAACACTATTGAATATGGATAATTGTAAATATATATCGTATGTTAACAATGTAAGTCACACTTGTCTGTCATTAAATGTAATGAGTCCATTGTTTGATACATTTCATACAAATGTTTGTCTTACCTCACTTGCTGCTGATTGGTTGAGCTGAGTCACGTGTTGACCTAATATTAATAGTTACAGGGTCAGTAACTGACCCGATACGGGATATACGGGTCTGTGGAAAACCATATGGGGCGAGACCGAAGGTCGAGTCCCGATATGGTTTTCCACAGACCCGTATATCCCGTATCGGGTCAGTTACTTTCCCTGTAACGATTATATCACGCTGACTACCTTCCCCATCATCATTTGCTATAAAAGCCTCCATTACAGACCTAATATTTAAATATGAATGACTCCATTACAGACCTAATATATTCTGTTAACCTAATATAGATTATATTAGGTCACCACGTGACGTCAAAACATCCAATGACAGCAGAGTATTTTGTAGTAGGCGTGATATAGTCCCATACTAGGTTAGTAGCAATATCAAGTCAGTCATCATACTTTCAAGTTTGCAAGTTTGATTCTGTAAAAAAATTTTGTTAGACTTGTTTTTGAAACCCTGATACTGGTAGTTATGCAGCTTCTTACTGACCTGATTTGGTGTGATACAGGGTCTATAAAGAAATATTTGGGCGAGAGCGATAGCATTGTAAGTGTTTGGCGCAATTTTATGGTACTGAGCAAAAGATGCCATACAATTATGGCAAATTTTACAATAAAAAATACAAACAAAATCTACAAACATTAGATGGCCAGCATGGAAGTATGTCAATAAGGCTACTAGGTAAATGCATGTTCTCCATATTGGACTTCAATTAGACAGACAACATAACCCATTAAATAAAACAACACAACATTATTTGACATTAAACTGTATTTAGTTCTTCATCATTTTTTTCAAGTTACATGTCATACAGTACACAAAATGGAATAATTCATAACAATGTTGATTTATCATTAACACATTTACATAATTATCAATATTGCAGAATTTCTACCTTTTCACTATTCCCTCTTCACTAAGAATGAAGAGGACAAACAGCACTTTTATTATAATCACACAACAATAAATATATTATTTGAGGATCAGCATCAACTTGACCCCTTAAAGTCATGTAAATTCATAACTTATCCAAAGATATTACAAAAAACAGTCATAGTATTTTTTACACAAATATCATGTCCAGTAATTAACAGTATCTATTAACAAGTCCATTTACAGCACCATATAACAAGTTGATTAACAGTACCGATTAACAAGTCCATTTACAGCACCTGATAATAAATATTACAGGTGTGACATACAGCAGTTGTATTAAAAGAGAGATACAGTATTGATGTGCAGAAGATAATATGACCCTCTATTATTGCAGTAAAAGATTGATACACTGTTGAAAGCAAGAAAGCTGTTATTGTATTGAAGGACTATTCCATACCATTAAAGGTGTGACTCACTATTGAATGTGTGACTCACTATTGAAGGTGTGACACAATACTGAAGGTGTGACACAACATTATTGTATTGAAGGACTATTCCATACCATTGAAGGTGCGACTCACTATTGAAGTGTGACACGTTATTGATGGAGTGACACAATATTATTGTATTGAAGGAGTGACACACCATTGAAGGCGTGACACAATATTGACGGAGTGACACAATACTGAAGGTGTGACACAACATCCATAGAGGATGTGACTTGAAGGAGTAACAATCTCTTGTTGTACTAAAAGTGTGACACTTTTCTTACAGGAAGATAAGTCTCACACAAAATTACCTTAAATCAAATGATATGACCACACTGTGTACATTTACAATATTGTCAAAAGCAGCATGTACAAGTAGTTAATTAAGGATTGAGACACATAATAATGGTAAACATGTATACAAATTTCTTGACACTTAACTCTATAAACTCAGATAAAGCAGTTGAACAAATAGCATCAATATTAATAAACAAAAACAATTGTTAATTCCTGAAAGTCCCTATAATTCAAGCAATCATTGTTATATACCAATTAGTAAGCGAATTAAGAGAAATCTGAATGAATTCATAATGTTGTTAGAAACATTGTGTCTACCATAAATATAAACATTTTATCATACGGAAAGCGTATAATTAAAACAATCTATCAAATAAAATACTGTAACGTAGATATTAGGATTTACTTTAGGACAATAATATATTAAATCAAAAGGTAAATAAGTGAGAATGACTAGCAGACTCAAAATTATGAATACTGACAAAAAAATATTGCCTGTCCATTAGATATTAGTTTTCAGGACAGAAGGTCAACATACAAAAAATGTCATAAAAACATTCAATTCATTCACTTCGCTGCCATCAAACAATACAACAAACCTACAAATAACTAGAAATGTGTCTGGAGGACATGGACGACCCCACTAAGAGCTAATTAAAAAAAGGGGCCATAACTCCTGTGAAAATCGAAAATCGAACTTGACCTATATTTTTATTATTATACACCTTCATGTCAAATATGAAACCAATCTTTGAAATGATTTCTTGGGTTATTGCTCGGAAACCAAAATTTGAACTGACGGACAGAAGGACGGACAGTCAGGAGTAACACTTCAAGCCCTTCGGCCATTTTGAATGTCGGCGGGAAAAAAATCACATTTCGTAACACACTTATAGTATATGACAAACAGTCATTCTTCATGTTTATTTATAAGTCCCCTAAATCATGAATGCATAAAATCCAACAGTTAAATCATTAAGCAGTGTAAGCAAGTATGTGTCGGATAAATTTATAACAGACACCATATAAATTGCAAAACCAAGCATTTCAAATTTGAAAACATAACCAAATTTATCAATATTTTTCTGACAAAATAGCAAAACAATAATACTATTGCATGGATGTAAGTTAATTCTATATTAAATGTATGAATATTAATTAAGAGATTATAAATAATTAAATACGGACACAGACTGTGATACGGGTAGAACATGATTAGTATAAAAATACAGTCAGGGTATAGATCACAGATTACATTTGTATTAGAAATAAACAGAGGACAAAATTGCAAAATGAGTTTTGTACGAAATATGTTTAGTCTAAAATAAGCATTGTCCAAAATATGTATAGTCTAAACAAATTATAGTCCTGAAATAAAATTTTGTTTGAACTTTACTCAGGTTGTGTCTAAAAATGCACTGTCTGATATATGTATTGCTTGAAATTTGAATTGTTAAAAAATATGAACTGTATCCTTTAAATGTAGATACTGTAGGGTTATGTTTAATGTTTTATCAACTCAAATTGAAAATCCACAAATTTAGGACCACAGCAAAAAAAATTTAAGTGAAAATTCAGAGAGTTGTACAGTTTTTTATTATTAAAAGCTGTAACAAAATACATTATTATCTATCAATGTAAAAGGTGCATAAGAAAATGAAAAAGTTCAATATTGATATTAATGAAGCATTATCATTAGTTTAATGCTAGAACAATTTTTGATTCGTCAAATCTTATAAAAAATCAAACCTAATTAAGGTACAGAAATCAAATAAACCATGCCATAATGTCACAAATAAATACAGGTTTGACTAGACGAAAATATGAAATACTCATAAAAAAATAGCTACTATTATAGAATAAGTAGATTTTGTGTATCTGTCAAATTCCATTGATCAAAACACCATTGGTTCAAAAATTACTAATAACAAGTATTGACGGATCCACTAGCGGGATTTTGACTACCCTTTTAATTTTGCTGAAGGGATTACGTCTACCATGCAATTCTGTTGAGGGTACAATTTGAAACACTTGGTCATTTTTGTCCACAGGGATTTTGAGCATCTTCCTCAAAAGCATCTAAAAGTCCGAAACATTTTTTCAGCTGTACATTGTAATTCACGGATTAAAGGATGTTAAATGTAAATTAAAGGTTTAGAGAATCAACAAATGCAAAAAAATATTATCGACGTGAAACAGTAAGAAAAATATTTTGGACAAAAATAGTATTGTTACTGTAGTGATATATCTAAATTTCCAGTAAAAAAAATAACAGACAAAACCTCTGCAAAAGCCTTGTTTTTATCTTTTTATGGTGACGATTGAAACAGAAAAAGAGGAATTCTTCAGATTTTTGAATTTATGCTTTTACTGACTTGGCAGCGTTAAGTTTAAGATAGCATCCCTTTACATTCACATTAAATGCACACAAAAACAGCATTATCCCTTTGACTGTATCAGCATAAATAAGTAGGTTTGATCTACAGCAATAATTCAACAGACAATTATTTTAAACATAATTAATAGAATTAATATCACAAGGAAATATCCCTAAAATAATGTAATAGTCTGATACTAAACTGTACATTAGAAGAACCTGACACATTATATAAATACACACAAGTCAATCACATTCATATTTTATCATTATACACACATTTATTTTATTCTGAGGCTGATTTGTTATGAGTGAAATGAAATCAGAGGTTACTGTCTAATGGATATTACTAGATGATAAGCTCATTTCAAATATTTTTTTATGTTTTAGTTTGTTAGTTTGAGTTTTACGCCCCTTTTCAACAGTCTAGGTCATATGAGGTGGACAGTTCACCTAACCATCGCTCCTGGGAAGAACCAGTACTAGACTCCATCCTCTGTAAGCAACTTCCTACTTTCGCACATAAAGAGACATGGTCAGTAGCTGGACTCGAACCCACGACCCTCTATCAGTAAGAGGTTACAGTGATTTGAAGTCAGCGACCTTAACCACTCGACCAATAAAACGGGTCTTTACGTTTTCCACATGTACCGGTATATGCTAAAATAACTTTAAATTATTGAGATAAAAATATCTAAGCATTTGATATTTTATTACAACGTACATAGTCATATGAGATAATCAACCTTTTCACAAAAATTGGCTGAAAGAATTGCTATAGAGATATAGAACACCAATATAGATGTACATATATGCACATATAAAACAGACATTGAATGGTTTTAGACTCCTACCGTCCTAATGGAACGGATTCAGGGGGGGGGGGGGCTAAAAGTCCCCGACCACAGATAGAAGTGAAATATCAATCAATGAAATAACCTACTAGTACTTTCCTAAATTTTCCGCCCCCCACCCCCCCTCCAAAAGCCAGAAATCCTGAATCCATCTCTGATTACAACTCGTCTGTAATTGTAAGCCATACTTCAAATAATAAATTCAACTGGAATGATTCTACAGGCAAAGCATCTAGCTACCTATTGTATGAACAATTCAACTTACATTGATTTAAATGAAAACCACTGCGATGACCCTGAATATACCATTATGAGCTAGCTTTGAACAAAGACTACATAATAATTATGTATATTAATAACAGTTCATTTCGATTGAGCAACAAAGTACCAAGGAAAAGGGGACAGTCTAGTATGAGAGAAAAAAATAATTAATAGTTCTAAGACTATTATCATGGGGGAAAGTTCAAATTTTGATAAAAAAAAAAAAAAAAATTTTAACCTCAGTGAGGCCGAAACAATAAAAACCTCATTGGAACGGACCTCTGAAAAAAAGGAACTTTGAGCACATTCCAGACAACCTTTTCCCATGTAGAACTTTAGATGGCATTTTTCTCTAACAGTTTTCAATATCCAATGATTTACGTGCTGACTTTATCAAAGAAGGAGAAATACCAAAGCAACAACTCAACAAGGCAAGAACTGCAACTCAAAACATTGCTATATATTATATAACCATTAAAAATTGCATTTCGAAGAAGTCTAGTACTTGTCTAAAGTAATTTGGACAGTAGTAAGCAATAATTTAGATATTAGGTCTAAGAATGATAAAGTTATGCTTGTAATGTAGAAAAAAACAAATAAAATAAATATACTGCTGATTAACTACACTGCTCTACTTTTATAATCAGTCACTTAGATTTTCAAATATTTCAAAAATACATTTTACGGTAAAACATTAATTTTATGACAACTTATGGATAAAATGTAAAACGTCATAATATTGTAGGGTAAGTGAAAATTACCACCGCATAAAGCGGCATTATACGATTCATTTGCAAAGCTTCAAATTTAATAAGTAAGTGACACTGTTTTGAGCATTTTTAAATTTTTAAACAAAATACTCAAAACAGACCTTGTTTACTGAATATTAAAGTTGAGCAGTGTAGTTAGATGTGTACACAGGATATCAAAAAAACATAAAAGCTGAGTCATGGATTTAACAACATTTACATTGTAACAATCAAGTAATCAGTTAATGTCTTCATGTATACACTTACATATAATTTAATACATTTATATACTGTATGTATACATAACATTTTTTTAGCAAAAAAAAGCATACAACAACAAGACTCAAATTTTTAGCATCATCTGATCGTTTTTCTATATATTCTAGTTAGCATGATTTCTTATTTGCACATGTTAGGCATATATACACTGAGCTGCATCTCTAAACGTCCACCTTGCCTGTTGTAACACTAGAGGAAAATCATTGAACAAACTCACTTTGTTGATTATCTAGTGGACTAATGCATCCAATCCAACATTTACTTTGAAAATTTATTTATTCATGTAGACTGATTATAAATATTGAAAAACAGGATAATTAATTCACAAGTTTCAAAGAATTAAGTTTTATAAGGTGAATGCTTAGATATCAGACTCAGAGTAACAGACTTCATATATACATTCACTTACAATAAATAAATAAATAACATCGCAATTCTGAATCGTAATTATACAAACAAACATACAAGGTAAATTCAAGTTGGTGTAACACCTCTCAAACCATACATGATACAAGAAGTTGATAAAAGATCCACATACTAATTATCTAAATGCAAAATCAATACAATAACTTCGAATAAGGATTGCATAACATGTGAAAAACAGTCCAATCAAGTCATTTTATTATTTACATCCAATTGAAAATTTCAATTTTGGAAACTGAAATACGGTTCGGCTTTCCATAGCTGTCACTAACTCAAGGCGCATGAAATCTTATGTGGGCCAAAATACTATGTTTTTTTTACATCTGCCATGCAATTGTTAACCTAGTTACCGTTCCATGTTGCAGTGCAAGTATATGTAAGTTCAGTTTCCATGAGTACTTTCAGTACTTTGCTAAAAGGATAAGAGTTCCACACATAAACTAAATAGTCTGTGAACTGCGAAAATAACAATAAATAAATATATACATGCACAATAAAACACAGACTTTAAACCACACAATTGTTGGACAAAATCAGTCATGCAATAACACAAAAATCTACTTTCAGATAGAACAAAAAAATCTCATTTGGACAAGAAGCCTTTCTGAAAAAACTGAAACTGTGCTCAAGAACTTTAAGTTGAAATCAAGATGTTTGGTATGATACATTCTGTGCTAAATCTACGAAATCGTTTTGATTATTTGTAAAATCATTTCAAAATACATTAGTGACAAGCAAAGTCAAGGCCAGACATTCATTTCACTTAAAAAAAAGAAACATATGCTAAAAATGAACATTCGAAACATCTTAAAACTTCTATCGTGAATAAATTACCAGTACTATAATATCAAAAATTAGACTAGACAGTGGACAAATCAAGCAAATCTTCTTAAGAAAATGTTTACACTGCTGAACATTACTAATACTAATAATCTATAAATAAAGTCTTTATTATTATTATAAATTAATGTAAAGCTTTGATAATCAAGACACTTTTAAATACTGCTTATAAATCATTAAATTATATCTAGTTTCTTGGAACACAGTAATAATTTCTACTGGAAATTTGTCTTAACAAAATATCCGGGTCCAGCTTAACAGTGGGGTAGTATCTTTTCAAAAACAAGACAAATTTTAAGTTCACATATAATACATACATTCCAACATTTCATACTGATAAAAAACATATTTAATACCAATAAATTATAAGAAGCAATAAATGCAGACAGAGTCATTAGAATATATATAAATACTAATTAACTGTTCACAATACAATAATAAGCAGTACTTTCAGTTTTTACAGATAAGAATTACATACACTAATTATTTCAATATTTATATTTGTCAAGTGGATGAATCTAACAAGTCGTCACCTTAGAATTGAAAGGGGCAATCTACACTTTTCATACTTGTCAGGCCCTTTTAAGTCTATGGTGACAAAGTATTGTATTTTTAACCATACAAATCGACAGCAGCTGTTTCCACGGTAACAAGAATTTAAAGATGATACTTCATATTAAAATTATGAGAAGACACTTTTTATTTCATTATAAAAATTCAACAGAGACAAAAAAATCTCACCAAGAATTATAATCACAAAAATGTATATAACTTATTGCAATAAATGTACAAATAAAACATTATACTACATACTGGTCCTACAACAAGTACACAGAGGTTCAAAATACAAATAACTCATAGCAACAGGATGTGTTTTTGAAACACAATGCCCCCTCAGTGTGACCTTGACTATTGACCTACTGACCTTAAAATGCACAGATCCTGTAGAGGTTGTCATAAGGAACCAACAAGTTATATGACTGTAGGTGGAAGCAATTTGATTTTATAGGCAAGGTTAAAGTTTGGTACAAACAGACAAACAGGCCAGAAACAATATACCCCTGTATCGATATCGACACGGGGGCATGAAAATATCACTTGATGCATTACTTAGAACTAACTTTCATATAAATAACATACAAACTACTTGTGTAATGCCATTGATTTGTTGACTTGATATTCAACTTCATCGTCTTTGTCTAATACATTGGCAGTTACTGGCACTTCAAAGGGAGATAATTACAGTTGGAAATAAAGAATGTTACAGAATTGTACATCGTGATTTGGATTTGTGTTTTGTCTTTACAGGTGGTCTTTCATTAAATTCAAATAACCTGTAAAATAAATGTACAAAAGTATATAAATATGATTATAGACTCAAAGAATATGCAATTATGAAAAAGGTTTTGGGTTAGTGTGAACTTGCAAAATGAAAACAATATGAAATAATTGTTTCATTAAAATGAGCTTAAATATTGTCAAACTGCTTTCAATAACTCAAGAATTAAAGGTCAAAATCAAGTGAATATTGTGAACTAATACTAAATAGATGAAAGATAATGTTATAATATTGATTATAAAAAAAAATTGAATAACATTCAAATATATAACCATAGATCATCCCCAAGTGTATTTTTTCATTTCTTTGTACAGTTAAACCTGTGTTATTGGCCACCTCCAAATAAAAGTCACCCTGTATATAAAGTCCATTCTTTTATAAACCATCATTGATTACTTACAACAAACTGACCTATGAATAAAGGCTACCTGTCAATAAAGGCCACATGATGTCTTTCCGAAGGGTAGCCTTTGTTCACAGGTTTGACTGTATATTAATTATCAGTTGCCACAGTCTGAGGTCACATGACTTAAACCAGTCTTAAAATGCCTTACCTGACTTTCCTAACTAATTCATAAAAAGCTTGGTCAACATTCATTCTCATCTTAGCACTGGCTTCTATGTGTGCAATTTTTAACTGTCTAGCCAGTTCTTGACCTTCAGTAAGAGAGATCTGAAAAATTGGTTTCAATGTGATCATGGGTAATTATGATGTGAACAAGAAAACTTGCTAAGCAAAGCACACAGAATTGTTCGTTCAATCAAATATACAATGGTAAACAAGAAACACATCAACTTTATGTATCACAACCAGAAACAATTCTGATATTTATGTATTTGATATTTTCATTGGATTTTCAACATTATTTCAGGTAAACTATATTATGGAGGGCAGTTATCCAAACCAGCTTTCCTAGACTTTATTTAGGCCTTGACCAGTACTAACCACATTCTTTCTACAAGCTACTACCAAGCTACCTCACATAATTCAGAGATGGGGACAATTTAACATAGGACGTAATATCTTCTGTCAAATTTGTCATGGATAATGTGAGCCTTGTCCTGGGTTCAATCTCGCATCATCCTTGATCAGTAGATCAAGACACTTAACCACAGAGCTAACCGGGCAGGCACCAACTCTAATATATAGCTACATATCTTTTTAAATGAATAAATTGTATGACAAACAATCAGTACCTGTCTTTGATGTTCTAAGTCTGATTTGTTGCCTACTAAAATCATAGGAAACTCATCTCTGTCTTTAACACGCAATATTTGTTTATGAAATTTATAAATCTCATCAAAACTGAAAATAGAAAAAAGATAACATGACAAAAACTACAAATAAAGTATTTCTCACATCTCATTTTTTAATTTTTTTTTGGAATAATCATCAAAGTGGAACCACTACTACTGATTTATTATGGTACATGAAATTAAAACAAGAGGTGTTTGTCAAACTTGGATGACTCTCTTAATGGCGACAGGATAGTATAAGACCTCAACCTTTGACCTACTGACCTCAAAATCAATATGGGTCATCTACATGCAAAAACAATCCTTCCTTTGAGGATAACAGGCTATACCTGTACATTATTTATCTAGTTATTGGCCAAATAATAGGTTTGGTTATAGACAGCCCAACTTAATGTGCAAAGCACTATAATGCCACTTCCTTAAAGGGGACATAATTAAGCCATATAGATAAATATAGAATACCCAGTGAAACGGTGTTATAACAGGGTAAGATTGTCAGTCAAATAGGCAACAAATTGTTAGACAGACACCCAGATGATATATTGTCATGTCTGATATTATTGTTCAATCCTAGACAGTGGTAGATGACCGATTTCTATTTATCACCCCACTCCTTGTACAAGCCAAGGCATAACGGTCATATACCTTTCACCTATCCTGAATAATGTATTTATTTCACACATTTTGATAATATAGCATGAAATATTTGTATCACGCACAAGTTACACAATACAGTGATAAATAAATTGGTCAGTTATGCACAAAATTTTCTCTTGCATGCATTAATATTAGTACTTGTATGCTATGTGTGTGGTCACTCAACTGTACACTACAGAACAAGTAACATTTTTATATATTTATTATTACAACTGGATGAAAGCCAGTTTAAATTCTTTGCAGACATGTATTAAAATTAATGATGTTTACTCAATACTAATTCATAAATAGTGCAACCACTCCAAAGCAACACCCATTGGGAATAGCAAAATTTTTATGTTGTTATTCAGAGGTTGTTGCTCAAGAGACTGAGAGGTTAATTTACCGGTAATAGCTCAATTTTACCATGAGAAAAAAATCATACTGTTGTTGAAGGGAGGTTGTTGCCTAAGAGAGTGATGCTCTGGAGAGGTTGTACTGTACTGTAGTATAATTTATATTGCTTTTTTTAACGGTTCAAGATTATTCTATCACTTTTCAAAGAACCACCTCCGTGGTTGAGTGGTTATGGTCGATGACTTCAAATCACCGTAACTTCTCACTGATAGAGGGTCGTGGGTTCAAGCCCAGCTACCGAACATGACTCTTTATGTGAGAAAGTAGGCTGTTGTTTATGAAGGATGGGAGTCTAGTACTGGTTCTTCCCAGGAACGATGCTTAGGTGAACTGTCCGCCTCATATGACTCTGACTGTTGAAAAGGGGCGTAAAACCCGATATAAACAAACAAACAAACTTTTCAAAGAAATCTTCATTGTTTTGACTTCGAACAGATCAATAAGAGATTTAGGTATGAATTATAGTCAGAGAAGTATCATATCAACACAATTTGCAACATGCTAGATATCTTAAATAGAGACCCTCTTCTGGGAACATGGCTGATTGGGGAACTGGAAGGAAGGCAACTGTGGAAATTGATTTAAACATATTTATTTTACATTGATTGTAGAGCAAGTACTTACAACTTGTATTAACTCTCAATGACTACTTCCTGGATTCTGACCAGTACTCTCGTTAAAAGAAGGGATTGCGAAGGTTCTGGTCAAAGTCCGCCACTCATGGGAATCAAACCCATATCATACGAGTTAAGAGTCTGACGCTATACACCTGCCTACACCACTGCTCCTCCCATGTGAAAATTAAGGGCTGGGTAAATTAAATAAAGGGTAGGAAAGCCTTGCAGTAAATTAACAACTACAAATGTAAAATGAAATTGGTTTGTGAAAAAAGTATGTACATCTACTTCAGTTAATGCATTAAATTTTTAAAAAATCATATATATGCACAAAATGATAACACAGTATTTATAAGGGAATAAATTTATTTAAAAAAAAAATTGAATACTGAAGAAAATGATTTTGTGGTAATTTTACCAGGTATATTAGGTACAATGTAAATGTCGAAGCAAGTAGACCAGGTATACAGTGGGGTACACGTAAGATGTCCGTGACTCATTCAAATACAATCAACAGCAAAAACACTTCCTAATACACTAGTACAAGTACATAAAAGTATCACATGACAATGACTTAAGTAGAACAGGATAATAATAAATAGATAACATCTCATAACAAAATGTAACAAAAAAGATCAAACTTGGTTGAAAACACTACAAAATATAAACAATATACTGCCTGAGCTTATAAAGTTGTAAAAAAGCTGGAGTCTTCCTTTGCTGTTCAAGCTAAAAAATAGTTGGTAAATGATCCAGACTGAAGATGCAATGTTTATCTCCAGATAAAAAACAAGACAGAATACAAAACCATCATATTTACCACTGTCTGGTACGTGAAACGGTGCAGATTTTCCGTGTTACGGTGCTTCCATCCAAGATGGCGGAGGAAAAAAGAACAAGTAGGTACGTGTCATTTTATACCGATGTATTTAGACAAATAAGCCATTTAGAAAGAGAAGAATAGTTGCAAATAATGTTCAAATAAATTCACTGTATGGTCAATATATTCACCATGTATGTTACATAGGATTTATATGAAATATTTGCTAAAAACTTTGATGAATAAACCTTCGCAAAATTCGAACCGAGAGAAGTGGTAAATATTTGAGCCAATCTTCATACGAAGGGCACTATGCTTGGAGTGAATACGCTTGTTTATTAGCGTATATGTATATAATCATTCATAGTAATACTGCATCTTCTCAATAATCTTGTTGTGCCAAAATATGTCTACTTTCTGTTTCGTCAACACGCCGGTGCAGACACCTAACAACGGTGCAGACTTTCCGTAAGAATAGATACGGTGCTGCCACAAATGAGGCAACGGTGCATACATTTACAACAAAAAGTATACGGCTCAGACACTTAATAAATTTGTCAAAGTTTTAACATTTATTAGGTATCAAAAATAATGCAAAACATTTAACAATCCTTGTTTTCTATCAGACTTCTATTGCCGTTGTGTTTAGATAAATTAAGGCACATTTTTGCAAAACTATTTTCAAAACCAATGTTGTTTACAACATGTCTAGAAACTTTCATTTTTCTTCTTTTCAGTAACATGATTGGAGAAGAAAACGTGTGTTACTACTGCAAGTTTTCGACTCTCGATCTTCAACAGTGCATACATCACTTGGTTGTTCAGCATGGCCATTTGCAACTAAAATTGAGGACACGAACATTAAACGCGTCAACAGGTCAGATAGGTCTTATGTCAAAAGATTTTGGAGTTATTCCAAATTTAGTTCTACAATCTGGGCAATACTTCAAAGTAGATGCAGCAACATTTTCATTAGAAGTCGAGAGTAGTGTTGTTGATGAAAACCTAGAAGTTGTAAAAGAATCTTTTCATAATCTTTCTCTTGAACTTGAAGCTGATGCTGCTGTGAAAAGTCCATTCACAAAAAAACACAAAACGTCAACTCCAATGAAGACATACTATGCAGTTCCTTTAGTCGATTCGTTAGGAAAAGAAGATAATTCGTCGTATGATGATGAGAAACATGATGAAAACTATGAAGAAATGAAACAGCTTTTTCCAAGCGTTTATGAGGAAATGAAAAAAAGTGGTCATTTGAAACCTTGGATGGATTTTAACAAGATGGTAGGGAATGGCGAGTTCCCATTTGACAACATTGCCTTCCAGTTATTTATGGATGTTTGTCGTTTTTATGCATGCGACAATACCTCTGAATTAACCTATAACGATACAGTCAAACGATTTTGGCGAATTGGATACAGGCTTTTTCATGGAAAGTGGTTAAAGTTTATGGGTGGGCCAAAACACACCGGAAAGCTGATTACAAATGAATGTCACAGGGGTCATTTCCGACCGGAAGAAAGATCGATAAACTTCGCCGTTCCATTTAAAAGTGTCACTTCTTCGAAATCATCTCCAGTGTCTCCTTCTGATTTACAACCTGGGATTATACATTATCTTCTTGACAAAGTCTCTGAAAATTCAGATTCTAAAAAGACGTACAAACTTTGTTTGGATGGGAAAAAAATAAATGCATCGACAAGTGGTAAATATGGCGATATCGACCTGTGGGGATATGAACATAATCCGACATTGGCAGAGAGACGAGCCTGTTTAGAGTCAGACAAAGGTAGCATTAAATTGGTTTCCAAACTTATGGAGGGACTTGTCGATATGAAGAAAACATGTACAAAAGATTTCACATCGGAAGAAAGAGAAACATTACGAAAGCAGTTGCTAAATATAATATTCATGTTCAGTAGTAGGATTAAATCCCTACGGCAAATGATGGTTTCCAAGGAAGCATCAAAAGAGAAGCTGATGCTGCAATCAGGAAGCGAATGGAAGAAATCGAATCTAGCATTTGCTATAAGTGCAATCATTACAAGTATATATGATATAAAATCATGTGTAAATAACTTACTAAAAATCATTGATCAGGCATGTAATATAATTGCTTCCCTAAATGGAACAAAATATATTACTGACAATGTTGTGAATATTTCAGAACTTGGCAAGTATAAGCACATAGTGGGCAAAAGTTCTCAGTCAAGGTTTATTAAACAAAGGAGTGAACAGTGGTTTGACATTCGAAAGAAAGCTTTTGTGACTGGAAGTACCATTTATGATGCTATTGGATTACGAACACTCAAGCAACAGAATGCTCATTTTGATGAAGTTATTTCTAATATCAAGAAAGCGGAACCTTCAGAACATGTAAAGGAAATGATGGCATATGGTACAGAGAATGAAATACACGCTGTTGCAACTTTAGCAGGGAAGATTCTTCCAGTCTTAAATCCAAAACTGATGTTGTTCGAGGAAGGTTGTTATCCCTTTACAGTACACGGAGTACCCATTGTTGTGAGTCCAGATGGAAGCTGCCGATCAAAAGTTAACGAATCTGTAAAATTTGGAGTTGAGATTAAATGCCCTTTTCCGGGTAAAAAATATTCAACTCCAGTCACATACCAAATGCAAAAGCATTATGTTCCCCAGGTGTTATCAGAAATGAAAGCTCTTAGTACCGAGAAGCTGTACTTTATTTCATACTCATGTGAATCAACGACAGTCCATGAAGTTGATTTTGATGAAAATCTATGGAATACTATTGAACAAGAGATTAGTCTTATTTATGGAAAGTCTAAACCATCGCGTCCAACACATAAGTCAGTAAATGTACCACTCATTAAAGAAAAACTAAGTTCATTTGTTGAAAATAATACCAAATTTTTACTTGAAATACCATCTTTGAAGGCTATAAATTGTGCTGAGACAAATGATAGTGATACTGTTTTCTGCATGAAACACTGTGACTCTTCTGTAAGTTCGAATGAGTTCAATCATGAAATAACACAACTACAAGAACTTATGTATAACGCAGACTTAAATTTGAACAGGGCTTATCAACTGTTAAGAAATAAGGCCTCGGAATTCTTAGGGTTCATGATCTCGGATTTGGACAGAAATTACAATATAGATATGTTACATTCCGTTCCAATTGCATATGGATTAAAAGGTTACAGTCTTTCAACATCAACTTTAAGAACAATGATTGAAATTGTTCTGAAAGAGTGTTCAAAGAGAGGTCTGTACGTACCTGTTTGCAGCTTTGATGGACAATGGTGTCGCCTTGTGATTCGTGATCGAAATGATCAGCCTTTAACAGTTTTTCAACTACAGAAAGATGTTTTTAATGACGCTAGGCAGGCGACGAAAAACGATCTAGTAAATAGAATTTCTCAAAGTAACATAGTTGAAAGTAAGACCTTTGAAGAATTACAGCAAAGCGTGAACGTTGCATGGAGAACACGATCCAATAAGCTTACTGGAGAAATTGAAAGATACATTCAAGTCAGTAAAAAAAATAGTGGCTTTGTGTATAGCATATCAAAACATACATTTAACATCATTCAGAGAAATGATACACTAACATTAACTGATACCAATCGTAAAAATGTTATCGATGATGAAGTATTTAATACTGTTCAAGACGAAGTTTTAGACAAAATAACTCCAGAACTTGTTGATGACCTTAACGATCTTGCTCAGGAATCTGAAATTGGCAATTTGAATAATTCATTTGTAGTGAAGCATACAAACACTGAATTAAAAGAGTTAGAAAAGGAATGGATAAGAAATTCTGAAGCCACAGACAATGAGGAGGAGAGTCCCACTTCAAATATGTCTAAAGACATTCTTGACGACGATGATTACTTGTTGATGATTTCCGCTTTAAAAGGGGATTCAAGAAGCAAGAAAAGGGATAAATGGAACATTTCTCTTGACGAGTTCAAGACCAAATTTGCAACGGCTGCTTCCTTGTCGAAATCATTTCTAGCCTACGAACTCAATATTTGTGTCAAGCAAGTCTTAGGCAAGCTTAGGGCTAACAGTATAAAAATTAATCTATCAGCTAACAAATGTGTTATGGTAAATACATTATCAAAAATAATAGGAGATGGCACTTCAATTCAAGCAAAAGCACGTTGTCGAAAGAAGGTCCCATCCTTAAAGAACTTATCAAAAACGGCTCTTAAGAAACTGAAAAAAGAACATTTGAACGTTATAGAATCCGAAAATATGTTTCCATCAAAATTAAGTGAATGGTATGCAGCTCATCCTTTCGGTAAATACATAGATATTACTTCTATTAATTGTTCAAATCAGTGCTCATGGTACAGTCGACCAGAAATGAATGAAGACATTGGGTATTATTTGTTTATGATTTTAGATGCTTACCATCAGCTGTGCAGTGCTAGGCGACTTTTCTGCTTAAAGGGTATACCTAAGGCTGGCATTTATAATTCAAGCGTTCAGCAAATTGCCGAAGAAAGTGAGCATAATGGATGTGGATTGCGAACTGCTATGGTGAAAGAGCCAATGCTGGATAGACAAAGTGTAGCATATGCCGTTGCAACATTTTCTGAAAAGGTACAACATGCACTTTTGGAGATCGGGGCGTGCGAAGAAGCACATTTCTGTGAGTTGATTAGAAACTGGTATAAAGCAGAAGATGAACCAGGAATATCATCCAATGACAGATGTATAAGTCGCCTTAACCTAAGACACTGGCTTCTTAGAAATGTCAATTTTGGTAAATTCCCTCCAAGTGGAGCATACGTGAAAGATATACCTATCGTTTTATACGAAGGTCTACTGACCGGCATTGAAAGGCGTATTCAGCTATTTCCTTTCACTAAGACTGGCTCATATAACGTACGATCTATCGGAAGTCTTGATATTGAAAACTTCTTTGGTGGCTTTCAGGACTTGGATCCTTGGGGAACAGGAGTTCTGCGACCTGACAGTATCGCCACTGCTCTAAGTGTTGCTGTAGAACTTACAGAATCAAAAATGAACCCAGACAGGTAGTGGATGTATTTTCATTTCACTTAAGCTTATTCTCATTTATCAATAGTATCTTAATTGAAGTAGTATGGTTTCATACTAATACAAATAGTATGTATAGTTTTTAGACGTCCATAATATATATAAATTAATTTATGTACAGAGTTTTCTTGACCTCTTAAAGTGTGGTCATTCGCGGATGGTTTTCATTTATAAAAGAAATTGTCAAACATTCAGTATAAATCAAGAATACAAGTATGAATTTCTCAATATTCTATTAAACTTCAATTTCAGGGGCTTTCACATGGTAACGTCATCTGCAAAGGTATACCCACTCAATACATACGAGAAAATGGACATTGATCAATTGGATGACAGTCAGGAATTTCAATATTGCCTGCGCGATGTCTCGTGTATAAATATTAAGTGAGTGAATTAAAAATAGCATGTAAACCAAATGCTCAAATACTTCTAAAACTTAGTTTTAGTTGTTAAATGTACATAAATCACAAGTAATGCAACCTCTTTTGCGAGTAAAATGTGAATTCGATATAAAATAGTAAGTCGTTTTTACAGATTAATAAAATACTTATGTGATTTACAAACATTCTTCTACTGTTTCAGTGTTCGCCTTCCGTATCTAAGCATATTAATTATTTCTTACACAAATGTTTTGAGTTACTAAATACATATAAAAGTAACTTGACAAGACAAATACCTTCATTGAGAAGTGCATATAACTGATACTTGTCTATTTTGTTTTGCAGGGATCATATGTTTGACACTAGCGAAAGGAGCAGAGGAAAGAGAAAACGCAAATTAGGGAATATTTCTAAACCGGAAGAGCCAGTAAGACGACCAACCACTGTGAGAGAATATCATCGAGCTCACGAATCAAAAGTTTTGCCACACGTTCGACGTGGATTAAATCTTGAATCCTAAATAATCAAATAGTGATAATAAATTATTATTTAATAGAGACTATACTTGTGATGGATATACATAATGAAACAAATAATATATATGCCCTAAAATGTAGCTCAGTCTGAGGACATACAGTCAAACCTTATGCATGTTTACTGCCAACTTATCATACCCATTGTTTCTCTCCTGATAATCATCACTTTATAGTGTAGATTAATTTGTAATGAGAGGACTGTTAACTTTGTATATATATATATAGTGCACATGCTTTTCACACAAGATTTATTTAACTTCAACAGTGCTAAAAGTTTACTTTTCTAACGTTGAAAGTATTGTGTGTATTGTTAGTTAGTCATATTTTTAAATACAATATGTTCAAAAGATAATAAATAAACAAAATTATAAAAAACTGTAATTATTAAATGATTTTACATTCATCTGAGATCATATGTAAAATAAAAGGAAATCACTATAAATCAGGAATAAATCACAGTAAGAATCACAAAACATGTAATACCTGATAAAACAACAATATTTACATTCATAAAATAATATATCAATATGTACATTCATAAAAGTATATATCAATATGTACATTCATAAAAGTATATATCAATATGTACATTCATAAAAGTATATATCAACACTTGCTTATTCAGACACCGATCGTAAGTTAAATGTCTATTGAATCCCATAATAGAGGGCTATTTTTATTATAGAAATTTGAGTAATGTATAGGTAAGCCTCTTTTAACTTAAATGATTAGAAAAACACTTAAAAAATAGAATCGAGTCGTAACAAAACAAATGAATATTGCGGCAAGGTAATATCTATATTATCTGAATAAATAAATTAGTCGCACGATTTAGAAACAGCTGTACATAGCAATTTATCATAATCATAGTTATGAAACTGACTAGATAATCACTCAATATGACCTCTCAATGTTTTTAAGATTTTGCTTTAATACACGTACAGTTCTGACAAAACAATAACGGATTTCAATAAAAACAGAAAACTGTTCGGCTCTACTTTGAACATCTAAAAACTTCTTTTCAAAAGTATTATAAAAAAAAATACATAAATAAAAGGAAACTAAAAATCAACAAGAACTTTGCACAACATAATTATCTACTTGAAATATTGATAAAATACAAAAACAATATCATATCTGCAAGATATGACTTATGAATGAGCCTTGGAAATATGCCTGTGCAAACTTGCCCTCCAAGCATACTCCTTGTAACACATAGTGCAACTGAACCTTTTTTTCTTTTCATGTACTCCTTTAATATGATCAATGAGTTCATCTCTTCTCAAGAAAGGCCGTTGGCAAATGTTGCACGTAAATTCACCATTATCATATTTATCATGGCTACTCGTATGCCTATTGAGGGAAGATTTCCTGGTGAAAGTCTTCTTGCACTTTTTACATTCCAGTTTCCCTCTATTATGTTGTGATCTCTGGTGGGCTTCTAGGGACGAGCGCTCAACATATGATTTTCCGCAACACTTGTAAGGCTGAGATTCTTTGGATATGAAAAAGATATAGATCTACTTTTTCAAACAATATCAAAGTATTTATCAAATAGACACCAAATAAGAGCCTTTCACTTACAAGCAACCCCAAACTCCTCGCACTGGTTACGTTTGCTACTACACTGATCAAGGGAAGTAACTGCTGTCGGGAGTTTGTTGTAACAAGTGCAAATTGAAATTGTCGGCTTCGAGGATGACTGACTGTCCGAGGCTCAGCAGAGGTACCACAAAAGCCGGAATTTCCCATCAGAAATGTTATCCATATGGGATATATAATAGGACCAAAAACACATCCGAGCCTCGTTCATAGACCGCTGTAGATATACAAATAAACATATATGTTTGATTATCTACAGCGGTCAATGGCCTGAATCTATTGAAAAAAAAACTTATATTTTTTTAAGAATGAATCGAGAGTGGATAATGAATATAATTGAATTTGCAGTCCTTTATTATTATACAGGTTGTGTATTTCTTGAGCCAAAATGCACGTATTATTCTATTTCTTAAAATTTCCTATCAAAATTGAGCATACTGGTTCAGCGCCTAAATCCGGACAGTTTTGGTGTTGTTTTTTTTACAGATAATGACAGGAAAATTTGTTGCATTTCGCTCGTTATCAAATTTAATTTACATCAAAAGCATTGATGATCTGCCCACCAAATAAATTAGACAGTAAAATTCAGTATTTAACTGGGACCTCACCCCACCTCAATTTACGCGCTGTGTGACGTCATTCACACTTCACCATGTATTTCATTTTAGTGACATAGATATTTGAAGGTAGTTTTCACTTTTCTGCTGTTCAAATATGAGTTTTCTTTCGAGCTTTGTACCGAAACAACCATTTGCGTCTATACAGACGGTTTGAATGAAAATCGCGATCGCAAAGACATCTTTTTACCGTGTCTGAATATATAGGTAGGCCTACTGTCAGGATTTAGGCACTGAACCAGTAGTGTAATACATATTTAAAATGATACCTGTGTGTTTTAAGATTCGGTGTTTCCGCAAACCACTTCTAGTCCTGTATCTTGCCCCACAGTCAGAGCACAGAAACTCTTGAATAAATGATGTGTCCAATGCATGGAAGCTGTTGAAATATATATATTTATATAAAAAAATATTTGCTACATATCATTAGATGGTAACTACAAATTTAGGTTTTTAATAGATTTACATATTTAAGTGTCTGAGCCGTATACTTTTTGTTGTAAATGTATGCACCGTTGCCTCATTTGTGGCAGCACCGTATCTATTCTTACGGAAAGTCTGCACCGTTGTTAGGTGTCTGCACCGGCGTGTTGACGAAACAGAAAGTAGACATATTTTGGCACAACAAGATTATTGAGAAGATGCAGTATTACTATGAATGATTATATACATATACGCTAATAAACAAGCGTATTCACTCCAAGCATAGTGCCCTTCGTATGAAGATTGGCTCAAATATTTACCACTTCTCTCGGTTCGAATTTTGCGAAGGTTTATTCATCAAAGTTTTTAGCAAATATTTCATATAAATCCTATGTAACATACATGGTGAATATATTGACCATACAGTGAATTTATTTGAACATTATTTGCAACTATTCTTCTCTTTCTAAATGGCTTATTTGTCTAAATACATCGGTATAAAATGACACGTACCTACTTGTTCTTTTTTCCTCCGCCATCTTGGATGGAAGCACCGTAACACGGAAAATCTGCACCGTTTCACGTACCAGACAGTGTTTACAGGGTTTTCGTTACACGTCAAAGGTTGAGGGTCAAGTATGATTCATGGCTGATTGTAATTAAGGACTCAGCAAAATTTCCTACTAAGTGTTGTAATAGCAAATTTGGCACTTTGGTACAAATTCTCAAGAGTCAGAATTCTTATTTTACTCATTTCAAGGGTCAAAATATAAGTTTAAGGGCCAAATGAAAGCCCTATATTTAGATGGTAAAATACCCAACACTTTAACCTTTACAAGACATACAGACTTCATGACAAGACAAAAACAGTTCATAGCCCACTCCCCAGTATTCTGTTAGACACCATATCATTGAAAAGAGATTCATCAAAGACTGATTATGTAAGAAAATGTTGTATAAAACATCAGAGTAACCACAAATGTGACATATAATCTTCATATTGTAACCAAATCCTCATTGTGTAGTGTAGTATATCACTAAATCATATAAAGCATCAGCTGTATAGGGTGCTACCTAACACCAAAATGCAATACAAGTACCAGTATGATGAAATGAGCTTCAGACTCTAGCTTAAGTTATTCACATGGGTTCTCCATGGCCAAGTGGTTATAATCTCTATCAATTAAGCATAAGCCCCGAACTGTCGTGAGCAGGGCATCTAAAAAGTTGAAATCAAAATCGGTCCAGAGTCGCCCCCCCCCATTTTAGGCGAAAATGTACCCCCCCCCCCGTACGTTACCTATACGTAAGTTGTCACCATTGAAAACATGCAGCATCGCGGTTTATCGTAATATATGAGTGACAGTCTAACTTTAAATTATTAGAAACAAATTAATATGCTCCATTATGTATTATTAGACCCAAAACACGAGCTACGAAGAACAATTTCTAAATTCAGTAAGGGTCGCGAAAATGTATTACGGAACCGTATACGTTCGATGAACATGCAGGACTGTTCTAGAGTAAATCGAGCAAATTAAATTCATTCACATCTAATGTTTACTTTACTTCATGATCGGGCAAGGCTTTCTGACTATCGTAATGTCAATGTTTTAAATGTCAACAATCAGTACAGATTTGAAGATCGTCGCGGGAGACAACTCCATGCAGCCGGTGTTCACGTAAATAAATCTCTTGCGCGTTCGATTAACTTTCAGAACTGTTCTAGAGTTAAACGAGTAAAATCGTCTGCATGTAAACATAAACTGGTTCCCGTTCCATGTTGCTGTGCACCGAAGTGCATACAAGTCAATGAGAACCAGTTTACATGTGACCACGTGTTTGGACTAATTACCATCGACCCCCTATTGATTGGATTAACAAAAGATCGCTGCAGGCATCTTGACGTGTTTATTGGGGGTCATTAGAATGGTGCGAACAATATACAGGAAGGTTTGTGACATTTTGCGCGTACAATGCGATATGGACCGAATTTCATGAAATTTATGAAACATTTATAGCTCATTTATAGACCGATTTTTTAACACTTTTCTGCTGCTCAAATCGGTCTGAGGCGTTGAAATTCGGTCTGGACCGGCAAATTGTCGGTTTTTGGGTGCCCTGGTCGTGAGATCCAATCCCACCCTGAGTACCAAATAAATTATATTACTGTATACTTTGTGCATGTGTCACGAAATGGAACCTACTTCCTTGTACAAATTATAGTACATCATTAACCTATATTGTACATTACAACCGTGAAAGTTACTTGATAAAATAATTTAAAATAAAAACATACAGGGCTGTCAATACAGCCAATTTAAAAATCCTAAAAATCATATGCGGCCAACCTGGTAAGGTTTGTATTTAAGAAAATCCTTCAGAGCAGATTAGATTAACCATAAACTTTGCCATTTCTTGAGATATTTTCATCAAATAACTTTTATTTTGCTCAGAAAGCATAGCCCTTTTGGGGCTTTCCAGATACATGTATATCCGGAATATTTAGAGCCCTGTAAATATCGTACGTGAGGAAGCTATCAAGCTTGTTTATAAATGTAAGGTTGATGGTTCTAACCAAAGACATGCCTGGGGTATTCCTTCACAATTTAAAGCTGGAAGTTGTCAAATGACCATGGCTTTGATAATAATCACCAGAGAAAATAATAATTCACAAATATTTAGCCTTAGTCAGTCTGTGAAATTAAGGTTTGAAATGTGGTTGCCTAAGACAGAAATTTTCGCTGCTTTTGCTTTGATTTATTAATGAAAATTTGGTTGTCTGAACCAAAATTTTGGTTGTCCGAATGAAAAATTGGTTGTTCCGGACGACAGGACAACTGCTAATTTCACAGACTGTTTAGTTACTTTAGTTCATCACGAAAAAAAATAACTATGACAAATAAAGATGGTGATATTAACATTGTACGGAATCCTGAAAGAATAATATCTATGCCACGACTTCCAATTTCTTGTTTCCATATAAGATAATTTTTTTAAATGTACCAGTAGATCAGAGATTCATATAGACAGTATGTTAAACTTTGTCATGGTCAACACATGGAAAGGTTAATTCTATTATGTGTTAAGTTAAGTATATGACTAACATTATATTCTAGGGAGTTTGATTGGCCTATACAATATATATTATTATACCTCTGGTATACCTGATGTGTAGTGTAGAACCAACAAGGTTTTAAAGTCAAATATTGGTAAGAACTATGTTTAACATCCATTAAAGCCACTAAGGGGGTGGGGGTAGTCGATAATCATGTGCTACTGCGTTTATATTGTATACAGAGAAAAGACAGGCCAGATTTTAGGGTGAAGTCAATTTCGCCAGCCTGTTTTTAGGTGCTAAGTCATAAAGCACAGGGTGACTATTCCGCCCATTTCACCCACTCGCTCAAGCCCTGCATTCAATATAATTGGTATTTATTGCGTTGTAACAATAAATGCATACACTATGAAATACCACAAACTTCCTTAATAAACTAGTATTAAAAAGGTTTAAATTGGCTTAATAGCTGCATGCAGACAAATTATACACAACAGTATCATATTCATAATAAAACTCTTGACTTATAATACAATGTATGAATTACTTCATATAATGACACTACAGGATACTACATCTTCAACTTTAGAATTGCGTGTCCTTTGATTGTCCTATAAACAACTTCTTAGATAGACAATTAAGGAAAATAATCATTTACTGTGATATACAAACTAATGAAAATACTAAACTTCAAATCAATAGTCTATGAAATGAATCATAGTACAGAAATTTATACGAATAAAAGGATGTAAATGTAAAAGATAAGTTGTATTAAATACATGAAATATATGAGCCAATATTACATCAGTGTTCCATGCATAACTTCCCTATTTGAAGTGAAGTATTCCATTTTGTACAAGTACTTTTGTAAAGCATAAAGCCTCACAATTACGTGTATATAACTAACATAGAATACAGTATTAAATCACAGAGTTTTACAATATCAACTTAATATATTCCTATGGGTTAAACATCGCACCAACAAACAGGGTCATTTGGTCAATTTTCCAGGTTTAAACAGTGGAGTAAGATCTCAGGCCTACATTAACCCTCCATAAGCCAGCTTAACAGCTTCCTCACATAATCAGGGCTCGACACTAACACTGTTCAGATGGTCCGAGACCAGTGTTTTTTGTGCAGGACCATTAACTCATGGAATTTAAATGGTCTGATGGACCACTGAAAATTCTTGGAGGAGAATACATTTTTACAGTAAATAAACAAATAACATATTAATAGGTAAAAGGACCACCTGAAATTCTGTAGGACCAGCAGGTTTCAAAAGTTGGTGGTCCTTTGGGCCACCATTGAAGATAAATTAGTGTCGAGCCCTGATAATTGCATTTTTTTCTGGTCCTAGGTGGGATTTGAACTCACAGTGGTATGGGGCTGGTGATTTCTAGACAAATACCAGAACCACTCAACCTTGGAGGCCCCTAATGAGTAGTTTCATAATAAATTACTTTGTTTAAGTTTGCAGATTTAATAATTTGTTTACTAATATATATTCAACTAAGCCCCATACTTATGATATCGATTTATAAGAATTAAGTAAATTATGCTCTACACAGAATTAACCTTTATAATTACATACATATTAAACAAAGGGTTATTACCATGATCCCTGCGCCCTGCATGTAGGGCCTTTTTTCCAAAAATTGGGAATGGGCCTTAGCCTTTCATTTTGGGAAATTTGAGCGCGATATTTGGCCCAATTTTGAGAAGGATAAACTACTGAGTTTGAATAGCATTGTATTTTGGGAATTTCTAGCCTAAAATTGGGAAAAAACAGCCTTTTTGCAATTGGGAAGTCACTGAATTTCGGCCTCTGTTATAGAAGGGAAAAAAGCCCTGGCATGACTACACATTGCCATCTAATTTAGCTGAAGTTTTTTATAAATGTCTTACATGGTTTTCAAATTATGGACAAGACAATCTAACATCAAAATTATGCGAAGGGAAATATTTATCTTCTTTTTCCTGGGTTTAGTTATCTTGTTTAATTTCACCAAATTGAATGCAAGGTGGTGATATCTAACCATTTGTACACAACTGTGAAATCACATTTTATTTTGTCTCAATTCATGTATAAATGATCAGACATGAAAGTTTCCTTATACCAATGACTGTATGCATCTCGCCCCTTTTTTAAGGTTTTGGTGAATAAAAAAATAAACAAATTGGGGAAAAAATTACTTACCGTAGTAAACAAGCAAAGTGTAAAAAGGTTGGGGAATTTCTTTTCAAAATACTATTCAGCTTGGGGATGGGGCAAATAAATGAATTGTTATTCTGTTGTAAACCAATAAAATTACCAAAACTTGTGTTCTTACACGATTAATATCATGAAGCCTAATTCTGCTTAGCTATCATGAATAGGGCTTGAAATTTATTTTTCAGGCTACTCATTCTGCAGGACAACCAGCTTAGAATTTGAACTAGTTCAACATCACAGCAATTTCAACTTGTCATGAGTTCATAATCATATCTATCTGTAATTACGAGTGGACAAATATTTATGAAAATCTTTTGTGACCATTGCACAGCATTGATGCCTAGTTGTTGTTTTCATGCGGAAACATGGAAGGCACCAAAAATGTTCAAAACTGGAGATTGAATTGTTTCATCATTGGTTTATATATCATAGGTTCAAAAATAAATGCATGATTTTCAATAAGTAAATTATAATTATACAAATTGCAGATTAAGAGGTCTTGGGTGATGTAAATAGACCAGATAGTGTAAAATTGATAAAACTAAAGTGCTCAGGTCTGGATTTAATTTAACTTAATTCAAAATTCAACATATTTTTTTATTTTTCATTCATCTCTGACATTCTGTTCATATCAAGAATTTCATTTATTCCAATGACTTTTCCAGATAACTAAGTTTCACTGTGAGTAATGTGTATCTCTGGCTGAATTTCTATAGCATTTTAAAATTTAGACTATTTCAATGTTTAATGATGTATGTATACAAAGAGATTAATGCAAAAGATAGATAATCAGGGTTTTTCTCGGTATTTTGGGAATATGACCCATACCCTTGGAATTGGGAATTTTCGCTGCGTTTTAATCAAAATTGGGAAAAAATGTATAACTACAATTTTTGCAATGTTCAACTTATTCTACTTATTCTCTCATTGAACAGTAGCAGAATAAGGTATTTACTACCAATAGTGATGTTAATGAACTTACTTTTTGGGGGGGGGGGGGGAATTTTTGTCTGTGAATTCTGTGAATTGGGAAAAAAAGATACTATTTTCCATTGGGAATATGACCGAATTTCGGCTATAAAATCGCCCCAAAAAAATCCCTGAATAATAATTTACTAGACTAGTACAATAGCTTACCTGCTTCTATCAGTTACTGAATACACTAAGAGGAAGCCCATACCAGACCTCATATATTGCTCTCTCATTGCACTGAATTCTTCTTGACCAGCTGTGTCCAATACTGAAAATAAAATGTAAGACTCTTCAATCCAAAATTCAAAAACCAATAGCATACCATACATGTAGTTACAACATTTATTTTTTATATAATCTGCAATTTCCAGGGTTAGCAGCGGAGACAGACTTATGTTGAAGGGATGGTGCATTATTAAAGGCCTAATAATGTGGCCACATGGACCAAAACACATTTAGCATACACAATCAAACCTGTGTTACTGTTAGTGGCCATCTCCTAGCAATTAAAGGTCATCCTGTGAATAAAGGCCACTCTTATAAAACTGCATTGATTATTTGGAACAAAATAACCTCTGAAATAAAGGCCAGCTGTCAATCCCGGCCACCTTACATCTTTCCCTAGGGCGGCCTTTGATGACAGGTTTGACTGTATAAATATATGTACTAGCCTAAAATGCAGCAGTTTTTTTTAATCAGTATGAATGAACAGCTGGAAAATTTGTCCAAATACCAGAATTGCCCCTGCTTTATTAGACACTCCCCCCACCCTTATATAGAAGGAGCGACTTACTAATTGTGCAGACTAATGTCTGATAACAATTCATAAACATGTACATGAAGATAGTGGTTTATCCTACCATAAATCATTCAGAAAGGCTCTTTAAATTTAAAGTATAGAAAAAACAAATTCTTCCTCATTGTCATTGGTGATTTAATACTAATCACACATAATTAAGGAACATTTTTTTCAATAATTTGTAAATGTTTTATTAAACCATGAAATAATTAAAGGGGCATACCCTACAACTTGGTGCATCTAGAATCAAGGCAAAATGATGATAAATGAGAAGCTTGTAAAGAAAAAAGCCGACACAGAAAGTTTCAGCCAAAAATTCGTCCAATTGAAAATAAAATCACAAAAAATATTAGTTTCCCATAAAAGATCGGAAACTCTTTGGAATTTGTTGTACAATTTTTGGGTGGAAGTGATTTATTATCATAGCTATGATTTTTGCAGCTAGCACCTAAACTAGTCATTTTATGACCCAAGTTCTTCTTACAGTTATCCATTATATATTGTTTTACATGTACATCTAACACATTTTTACACTTTCACAGAATGTTTGTCAGTCGTAGGGAATGCCCCTTTAAGTAATAATTTGTAATGTGTGATTAGTATGACTAAGTCCATCTGACATGATTCAGATTGGGGTTCCAGCCATGAGTAGATATCTATAGGGCTGAGACCCCAATGAAATTCCTCCCTGTGTTTCCAGAGATGATTCTAACATCAGAAATGAAGGGTGAGGTAACCTGACTGTACTGAAACCTGAAGGTACTGAAGACAGAAGCACCAGGCCAGAGTCTGCTCTTGAAAAAAAACATGGTTCGCTTCAATGGCCTTACATTGTCTATACCTAGTGTCACCTAGATGTTAATGTTGTTTCACAGATTTTTTAAACATCCCTAACACGAAGAATTAGTTAACATGTAATAAAATTAACAAATCAATTAAGGATTATACTTTTTTATAGCATTGTGAATACTCTCAAATGCTATACATTTGTATATAGGCATGGTTTACTACAGTACTAACACAAGACCTTTTGGTGAAAATTTGTTTGAAATATTTTTTCTTGGTCTGTGAATTAAAGTGATATATTTGTGTTGTTTTCATCATTACATACAAGTTAACCTCAGCTAGCTTGACAATTGAGAGCTCCATAATGTATAGATATTCACTTTGAATCAAACAGCTAACAGGAAATCCTTATTTGGCACTTCAGTTAACATGTAAAAGTCAGTGTTTCCTAACATCACAGTAATTCATATTTCATATGAACCTTCCTATAAATATACAGTACTTGACTCTAACAGAATGCAGAAGACACGCTACACAGGAATGTAAAGTCTTGCACATAAGGTCAAACCTGTGAAAAAAGGCCATCCTTGGAATGACATACTGCGGCCTAGATTGACAGGTGGCCTTTATTCGAAGTTTTTTTGTTCTAATATTTTTTTTAAAGATTAACCTTTAATACAAGTTGACCTTTATTTAGAGGTGACTGCTAACACAGGTTTAACTGTACTTGTTTAACATGACTATGGTTATAAAAAGGAATTCAAACATGCGTAGGTTAATCCTGATTATCAGCAGGACAAAAATACAGCAAAATATCTAATAATTTATCATGTCAAGCATGAAACATAAATTGCTATTTTTATCAAAACAATTTTAACTTTTATTAAATAAATCATAAATAAATTTGTGAAGTTTTGGGTAAAATACAATCACTGACAAGTGTTCCATTTATAAATTATTATGTCAACAGTATTAACAAGTCACCCTATTGCCGGAAGTAAACTGCCTACTTTCCCACATGACGTGATCAACATTTCAATCTTCAAGGAGTATTATTACATAGCTAAGACCAAGCACTTATGCATTTTAACGAAACAAGTGGCTTTATTAGAAACTTATACTTCAGCATAAAATTGTATGACTTTCAGATCAACAGAATAAAACATGAAAACTAGCAAAACATCAAAATTCCTGTTTTGAGTAATATTATTATTATGTCTGATCATATCAATCAAAAAATAATTAAGATAAAGACACACCAATTTACCAGAAGAATCAGAATCTAAGTTACATAATATTAAATTTGGAGAGAATGGTAACCTCTCTGTTTATTGTACCTGCCTCAATCAAGTTTTTGTCTAGATACTTTATGGTATTAAGTTGCTAATTATTGTGCAACATGTAGTATAATACGAAGAATAGTCAATTTAAGATCACCTTTATGATAGTCCAATAGGTAATTAAACAAACGGGCCATGATGGACCCTTTACTCGCTCACCTGAGTAAAGACCGCAACTTCTTTCACATCATTGCAATTTCTTTCATATCAATTTTAACTAGAGAGCCTAACACTGACCTTGAAATCATCAAGACAGACATTCTGAATCTGAGCATCTTTTATCTAGACTTACTAAAAAATATTATCTTTACAGTTTTCATGTGATTTATCATTTAATAGACCCAGTGACCTAGTTTTTGACTCAAGTCATGATGGTGAAGATTCAATAAAAAATGTGACCACTAGATTATTAACAAGATTTTCCTGTGATTTGACTGATACTAACAGCTCACCTTGGAGCACCAGTGCTCTGGTGAGCTAACAAAAACATTTTCAAAACATGTGCAACTGCAACAACTAATGTTTATCAGTTAATGTACATACTGTCAAGTCTTGCCACCTCATCATCAATGACACACTGTTTGGCATACGAATCTTCAATTGTAGGATCATAATCAGTGACGAAATATGACTGAAATAAGAAATGAACATCATTAGAATAAAGTTTTAAAAGCTTAGCACCAGCCAAACATAAGCTGCATTCCAAATAAAAAATGTAATTGTCAGGTTTTTTATTATATTCAGTAATTTCTGGTTATGGAAATCACTAGTCCCTCACCACTGTGAGTTGGAATCCCAGCCCTTTTTAAAAGGTTTTGTGGAAGGGTGTTGGGACCTTTTTTATGGGAATTTTGCATTAAAAAAATAGGCAAATTGGGGAAAAATTACTAAGTAAACAAGCACAGTGTAAAAAGATATTTCGGTTCAGGAATTTCTTTTCGAATTTGGGGAAAAATACATACTTTTCAGCTTGGGGATTATGGGGCCGAAAATCAGCCCCATAATTGAGAGACTGATAGATCAGTTTGATGCTGTTTGTTACTTTGAGAAAAATGTCCACATTTTGGATTCTCGCGTTGACATGTTCAGACAAATATTCTAGTGTAAAGATAGTGCCTGGCACCTATAGATTGTTTTTAACATAAACATAAAAAGATGACTGTGATTCACATTGTCTCCCATTGTATCAGTACAGCTAAAGCTCAGTAACAGAACCCTATTGAAAGATGGAAAACCAGTGCATATTGATCCAGCCCTAGGCTCTACCCAGACATACTTGATACACCAGACACCCTTACAGCTGAGAGTCACCAAATGAACATGGCTGTTGGTGCAATATTAAGACCCAGTGAGAATGACAAAAACAATGAAAATGACACTGCCAAAAAATACAGCTACTTAAAGATAAGATATCATAATTGTTGGATAATAATGAATGTTATTCACTTTAGCTGTGTAAGACAAAATGAAATATTATATATAATTATTGCAGTCCATAGGAAAGTACAACCAACACGTAAGCAGTACACTGGGGTAGCAACTGTCATCAATGCATGTTACATCCTGAGATTAATATCATATGTCGCTACTTAAGGCTCATATGATGATCCATGATTGGAAGTAGTTCTGGCTTCCAAAACTTTAAAAGCCGCTCTTTTAATATGTTTTACCTTTCATGCGGCATTAAACTTTTTAAAGTTGAGATCTCGTATGATGTCATTCGCACAAACTGCTTAGAAAACATGACATGTGCATACATGATGGTTGGGTATTTTTTTCGTATTTGTTTGTTTAATTTCTTTAGCAAATACATTATTGTGCAAATTTCAAGAGTCAAAATGCCATTTTAAGGGTCAAAGGAGAGCCCTGAAATGGTCAATTAACAGACAGTTACGAGTACACTTCGGTCATCACTCAACCTCAAAGATCAAAGTGTCACAATCTCACAGGGCCCAACCAAGCCCTAGACCATCAAATTTGCTATCCCAAGATTCTTCTTCTGTTGTATAAATCAAAGACCTATACTGTATGTATAGGTCTTTGTATAAATCATATTAAATGAGCAAAAATATTCAGAAAGATTTCCAGCAGGTCAATTGGTGCAAGAATCAGGGGCACTTAACACTGCAGATGGACATGACACTGCATCATTACATTTTTCATCAAAAGTCAGTAATAAGATGATCTCCGTATCAGGATTAGATCCAATATTTGTCCATAATGTACTGTAGTACAGTACGACATCAATGTCTTCATTTCTTGGGAGGATCTGCCAAACTCAAAGTTTATGAAAAGCAACATAGGTTATAATACGTGTAAAATAAACTGGTTGTACCTGAATAAATTGTATAGTCAATGCACTTTTTCCTACACCACCTCCGCCAACAACAACCAGTTTGTAATTTTGGTTTATATTGTTCGTATCTCGATTATTACGAGACATTTTATTTTGTTTTGACAGACATTACATTTTAGTAAATGCGAATGTGCGCGAATATATTCAGCATATTTAGCGAACGATAAATTCTGTTCTTTGTCCGTTCGTACTCGTTACGGAAATGTTTGCTTATAATTGTAACTTATTTCGTTGAGGTCAGTGTCTTTTTTTATTAAATTTATTTGAGATTAATCAAAATATTTTCTCATGCATTATGCATTTGTCAAGTAAAAAAACAATGGGTCCCATCCATTTGAAAAGATGTGGATAATGGTTATTATAAGGTCCCGTTGGTTCATAATATATGTCGCTTCCACGTGATTTGATTACTCCTAACTCCAGAGACGTATAATACGTATCGAGGGCTCAGCGCAACACTATCGTAACTTGTTCTTATTTCAATATGAGTTACGACACTCTTGCGTTGAACCCTCGGTATTATTGTATTATACGTCTCTGCTAACTCTAACTGTAAATAAGGAAGCTGCGAATCCATGTATATATATAAGTCATTAACTTTATTAAGATGAATACAATTTATGAACACCATCAAAATACTAGTCGAATTTATTGTATATACATCAAACTCACAACAAAGACCTATACTATATATACATATAGCATAGGTATAAGAAATAAGCCTATTTTTTTAAAAGTAGACTCAAAGCAGAATATAAGAAATTTTAGATATAGAGGGCGATTAATACACTTATCACATTCATAGATGTTCTTCGAAACAAAGCTTTTCAATATATGCTCTCGAATTCAGTTATAAGTATCTATATATAATAATAATAAAATCTTTATTTCTAGAAGGTAACATATTAAGGGCATGTCTGAGAGTTTCCACATTTTTACTCATAGGCATATAGGCAAAATAAAAACGTATAGAGAGAATTTTTAAAAACTTTGCATGATCATAGCATATGATAATGGAAACATATTAAGCAAAACAAAAATGGGGGTTTCGGTGCTCGTTTTGAGTTATATCTGCCCTTGACTTGTTGGCTTATTTTAGGTCATTTCAAGGGCAGATTCACAATGTATGAAAACAATGTCTTACTCATTTTCCTTTTTATGTAGCCTCTTTTTTCATGCAATCGCACAAAATTTCAAGAACTGGTAATGAGCGGTTTTGTATTTTTCTTCTTTACCATAACCATTTTTTCGCTTAAAATGTTTCTGTTATCATATGCTTTGATCATCTTCTTCTTCCATTAATGCACATGGCTCATTCTGGAGCATTGTCGTACATGGTCATGTAAAGCTTTAAACAAAATCTGTCTATACGTTATCATTTTGCCTATATATGTTTAATAGTAAAATTGTGAAAACTGTCAGATACGTCCTTCAGTATTATGTATCAGTAAAACATTTTTTTCCACAGAAAGAACCTATTTGAAAGGTACAAAACTGATTTACAATATGGCTTTCTGTTAGAATTGATGTAATTTGAATAATTGTAAAAACAGAAGGCAAACTATCATCTGATATTTACCGTTCAATCAATTTAAACATGCTATATGTCTTGCATGAACATGTTGAATATTTCGTTCCTATGGGCAACTCAGTACAATAACATGTTACTCATCTTCTATAACAGCTATAAGGGGTAATCATTTTTTCTAATTTGTCCTTTTTTATTGAAAAAAAACCGTATTTGTGTCGTATCGTGATAAATTCATTACGTTTGGTCAAATAAAATAAATATGTCAATAAATAAGAAGATGGTAGCGTAAATATAAATCAATTGAATAGTAATTGATAATGTTCAACCGTTGACTCAGGCTGTTTAGACATGTGTGACAGAACAAGGACCAAGCTAACAAAGTGGTAGGGAAAGATAATCGTCGTTCTATGTAAACTGGTTCCCGTTCCATGTTCCAGTATACCAAATGGGGTGCCAGAGTAAATGGGAACCAGTTTAACAAGATATCTATATTGACGAATAATGTTCCATTTGTTTCGGATTAAAAAATAGATAATTGATTTCCATTACCAAATATAATACAAAAGACGATTTAAATATTGCAAGAAATCGATTTTAATCAAATTCGAAACTAATATCGATTGTCTGATATGACGTCACAGTGTTTTGCTATTTCATTGGTCGAGAAGATTTTGAACGAAGATTTAGGGGGAAACGAATATCAACGAATTTCTGTAGGCATATTTTAAATTCAACCTAAATCACTATAAGCTTTTCATTAGCATTTCATAAATGTAAATCGCAATGTTTTACTGGTAATGTCTGATACGTATCAAGTCTAAATTGATACACGTCTGTAAATCTGTATGTCATGAATGAAGAGCGGCTTGTTTACAAAAATCAGACCTAGAGGCTAAGATCTCAGAAAATTTTAATTTTATGTCAAATTATGAGTTTCCAGTTTATGTGAGATATCGAAACTTGACATTGTAACGATAGCCTAAACAGCATATCAAGGTTGCATTGCTTCTAATTTAAATAAGGAGTGTGACAGTATTGATAGATAGATAAATAATTTTTCGTTGCAACAAACATAAAATCACCGGGTGGCATAAACCCTTGCCAGATCTTGACATTCTTGTTATAAACTTCATGTGACAGCAACTCCATTGTGTTTTGTCCAATTGCGTGCATTTTTATCAAAACCAAGCAAATTTAGTGTTGTTGCTTTTGTATTTTCAGATTCAAGATGGAGTTCGTACTGAAACTGGACAACCCTCTTTTCTATGAAGAGGTTGCAAAGATGCATGAAGTGGTTTTTGCTAAGTTGCAAACTCTAGAAGAAATGGCATACTCGTGGATGGATGATGTATTAGAAGATGCCAAGAAAGCATTCAGCAATCAGTAAAAAACTTTTAGATAGATAGATAAATAATGTTTTTTTATTATAAAATTATTAAATATGTATACTTATATTTTTAGTGGTCAGTAGTGCCGTGTATTGCCAGGCCACTTCCAATACATACAATATATTCAGCATTACGGTACGATACCCTTAACCTTTCTTAATGCAAGCATTTTTTTCTCACTATTTAAATATAAAAATGTATTTATCTCTTATTCATTGATATTTTTTCCGCGATTTGAACAAGCCGCAATTGGAATATTTTCTTGATGCCAGATCTGTAGCACACAGATGAAATAGACAAAGATCTTGAACAAAGAATCAGCAGGATCTGTAAAAATTCTTATTTGGAGAGGCTTTGTTAGTTTTGATGTTTTTGTATGAAATTGGTATGAAACTAAAGTGCCAATCCGACCCAATGCAAACTTTTTCGATATGATGCATGTATTTATTCAATAGCATTATGAAATACTGGTACACTGCAAGTTTGTATTATATGTTTTTATTTTTGAATTTTTCCAATTTCAGGTCAGACCTTTGTATTCTTCCAAAGACACCAGCTGCTAAACAGAAAGGTCGACGTAAAAAAGCAAAGCAAACCAGTGCCCGTCAGTTGAACACATCAAACTGCTCAGAAGATGACTATATTCCTCCTAAACTGTAGGTTTTTTCTTACTGTTAATGTTATATACTGCCAGGTTACAGTTATAAATCACTTATTCTTCAGACTGACAGATCTATACATAGTTTGTCAGAAAAGTTGAAGCATACATTCTACAGGAATTTTTTTGGCTAATTTTATAGGCTATGTTCGGTCATACTCCCGGTTGAAAATAGTATCTTTTTCCCCAACTCACAGACAAAAATTCCCAATTGAAACTTCAAGAAATAAAAAAAAGGGGAAAATAACTGAAATCTCGGAAAACAAGAGATCTTTCACTGTAATAGACATGTAATGATTGAAACTGCAGGTTCCCATTATGGACAGTGATTGTGTGTACATTTAAATATATATTGCAAAATTGGAGTCACACATTTTCCCAAATAAAACACTGTAGGAATTCCCAATCCAAAGAGTATGGGTCATGTTCCTAAAATGCTGAAAAATCCTGTTCTAGATTATAGCACCAAAACAAACAAAAATAGTGAAAAAAATGTTCCTGAATCAAAGATCCTTACAGATTTCAGGGGAAAACATTTGTGCAGCAATTCTAAAGTTATAGTTTTTAAGTTTCCCCAGGCAGAATACTTCAACAATTGCCATGAAAAATTTCTGCAATTTTTCCAAAATAGTTTTATCAATTCAGGGCTTTTTTTCCTTCTTTAGCAGGGGCCGTTAATTTAATAGGCGTCTTCCCCTCAGGAAATTCCTTGAAATCATGCAGTTTTTGCCAAAAATTCAATTTACATCCAGTTTTTTCTTCCCCTTTTGCTAAAAGTATGCGTCATTTTCCCCCAAATTTAAAGAAAAGGCCCTTTCCCCAACCTGTGAAAAAAAGCCCTGCAATTTATTTTACTTCTTGTAAAAAGTATTTTGATTCAGCTTGTTTAAATTGTGCACAATGTGATACATACTATATCTCAATGCATGTTATAAATTTGTAGGTCAACAAAACCTACCAGACCATCAAGAAAAAGGCATGTTGATATTATTGACAATGATGATGAATCATCCAGTAAAGCCAGGTACTACTATTTTGTCTACCTTTTTAATTTGATCTTGTCTTGTTTTATATTATTGTTTTAGTGACAATATTCCAGATATATCCAGAATTCCGGGTTTATCTGTCCTGCTTCTACAGGGATTTTTTTTGGGGCGATTTTATAGCCGAAATTCTGTCATATTCCCAATGGAAAATAGTGTCTTTTTTTCCCAATTCACAGACAAAAATTCCCAATAAAAAAAATTAAAAATTTTAAATAATTTTATAAGTTCATTAACATCACTATTGGTTGTAAATACCTTATTCTGCTACTGTTCTATGTAGTTAAACATTTTTCCCAATTTCGATTAAAACACCGCGAAAATTCCCAATCCCAAGGGTATGGGTCATATTCCCGAAATACCGAGAAAAAACCCTGTTCTATCAAGTTTACGCCTCCTTTCAACAGTCAGAGGCATATGAGGCAGACCTAACTGTTCACCTAACTATTGTACCAGTACTACTTGACTCCCATCCTCCGTAAGCAACTGCCCACTTTCTCACATAAAAAGACATGGTAGGTAGCGGGGCTGGAACCATGATTTGAAATCAGTGACCTTGACCATGGAGGCTGATCCAGTACTTTTTGAAAGAAAACATAAGTAGAACTATTTTGACAGTTTAAAGTAAAGTTAAATTTGTGTCTGTATATTTAGAGCTCTTAAATTTACAACCAAACTTGTTTCATATATTTATCCCTCTAGCTTGAATAATGTTATAAAGACTGTATTGTTACAGTCCTGTACATTAGTGTTTCATGTCTAAGCTATTTGATAGATTTTAGTTGCAACAATTCATGCTATTTTTTATTCATACACAGTAAATTGGAGACTTCTCCAGTCAGAAGAACTAGGGCCACTTCCTGTGCTGCCACAACGTCTTATGCTAAAAACACACGTGCAAACAAAAAAGGCAAGGAGAAAAATAAATCGAGAAGTCAGGAGCCTATAAAAAATTTAGAAAAACTCATTATTGAGGAATGTGAGCAGGTCAAAGAATCGGACACATCTGTGTGTGAAGTTATTGAATCATGGACACAGCTAGTCTCATGCGCCACCTTAGCTCCAGAATATGCAATTAAAGATAGTAAATCACAGTGTAAGACCCCAATACAGAACTTCAACCATATGAATGTAAAGGAAAAGGCTCATGCATATGAAGAAATAATGTTAATAAGTGATAGTCCTGTAACCAAATGTGCCAAAAAATCAACTTCAATAATTGAGGATATTCAGACTCCAGTAAAACAGTCGCTTTCACCACACACGCCCATGAATGCTTCCATACTACAAACCACACCAGATACAACTATTCGTATCAGTGATATATATATGCCTGCTATTAAGTTACCAGATATCAGTGACATTGAAAACACACCAACTTCAAGTCGCACTGATGAGAATTCATCTAAGGACAGTCGCAGATCTATTCGTAAATCACTCAAAGCTTTACCGTCTGCTGTCAAACTTGCAGCCGTCAATAAAGAGGTAAGTAGTGGAACACATTTTTTGTTTGTTTTATATGTACAGTGCAACCTCTTCAAAGCAACACACTTTGGGAGGAGAAAAATTATGTTGTTGTTGCTCAAGATTGAGAGGTTAAATAAATAGTTAAATCATGCTGTGGGAAAGAATCATGATGTTGAAAAGAGGTTTTTGCTGGAGAACAGGCCGCTCTGGTGAGGTTCACCGTTGTACTGTGTATATAACGTGTTAGGTAGATCTAGCCCTACAACATTCTTTTTAATAACAGGAGGCAAGCTGTTTAGTTAATATGTTCCTTTGCTGTTGGCTCTTTCTAGTAATCAGCTAGTTTACATTATTTTACCTCACTCCAGTAATAACACATTTATAGTTCTATTTTATAGTTCTATGAAATCTTCGGTATAACAAAGATCGCCAGCCCTCGAAAAGCAATGCTGATCTTGTCGCTATCTTGGTCAACATCATTTTCCTCGTGCTGACAGTATTTAATAACGCCCTCTCAGAAATGTGATATTTATGTAATGTACTGCTGGAGAGCCAGGCCTGTCATAATGATAAATTCATTTTTACTTATAGCCTGAAGTCAAACCAGCTAGGGCCAGGACTCGTCTAAGATTGAAGAAGAAAGACAAAACTGAAAATGTAATTGTTCTTAATCTTATTGACTTCTTGAAAGGCGTCAGACCGGCAGATTGTCTGATAGATTGTGTGTTGTTCCAATAATTATAAAGAATCTTATCTCCTTGGTCGGCCACTTATTTACCTGATATGTATTAATTTGTACTTATTTGCTTTTTTCAGTCTGGCAGATTATTTTACCTTTTGCAAATTCTGATATTATTGATAGTTTTCTAATGTATTTGTCCTTGTTATGAACGACATTGTAAGTGTGTAACTTGGTTATTTTACATGTGAAGGAATTTACTATCTGGTATAGTCATTTAAACATATTATCAGAGTCTCTTTTTTTCAAAAATTGGGAAGGGGCCTTAGCCTTTCATTTTGGGAAATTCAAGGGCGATATTTAGCCACATTTTGAGAAGGTTAGACTACTGAGTTTGAATAGCATTATATTTTTGGGAATTTCATGCCTTAAATTGGGAAAAAACAGCCTGTTGGGAAGTCACCGAATTTCAGCCTCTGTTATAGAAGGGAAAAAAAGCCCTGATTATGATTTCTCACCAGCTACATATATGCTGAAAAGCCATGAAATTATTGTTTGTGGCTTGCAATGTATAATTGTATCACTTTAGGTTGAAGATGATATGGAAACTGTTGTACCTGATGACTCTAATCAGTCTGATTCAACAAAAGAAATTACTTCTCCACAAAATATAAGGTATGACTGGATAAATATGTTCATTTTGAAAGCGTTGAAGTAGAAGCATAGAAGTTGCAACAAAAACTTCGTAAAGCTAGACATGTCATGTTTTCAAATCATATAACAATTATGCATGAAAATTTTTATTACAACCCTACCCATGACCAAGTTTATTCTATATCAAGAAGGAATATGTCTGTCATGATCAGGGCTAATTTTATGGCCTGAACTACAATCTATTTGTATTTTTTCTGAAGTAGATGATTAAGGGTTAATTGTCACACAAATTTTGAAGCTTAAATTTCTATATATATGTTAATATTGCCTACAAACCTGATCCTGACAAAGAATAAATTCTACTCTTCAAAATGAAGTCAAAAGCAGTACTTCAAAAATACACTCATTGTTGTCTCATGAGAGTAAAGACGTTTTTTGTTTCTGATTTAGGAGAACAAGAAGTACAGGTAGAGACAGTGGATTTGCTAAGGATCAGCAAGATAAAAATGAGGAAGCAACGGAAAATATGGATACTGAAGATGATCTGGAAAAAGAGCAAGAGTCTGAAAATCTTCCCTTAGCTGCTAAATCTACTAGAACTAAGAAAATTAATTCAGCAGTGGAACGTGTGAAAAATGATGACAAAGATTCAGGTAATGAGCTTGTAATAGTTAAATGTTGTTTGTTTAGTTTTTGTTGGAGTACCATATTATTTGTTCGTATATTTCCATTTATTTGACTGAGTATCAAATGTATGCACAGAAATATATTAATTAACCAACCTGTACCAACCTATTTCTAAGCTAGCGAGTTTGCATTTAAATTCTTAATCTGAGACAGGCAATTCATGGTCACTGTTAAATGAAATTTATACTTAACTAGTGCTGAATATATATATATATATATGATATTGTCAACTAATGTGCATTTGAAGCATATGTTGTATGCATTGATAGATAAGTAGTTGCTTTGATGGACACAGCCCACAACTGATACATGTAACTGATCTTTTTAGCAGATGCCTGCCAATTTCAGAAGCTGGCCTTGTCCAAAAATTCAAGAAAAAAAGGCCGCTCAATTTTTTTGAAATGATTCTTGGAGTTGGCCATGTTTAATGTATAAAAAATGCCTGGGCTTGTGTAATATAGAAGTTTTTCTGTATTTATAATATAATTAATATTCTCATGTAGGTGTTGATGATAGTGGCAGTTCCATGGAAACCGATGGTCCACTCAGGGTAACTAGATCTAAGGTACGGAAACCCAAAACACCAGATGTAAGTGACAATAGTGTGCTTGCTTCACCTGCTGTACCGAGAGCTACAAGGTATGTAATTCTTCTCCTATAGATATTAGAAATAGAAATTAGCCTATTTTGTGTAATTTTCCCTGTTCTGCGCCCAGTCTCTTCCCCGTTACGTAAAAAACCTGTATAATGTTTATTTATATATCAATTTACATTAGTCATTCTATTGATGTATCAATGAAATTAAGTCTTTAATCTGACATCAGATTGTTTCAGTCTGTTGTCCATGGCAGTTGTCTGCTTCTTCTAATTTCTACATAATAACCTAGTGGGTTGTATAGATCTGAAAAGTACCAGACATAATGATACCTATTAGTTATGATTGAATCATTAGCTGCATTAAATGCTTTCTAAATTTATAATTAGTGATATGTGTTAGGGTATGTTTTAAGACAATACCCAATCCTGTTATAGATTGACATGATCATAATTTTATATCATAAGTTGTTTCTGTTATTTATATAAAGGACAAAAACTCGTAAGCGTCAACATGAAGAGGAATCTGATCATGAAAGACGTCAGCCAAAACGGTCATGTACTATGTCAGTTTTATCCGCCGATGAAAACACTCCAAAACAGGAATCTTCAGACATGTAAGTTACATGGTTTTTGCATCTATCTTTAGTAATTGTATTGTCATAAATCTTACCATTACATTTGAGTGTACAATCATATTGGTAATAAACTAATAATGTAGTTATAAATAATGACTTAATGAAAGAAAATTTATATTCAAATTCATACGTGGTATCAATTGAATGTCTTTGTTTCAGACAGTCCCACTGTTTCTTCTTACGTTGCAGGTCTCTAATGAGACCTTAGTTTGAATGTCGTGAAATTAATATCTTATATAATACCTGTGGCAGTTTTGTTTGAGTTTGTGCATTTATTACTTTATTAGATGTGAAAAAAATGTTTGAATTTCTTTATGTTATCAGCCACAGTGATGAAGACGTCATGGGATCTCCTAAATCTACTGTTACCAAAGCTGGTCGTCCTGTGCCCTCATTCTTGAACAGTTTGAATAAAAACTCCAAGAATCCTATTGTACAGTCTCATCCTAATACAGATAATGTTAAATCATTTATTGTAAGGAACAGTCCTGCCCCAAAACTTAACCTTAAGGTAAGAATTGAACTGTATTAAAGTTAACCATTCAGGGCTTTTTTTCCCTCTTTAGCAGGGGCCGTTAATAGGCGTCTTCCCCTCAGGAAAATTCTTCAAAATCATGCATATTTCCCCAAAAATTCAATTTACATCAAGTTTTTTCTTCCCCTTTTGCTAAAATTATGCGTTATTTTTCCCCAAATTTAAAGAAAAGGCCCCTTCCCCAACCTGTGAAAAAAAGCCCTGCCATTTCATCTATGTATTAAAGCTTGTATCCATTTTGTTTTGCTACTGGTATCTGGTATGACCTGTGATATCTGATTCAAACTGGGCCTAATTTCAATCCTAAATCAGTCATAAAACAACACTAGACTCTGTTGGTAATCGATTGTTGACTAAACTAATATACGAAATTGTTTTTTAAAGATTTGACTTATTCGTTGGATTGTAGGAACTTCAAGAGAAACGTAGACAAGAATTACAGGAGAAGCAGAGAAAGGAACAAGAAAGACTGAAGAAACGGGATGAAGAAAACAAGAAGAAGATGGAAGAAATGAGAAAGTTAGTTCTCTTGTTTGTGGTACTGTTAAATAGTTATGCACAAGTATGATATAGTACAAAATTGTAATGAAGTTAAATCTTATAATTACAAACTGCATTGATTTTACTATGTATGTGTTCGTATGAATTGTATTTTATCAAATTTCATTAAAAATATGCTGTTTTCAAATATTTATCAGAGATGTTCATGAATTAGTGCATCAAGGCTTCTAGTATAAGATTACTAATCAAGATTTGTTATTGCAAAAGCCAATTATCATACAAAATGTAACCATGGAGGTTTGAGTGTTGCATGGAATCATCACTTTGAAATCTTAACACACCTGTATCTTGTCTGCGTTCTTTTTAGAAAACGAGAAGAAAAAATGAAGAAGGTACAAGAGTTGAAGGAACATCGTGAGCAGGAGGAGAGGATGAATAGAGTACGTATTGAGAAACGTCTTGCTGAAAAAAGACAGCTTACACAGAAGATCCGAGATGAAAAGATCAAAGAAGACAAAGAAAAACAAAAAATGAGGTACAGTAAACGTTATCATCAGCATTCATATGGGCGGACAAAGTGCTCCATATTATCAATCAGTGCTTGAAATAAATAGGTTTCTAATAGTTGTTTGAAAATTGAAGTATGCTTGCCATGTATCATGTGCTTTTACAGACTTGTGCCCGTACCACTTTGGGGGAGGGGTCTTATAAATTTGCCCTTGTTTACGTTAGAAATAAATGTGTTTGTTTGAAATGTATCATGTGATATCTGATGCTTGTAATGGCATGTTAAACGATATACAATTACTAACGATAGGCCTGGCATTTGTGAAATTGATGCTTGTGAAAAGGAAGTTTTACAGTATTACATGTATGTTACATTGTTTTTGAGATGTAAGTTGATTATTATGGTTGTCTATTAAATTGTTCCTATAGGTCATGGCCATGTTAAATTTTTAGTGAAAATCCATAAGATGGGTTAGGTGTATGAAGCCAAGTTTTATTCAAGTTTATTTCTGTTAGTTATATACATCTTAACAGTTCCTTTACTGTTAGCATGACTTGTCTTTAGTAGACTGCAGAAAATGGAGGAAGCTGAAGAAAGACGTAAGCAAGAAGAAGATGAACGTAGGAAGAAGCTACTTGAGCAGGTAAATTTGTTCATTCAGTCATTACATGTCAACTGCCTGTAATGGTAGTCTGCAATTTTCTATAATAACAAAAAATCAGTTATGAAATATTAGAAATGTATCCACAGGGTTTTCATGTAAGAAGCCAAACCTTGATTGAAGGAGGCTTTCCGTGCTCAAATGTTAATTTGGGTTTTCTAGACAGCCAATTTTCATTTAAATCAGTCATTTTAGCCTCTGGCCACCTCTTATTGAAAACTAACCCATGAATTTTTTAACATCAAAATATTTCTATCAATTGTAGCAAGAGCAAGAAAAATTCCATGAAGCCATGCTCCTTAGGAAGAAAGAATTTGAGGAACAGGAACGTCTGCAAAAGATTGAGGATGAAAAGCGTCGTGCCGTAGAACGACAACAAGAAATTGAACGTGAGAGAGAAAAAGAGAGAGACAGACTAAAGAAAGTAGAGGTAGAAAAACATCGTGAATGGCAAAAGAAAAAGGAAGAAAAGTAAATATTTGATAAGACTTTAATTAGACATTTGTTATCTGTCTGTCTGGTATTTTATTAGGATATGCTACTTAGGCCTAAAAACAATTGCTTGTTTCCGCATTTCCGACCAACCCTATTCTTTTAGCTGCCAGCCCTAAACTTTTTTGGACCTGCCAAAAAAATTTGGTAAAAAATCGGTCCCTTTTTTTGCTACCATTAAATATTTCTATTCATGTTTCCAAAAGGGGGAGGGGTTAATGTCCACCTACCTATCCAATTTTTTTCTGGCCCGGTTGTGTATTCAGTTGAGTAGTATAATTTGTTTTAGTTGTCATCAACTAGTCATCTAAAAGCATTAAAAATTAGGCTTTGCCGAGTTCTTATCAGTGTAAAATGATGATTTTAATAAATTCAATAAAAAAGATCACGAGTGTAAGATTCTATGTTAAGTATCGCCGGGTAATAAATATTGCTAACAATTCAATCAAATTTATTTGTAGGGAAAAGCAGGTTGCAGCTGAGAGAGCGGAACGGGAGAGAATGGAATTTGAAAAGAAAAGAGAAAGAGAATTACAGTTGAAAAAAGAAATGGATCGAATAAAAGAACAGGTGCAAACCAATAATTTATTAACCGAATCATCTGAATTCTCTTCTGTTATTATAACGATTGATCATTACTTTACTTGTTTTGTACATATTCCACAATTCATTGTCAAGGATTTTCATTACACACAAGGAATTCCATTCACTTTAAACTTCCTCAGGATCATCATGGTTTTGCATGAATATGATTATATTATTTATAAAAGCAAACAATTATGAATATATTTCTCTGAACCTAAGATTATTGCTGCTCTTTATAAATGGACAACTCTTTGTGTTGTCATTTTTTGCACCCAAATGTATAGACAAAGATTTTTAGCGAACCACTGATAATAATGGTATCTTGTTTCAATAAATTGACAATAATATAACATAATTGTGAGATAACTGATTGTGTAAAATGTAACAGCAAGCTTTGTTTTATTGTAGACTATTTGAATTACTTAAAACCATGTTAGATGTAATTGAGGCCATATCAAGAAAGGATATTTACATGTTCACAAGTTATGTGTCTTTCGTTTTCAGGAACGTGTGCGTATAGCAGAGCAGGATAGACTTCGCAATGAAGAACGTAAACGTAATGAAGAGATAAAGAAAATGGTGGATAAACACAACAATCACTTAAATCATAGCAAACCCTTACCTAAGCCAGAATTCAACAAAACTCACTCACTGGAAGAACCAACTGTTGCACAAACCGTGAATAATGACTCGTAAGTTATCAGAAAATACCTAAATCTGAAATGTTAAGTTTGAGAAGTTCAGAATGCAAAGTTTTTGGGAATATTAATCCGAATAGATTCCACATTAATGTTAATGATTCATTTTTATGCTCCCGCCATTCGAAACGACGGAATGGCATAAAGTGTTGCCTCAGTCCATAGTTTGACACGTGAAAATTCATTTCTTTGACAATCATAGGAGAAGAATTAAAAGTCATATCAAAATAGATCAAGGGTTTAAATAAAGTTAGCATTTACTGCAACACTTCTTAGGTAATAAATACACCGCAAGAACTTGTTACATTATTGGATTCAATGTCTTTATATTCTTATTAAAGATATTATCTTAAGTAGCATTTAGTTATGGAGCTTAACCCTTAAGGGGACTTTGAGGGTTTCATCTTTATATTTTCTGGTATTATTCTGGAATAAAGGTCATTAACTGTCGAAAAAGTGGGAGGTTTGTATCAAACTGATCTTAAAACTAAGTGTGTGATTTGTTATTATAAGTAGACTTTTTTCGTTTTTTTTTGTATTTTGGGAATATGACCCATGCCCTTGGGATTTGGAATTTTCGCAGTGTTTTAATCAAAATTGGGAAAAAATGTATAACTAAAATTTTGCAATGTTCAAGGTATTTACTACCAATAGTGATGTTAATGAACTTATATAGAAATCTAATTAATATAAAAAAAAAACTTTTTGGGGGGATTGGGAATTTTTGTCTGTGAATTGGGGGAAAAAGAAATTTCCATTGAGAATATGACCAAATTTCGGCTTAAAAATCGCCCCCCAAAAATCCCTGACTTTATACTTTTTGATAAATAATCTGTTTGAATGTTTCAGTTATGAGATGACACCAAAGCGTAAGCCACAAGCGTCCACTGCAGAGAACTATGGTATTGAAGATCTCAATTCTGGTGATGAAACTGACGATGATGAATGTCCCAGAAAGAAAATACCAGACTGGGCACAAGGTATACATGATACGTTCAGTTTATGTTTTATATGAAACTAAAATAGTTAGAACGACAATGAGTAGATGTGTAGGGTTATGGAATCATCACTCTTGTCTGTTTTTATGCCCCGCCATTTGAAATGGCGGAAGGGCATGAAGTCTTTAGTGTTACCCCTTCTGCCTGTTCAAATTTCGGTTTTCGAGAGGTAACTCAAGAAATATTTCATGGATTGGTTTCATATTTTATATGAAGGGGAATTATAATAAAATAAAGGTCCAGATTGATTTCCATTAAAATCCAAACTTTCTCACAGGAGTTATAGCCCCTTTTTGACTTAGCGTATTCCCTGACACAGTGAACTACCATAAATACTTAATCAAATAAACATGCTTTTGAACATATTAAGAATCTAATTGCAAAACTAGTCTTTGAATTTAGACCCGGTGACCTTGGACCGAGTCCACCAAAATGGCCATCGGTCCAGTAAATTTGAAAAGGTCACTGGTCCAATGGTCCAGTGAATTTTTCAGTAATGATTTTACCATGGTTCAGAACAAAAAATGAAATATTTTAATCACTCTCGAGTATGGTTTTTAGCCAGATTATATGAAATTTTGTATGTACTCTGTTTGGTCCACTAAAAGTTAATTTGGTACAGTAGAGTTTGCATTTTCACTGGACCAAATGTCCAGTGCTTAAAAAGTTTTTCGTGAAGACTGAGAAAATCAGTTGAGTTTTACTAATGAAGCATATTTTTTCTTTAGGATCTCAACTGAAGACATTGTTGATAAGACAACATTACAATCCTCCAAATCTTGATGCCATGTTTGATGTGATTGAACCACCAGATCTAAATGTATTGTTTGAGAAGAAGAAAGCCAGGTTTAACAAGAGAACAAGCTCCGCCCACTGGGACACGCCTATCTTGAAACCCGGAATGTTAGGACGTGTGTGAAGTTAATATAACTTTTAAGAAGTAATATCAACACATGGACTATTACCAGGGCTGCCAACTTTTTACGGATTTCAACGAATTTGAAGGGCCATTTTTATGATCGATCAACATTGTAAATTCGAGGAAATATTTTCTGCAGGGTATCACTTTTGTTGATGTAACACGATTGAGCCCTCGGAATGACATTTTAAACCGTTTGGATTTTATCCTTAACGCATATTGTTACTAATATTTTCATGAATTTTCAGCTGATTTTCAAGCAAGCTGTTGGCAACCCTGTAATACATGGAAAACTAAGGAAAACAATTTAGACTGCACTATTGGTACAACTGTGCTCTATACTATGTGCTCAAGCAAAATCCAAGTCTGTAGTGAAGGCATGAATCATGTAGCTTGTGAAAGAAAGCTGTAACTAATTCTATTTATACATAGAAAAGAATTAAAAGTTACCATTTTACAGTGTTAGAATTAAGAAGGCTATTGAAAATAAACAATTAACTGCGAAGCTAAAGACACAATTCTGAAAAACTTCACTGGCCTGAATTGACTGGTTGGACTGGCTTGAACACTGATTTAAAGCTCTTGAAGAATGATGTCAGCTGTAGGGAGAGTGTTTGATTTTAAAGGGAATTAACTGACTTCTTCTCTTGAAATTCATGAGACTGCTTGTGTTATTACTGTTGCAGTTTTTATCGATTGATTATTGCTTGTATAATTATTTTCAGTGGATAGTGTTGGGTAACATAATCTTATTAATCATCTACAATAATGTTGTATAATATTTATATATATGTAATTACATAAGTAGGGGTCAAATGAACCACTATTTCTTTTTTAACTGCAAAATATGTACATGTATAGTAGAAGATCTCCACTATATTCTATTAATCTGTAATGGTGTTTTGCATTGAGAGGTAAAAAAGAACCTGGCTATAAAACGTTAGATTGGTCTCTGAGCTCAAATTTCCTATCATGTATTTTAATGTTTCGAAGTTATAATCAGCCAATAAAGATATTGATATATTAGTCTTACAGCTTCATTTATTGGATTTTATCAGCTCTGTCTTTTCAGTCATGATATCTTGAGATTGGAATTGAGATTAAGCTCAGATACTCATACTGTTCTCAAGTTTTATAACCTCAGCTGTTGGTGCCTGGACTTTATCTGTAGCTTCTTTGAACCTGTATGAAATTGATCAACATTTTTTTCATTTCTCAGCTACCTTGAATGATTTATTGTTCCTTTAAATAGTTATCTTTTATTGCAATACCTTTTAATTTTTTCTACCCATTTTATGCATGTATGAAGAGCATCATTTTGATGGGTACCAACTTACCACACTTCTTGCTGTTGTTAGGAACCAGGGGTGACAATATTGCGGATATATCCAGAATTCTGTGCAAAATGGCAAAGTTGTGGTCAATTTAATCTGCTCTGAATGATTTTCTTTGATACAAACTGAGTTCAATATGGAAACAATGTGATTGAAGGTCTCTTGTTTGGCAAAAATGGTCAGCCGCGTATGGTTTTCAGGATTTTTAATTTGCCTCTATTGACACCCCTGTAAATCGCACAGAACTGAATTACCCTCTTGGTATTCAATGTTTAGTTCGAACCATTCATTCATTATTTAACAAACATGCTTAATGTTTTGTTAACTAAAAAAATTTGAAAATCTCTCATGGTATCATGCCATTTTTGGCTCATTTCAGACTTGAGTTGTCATTGAATTTTAGAATATTTTACAAAAGCACTGAACTTAAAGAACTTGGTATATTGGCAAATAAATTTGGTACATTCACTTTGCCATTATTTCTACTTATTCTTAAGGATGTATCACAATAAACTCTAACGGACAGATTTTTTAAAAACTTTGCATATACCTTTCCTACCACAAAAAGAAAAATATAGGTCTCCATGCTCGTTTGTGAGTTATGCCCAATTGTTTGACCCCCCTGTAAGAAAAAAAATACAAGTTGAGATTGAGTCATGGTACTTTTTTACTCGCTTCACTCAAGTAATCATGACTTGATTGAATTGAATTTAATTATATATATATATCAATACATGTTCTCCTTATATTCTGTGTGAGGCCATCTTTAAAAAATATTTTGTTTGGAGTTACGCTACCTACTCACCAAAAAAAACCATACCCAACTTTTTTCTAGGGTCTCTTGGCTAAATTTTTATTGATATATCAATATCATTTTGGATTCTGTGTTAAAAAAAATTTTTTATAAATATAAAATTATATTTCTTACCTAGGCTGAAAATAATAATAAGTTTGTTTGGAGTGCTCCAATACAGAATTTTAGCACTGGGTACCAGTAGGTAGGTAGGGAATTTTTTATTTTTACTATGTAAATTTTTTATTTTATTTATTTGCTAGGATTTTCGTGAGTAGGTGGGAGCACTCCAAACAACGTTTATTATTTTCAGCCTTACCTACATACCTACTTACCTGCTGCAAAAAAAATCTTCAGGCAGGGTTACCCGAAACAAATATTTTTTTGAGGATGGCCTGGTTGTGTTATTTCTCTCTGTGATTCTAAACCTGTCATTATTCTATCTTCATCTTCTCTTGTGTTGTTACCTTTTGTATACTAAACCTGTCAGTCAACTTATCTTCGATTTTTAGATTATTGTTTGTATACCTGTAGTTATTCACATATTAAAAGAATGCCCACAAATTGTATTACTATGTTTTTAATGTTTTTCTCTGCAGTTTATGTTACCTAGGCAATGATTATATATAGCTCGATGCCTGAATATGTAAAACACATTCACTATCATGTATTTTTATTTTGTAGATTTTATTTGGATTAATCATATCTGATAGATATAAGTTATTCAACATGAAGAAAATCATTTGAAATAAATGCTTAAAATGTGTCGCTTGCGTTATTTTCAAATGGTGGGAGGGCATAACCTGTTACCCCGTCCATCTGTTCAAATTTTGGTTTCTGAGCTATAGCTCGAGAAATATACCATGGATTGCTATAATAAGCAGATATATGCACAGATAAGAAAATGATTCCTGGATTAAAAACATACAAAACATCCCACCTTAAATTACCCCCGCACCCCACTCCAAACCCTCTTGAGACATAGAACTATATATTAATTGGAGGGTCCCGTCTTAAAGTGGATTTCATATGTCGAAAGGAAGTGCATTGATTTATCCTGGGGTTGTAATATTCCGGAAATCCTGATTTAAAGCCGCCAGGGGCACTTTTGAGTCCGAAGAGTTTTTTGTGGGGGTACGGATTGGGATGGCTTTTAGCACATCCCAGCATCTGGATCACTTGGGCGTTTTTCCTATTCACTAACGCTTGATTAACAAGCGTCTGTATACACAAGAGTATTTGCAGAACGAAAATTCGAGTAATATTTAGCTTAAAACTCGAAACTTTTTAAACATAGGTAGCATTACATTTCGACACTGATTCGGCCCAAACTATTTCAACCCCATTAATCGAGGTAAGAAATATTGTGAAGGAATTCAATCCCTATGACCTAGTCGAAGGTGCTTTGACGATGATACGTAAAACTTGTGTACAATTCGATGAAATATAGTATAATCTATCAATATGACCAAAAATATACCTTCAACAGACGAAAGTTATCAAATATTTTGCCGATGTTTCATACTACCCATAATTTCAAAATTTTCCTCGTAAATGCTTTGGATTAAGTCCGTAGCATTCCGGAAAGCATGCAAATTGATCTGATTCAATAGACGCATGAACAAGCGTCTTAAGCTGTTGACTTTGTAAGAGGACAATTCCATAACTAAAATGGTCAACAAGACGAAATAAAAAGACCAATTTAGTTATGGGACCCAGAACTACCTATGACCTTGTCATTGAAATATTTTGTGCACATAATTTGATTATAAACATGAAATGGCTGATATCAAGGACTTGTATACATACATCGATATATAAGTCCTTGCTGATATGTCATTACTAATATGAAAATAGGCTAAGCCTATGGAACGGGGAAGTCGAGTCTATTGGAAAGGAACGACAACTCTAGGTAGAGATTGGTCGAGCACCTTGCGTAAACAAAAAGTGACGTCATTCTATTTCCTGTCAAGCGTTTAAGCGCAAACTTTATGCAGACGCTTTTCACAAAGTTTACCAAAAGCGTTTGTACTTTTTAAATAAAGCTTCTTTTTTAAAATTTCGAATATTTTGCTTTCTATTTCTTGTAAACAGACAGGAAAACATAAATATAAGTGAGTAATTATATTACGATGTAAAAAAATATTCCAACACGAGAACGAGAATTTAGTTGTTACAAACAAAATGGCGGCCAAAATGGCGGCCTCCATTCAATGATTTGGAAATGAGATTTTCGGCGATAGGTAATACATTTGAAATTGTTTTAATTCACATTGAACCTTTTCTCACGTACGCATTGTCTATACACCCTTTCAATTAAGCCGTAATTTGAATTGTCGCCCCTGAATGACGTCATACGAGGATACCGGTGGATAAGACAATTTTATCAACAGGAAATCAATATCGTCAAAAACTATGACAACTAAAGGTATTTTACTACGAAAACGGTGATAATTAATATTTAGATATAAGACAAGGTTGTTGTAATGAACAATTATTCCGTTTATATGTTTTATATGAAATATTCGAGCCTCGGATTGATTTTGTCATATATTTTCGCGATCTCAATTGTATGTTAGTTTTTAACGTATTTGTTTCGCACGGACTGCAAACTCGAGTCCGTTTATATGATACAGTAAAATTATGGATCGGGAAACAAGCAATGCTTAAAATATGAATTTCTTTCCACTAGCATGCGTGTAAATTTTGTTTGTTTGTTAGTTTCAATTCGTTAAAATGTTCCTGTAATGTTGCCAATGTTTAGATTTATCAAGTGAATGCTTTGCGTACATGTATATTCTTTTCATATTTATTTTACAGATCACATGGGTATTAGTGAGATTGATCACGACTATTCTTAACCAGATAACATACAACCAGGATTTTTCATAGCAAGTTCTCTTGAAAAGTCAGATGGTTAAAATTCTGCCTTAGATTTGCCCAATAAAATAAAGAGACAAAAGGAGTCAGACTGAACATTCGTACATTCATAGGACAGTATCATTTTGATGAAATGACTGAAAATGAGGTGAGACAAGCTCAAAGCATTGCTGCAGAAAGAATTTATAATGTGGAAAAGGCAATGAATATATAAAATGAAGAACTTTCACATGGATTTACTTTTGTGACTGATGTAATGATATACAAATATTGTAATGTCACATTGTCAAGTTGTTAATTTTCACATTATCATAAATATATAGCTGTGTGTGTGTAAGCCTACTGAATTGATGTAATTAAATGTCTAATACAAATGTAATAGTTATAATAACTCTGTCTTGTGTTACATTTTGCTTGAGACTTTTTGGACTGAGAGGAAATTTGTCAGGCGGATGAACTGATGAGATAAGATTCTTCATCAGACCAACACAGTCTATCAGACAATCCACCATTAATCGCAAAGTCTGATTCTTGTCGGCTTGATTTGTTTTAACTCAATGCCATGACAAAATAAAACCAGTATTAAAACCATCAGATAATTAGGCATCCCACATTCTATTATATGTAAAAAGCATAATACAGGAAACAAAAGGCCACGAGTAACTTACAACTAAAATGTATATATATGTATAGAAGAGACAACTTAAACAGGCATAAAATACAGGACTAGTACTGTTCACAGCAACATGCAGTACATTACATGTATACAGTACAACCTCTGTAGAGCAACACCCTGTGGGAGCTGCAAATATTGGCCGTTGTTTAGAGGTTGTAAATATCAACTTAGGTAACTTTTGAATGTGTTGTTATAGAGAGGTTGTTGATCTACAATGGGCCACTCTGGAGAGGTTTTACTGTACATTAATTCAGCTTGACTGATATGACCAAATACCAAACAGTTCATGAGTTTAGAAACTTGGGATATAGAAATGTGGCTGTTATTGGCAGGTGGTCTTCATTCAGAGGTCATTTTGTTTTAATTAATCAACTACTTCTTTAAACGAATGGACTTCGGCATTCACATCATGGCCTTTATTCAGAAGTGACCACTAACACAGGCTTGACTGTACACCTAAATTAAAACATTCAAAGAATATCAAGATATCTAATAAAGTAGATCATCTACAATGAGTCATAAAATTTAAACAACATACATTTTTATACCACAAAAAAAGTCATTAAAGTTTCAACTTTTCCAACTTCCTGATAAAAACATCTATATCAAAATAAATGCATTATTATCCGTTATCAATGTTTTTCTACATAGGTTGTGGCTATTTTTCAGACTTTTAACTACAACTTTGAAACTTTGAACCCTTGCTCAAGACATTTCTTTACACCGAAACAATATAAGAATACGACAATGAAATAGCATACATTGTCGTACAAAGCACTGCAAACTATCGCCTATTTATATTCTGTCTTATGATTTCATAGATGCACAAGTTTTTTCAACAGATATTAATAATATGTTTTTATCGAATTAATCAACAAAGAGAAAATGATATTGGTAATCGTTTTCATGTCACTAATTAATGCATTGATTGTTGGACCCCAATTATTTTTAATTAGTTTATCACACCCGCTGATTACATCTTGAAAACACATGTTTGACCCTCAGGCGACTGTGAAAACTATTTTCATACGTAAACAACGGGTGCTATATTAGACCCCTGACCGTTTTCCCCCCAATCTCATTGCTTATCTAATTGTAATCAGTAAGGATCGTGTCAACAATTTTACGTTATTCTGACAAGTAGACATGCAATATATAACACTGGAAATTGGACTGAGATCAAACAAAATTGATACCAGAGACAATGCTTGGATTATACAAATTAGTGACAAAAATATGACAGAAAAAAGCACTCAAGTGCTAATAAATCACAAAGATGAACATGTGGATTTTTCAAAATATGTAAGTTGACTAGCTGACAATTATGCATGGAATTATTTTTTCTTTTCAACAAACCAAATTTATTATTGCAAACCACAAAATTTCCGAAATATATTTTTTACTTGCCATTGTAAACCCCTTCGGAAGATTATACATATATTCTACTGTAACCTGTAATGATGGACAAAATATCCGTGAACAAATGCCATTTATAAATATTAATATGAAATATCGAACGTACGTTGTCTTCTTAATTAGATAACAATATAACTTATTAATATAGTAAAACACAAATTTTTGTTGTAATTTGTACAACCAAGAAACAAACCGAATTCGCCCTGTACGGCAAAATATCGATTGTATCAGCTTTCTATCCTCGTTTGACGTCACATCCGGTAAGGGAGTTAACTCTTGTGCGCATGAAATCGGTTAAATGAAAGGGTCTATAGCCGGGCAAGGCCAAAGCCCGGGACCCGCTTTGCGGGCCCCGGTCTTTGACTTCCCCGTATTAGTTGTTACAAACAAAATGGCGGCCCCCATGAATTGGAAATGAGAATTTCGGCGATAGGTAATCACATTTGAAATTGTTGTAATTCACTTTAAACCTTTTCTAACGTACGCATTGTCTATAGCCGGGCAAGTCTTTGACTTCCCCGTATGAATTAACTTGCAAAAGTTAGTGGGTGGGGTAGCAAAATTGAAGAATCTTTCAAGCAAGTTCCAAGGATTAAGTCTCCCATCTTGTGTCAGTTCCCCCCCCCCCCCCAGTATTTTGGGAACATGACCCATACCCCTGGGATTGGTAATTTCTTCAGTGTTTTATTAGAAATTGGGAAAATATGTGTTATTCCAATTTTGAAACTTTAAATACACACACACAAATTGACAACTATCACTGACCATAATGGGAACTTTCGTTTATTACATGTCTTTTACAGTGAAAGATCTCTCATTTTCAGAGATTTTAGTTATTTTTTGGAAGTTTCAATTGGGAATTTTTGTCTGTGAATTGGGAAAGAAGGATACTATTTTTAATTGGGAATATGACCCATTATCGGCTAAAAAAATAGCCCAAAAAATCCCTGTGTATTTACTATTATCATCTTTTTTAGAAATATTGAGAGAAGAACATTTTATTATAAGCCCACAGCATCACTTGTTAGAAATGTTCGTATGAAATCAAAAGTATGTAATGGGATAATATGCTGCCCCACTAAGTAGCGTATGCCATTTACTTGCTGCATTATATTTGCATTATTCGTGCTGGGTGAATACAAGACCCCAGTTTTTTATAGTCTGTAGATTTAGTCAGTGATTCACCAATTCTCTCAGATACATTTTCAATATACTGACATAATTCAAATCAGAATTGCTCTATTTAAACTTAAGTTGTTTTAGACAAGAAAGTTGATAAAATAATGATAAAAGACTGCATGCTGATGTACCAGTAAAAGTATAAACAAACCAATATGCGCTGTGATCTCTTGCAGATATCTTTGTTACTTTATATACCCTAATATTTGTTATTAAAGCAGGGTCTTGCGCCAGTTTTTCAACATTTATTTTTGTTATATACCAGCAGTTCAACTGTCGTAATTGTTTTAAGTATCGCGAGTATCTGGCATCCTGAAGCACTTGAAACCAGTCAAAGGTCACAGAATAAAGAAATGTTGTTATACTGTAGTGTTAAAATGATATGATATTTATTTCAAACATAAGGCATAAAGCCCCAACAGTCTACAAATACATTGTACATTCAACAAAACATAGTATGGATTTCTACACAGAAAAATAATCATAAGCCGTATTGGTGGATTTTAACAAGGACTTATATACATACATGTATGTATATAAGTCCTTGGATTTTAAGTGAAAAAAAAGAAATAAAATTTATCTATATTTCAATGAAATGAAGAGAGAAGTGTCAAAATCGAGCGTATATATATAAAGGGCGTCGTCATGTAATTGAAAACATTTATGAATATATACCGAAAGTTGAAATGATATAGATTTTATCATGTGTGTATGGTAATTGAAGAGGATTAAAGGCCGTCACCAGTCCTTAAAAACGTCATAAATTACTAAAACGACGTCAAGGATGAAACATGTACAGTTTTTGTTGTTAAGTATACGTATATGTATTAAAGTGCAAATTCTAAAGGTATTTGAAATGTATTCTGATACGAAAAAACTTACACCTTTAATTGATATCTATATCTATCTATATATCTATATTTATGCATCCATCTACAATTTTTAAAGGGACATTAAACACAAACAAAAGTTACTTTCTTTACGGAAACCCTGTATCTCACTTCAGAATTCTGCACAAAATATCATTGTTTCGTTTGAGACGATCCCTTATTTTAGCCTGAACTCCGAGGTGCGTTGTTGCAACCATTCTTGAAATAAAAAACAAACTTGTTATAATCCTATGCCTGACAATTATTAGTGGTAAGGACAGATGGTATATGAAAAATGAAGATGACCTTCATTTTTTCTTATACCATCTTTCCTTACAATCAAACTTGAAATAATTATTACAAGTTTGGTTTTCATTACACGAATGCATATATATGGTTGCAACAGTGCGTCATAGTGTTAATTCGCAAATCTCTAAGAATTAAGAACTTGTTATTTACAAATAAGTTAAACTTGAAGGGTGATTTTTGTTTATAGATTTAACACAGGTTACAAATGAGTTGGAAAAAAATAGTGCCCCGGGTGAGGATCGAACTCACGACCTTCAGATTACTCTATTTATGTGACTATGAGACTGACGCGCTGCCTACTGCGCTACCGAGGCACATGTTGTGACGCACTTGACTGTGATTATCAAATTATTATACACGGACAGTACAACCTCGCTAAAGCAACACCCTTTGGTAGTAGCAAAATTATGTTGTTGTCGAGAGGTCGTTACTCTAGAGAGGTTAAATTCATAGTTAAATCATATGGGGGAAAATCATGTTGTTGATGAAGCGTGATTGTTGCTCAAGAGAGGTCCGCTCTTGAGAGGTTGTACTGCATAAGCGCCGCATGCGTTCACCTGAAAGTTAAGTATTTAAGGATGCGCGTTCTTTTGTTCTGTTATTGTGCTATCTATTTAATTTGAATATTTCTTGATAACTGCCTTCCATTTAATTAACATGATATTTGGCCGCCAAATAATAATCTTACAACATTTCTTCATATATTAATATGACTATGTGTTGTAAAATGTAACTGATTGTCGTCGATATTTTGAAACGTCATAATCGCAGTAAATGTTGTTATTTGTTCGTTAATATACATGTACCAATGTACTGTTATTTTTATCAAACCATCGAAGTAATATATAATACAACCGATAGGTTTATATCGTACATGTAGTGCGATGTTTTAAATGTAAAATATTTACAAACACGTTGGAACATAAATTAAAAGGTAAAATTCATATTTCGAATAACTAAATACTGATTATTCTTGTATCAATACGGTATTTACAGAAGTTATTTTAAAACTAAATCGGGTTATATATCGAGAGATTTTAACCTTAGGTCTACTGAAAAGATAATGCACTCGAATCATGTCGGGAGAAATTTCTTCAGATTTTAAATAATAATGTTAAAATACGTATCTAAAAATAGTGCCCCGGGTGAGGATCGAACTCACGACCTTCAGATTACTCTATTTTATATTGACTATGAGACTGACGCGCTGCCTACTGCGCTACCGAGGCACATGTTAACATGTACACCTCCCGAATATTTTCTCTCATTCGCATCAACAGCTGTTTTCCCACCAGGCCGTATACTTAAATGATTAGTTTATTGTCTTGGTTGCAAATTTACGATAATTATATATTGCATGTCTAAAAAAAAGAAAATAAATAAAAAGGAAAAAAAAATCAACAACATGCAAAACACATTGTATACTTTAAATAGAAGTAAAAAATTAGTCAATTACAGAGTATCAAGTTCAGAGGTTATGAACACTTCTTTTGTAAATTATTTTACATGAATCATCTTTTTAAGTCATACCTTGAGTTTTGATATCATACGAGAAAATACATGTACATGTAGGTAACCAATAATGAGATATAGCTGGCCTAACTGTACGCTGTATGTTGCTTGTACGAACATGTAATACACCATGATATCTGTGTTTACCTAGCTGTACAAAGTCTATTTAACATGGTTAGTCCGACTAAATCTTGATATGAAATTTTATCCAAACAATTTAATGCATGTTAAACTTATAGAATACTAAGTAAGTCATTTTACAGATCGACAATAATTTTTTCGGCAATACAGAATTCGGAGTCGTTATATATTTTTCTCCTTTCCATTTTTTCACGGGTATTATTTTTGTCACCCCATCCACAGCCAGTGTCATCGGTTTGCGACTTTTATATTTAGAGGAAAACCAATGATCCAATGACCATCCGGCGTAGCTAGCTAGACAGCTGTATCACATGTAAAATTAATATGGCCCGAGGCGGGAATCGAACTCGTGATTACTAGTCAGCGACCTTAACCTATCGAAACATTGACATTTTGCCGCTTTGACAATTTATTGACTTCTCCGTACAACTTTCGAGATTTCATGAAATTATTTTAACTTGACAATGATATTGTTCCAAAGGTGGTAGTCAGCAATTTCGACGTTTTAACTATAGCTATAATTATAGTTAAACGTCTTTTTTGTTTATTAAAAAAATCCACAAACTAGTTTGGATTACCTGTCCCTGACTATATAAGGTAGGGAACCAGACTAATTAATTTCGACCATCATCCATCATGAGACCAGAAAAAAGCTTGTGGATGGGAAATACTTTGAACAACGAGCGTGTGTCATAGTCATTATATATGTTTTCATAATTACTGTGCGTTTTTTTATTAAATATTCCAACACATGAAACTTAGCTTTTCAAAACGCTGTAATTACCATGATGGAATTTCTTGAAACATTTTTCAGTTATAATGAAATATTCGAAATTTCAGTCTGTTTTTACAGAGGCTGCACATGCCAGATACGCCGTGATTGTCTTTATCGGATTTCTTTTCATACATCTCTGGACAATAACTGATACTAAAATCATTGTGAAAGGTAAATTATTAAGGGAAATAAATCCGTTAATATTAAATGTTTGAAAATAGGACAATTCGAGTTGTCTCCCTTTTGGTTCGATGGATGCTATAGTAAATTTAGGTACCTTTCTGGAATCCAATATTTATAAGTGCTAAACAAAAAAAAGTCCACCAATACAAAAAGAATAGAATGCATGCAAGTCATTATTTTCAGAATCCTTAAATGATTGTAAAATGCTGAACGAAACACAGATTGTGTGATGTATGTTTGTACTATTCGTTGACAAAGCAGGACTAATTAATGAGTTCATTATGAACTACTACGAATAAAAAAAAAATGAATATCGCTGATATTACCTAACATTAGTATTTGTTGTTACATGATAGATATAATAGAAAATACACGAGGATGTCTCGTAATGAACCAACTAACCACAAAGTTTGAGATACGCATCTTCAAACATCTTTTTTCTAATCGGGTGAGGTTTTTGACATAGGGCATATTGTGGCGCGATCTAACCACTTGCTGTATTATCGAAGAGATAATGATACTAATATATCCATAACAGATCGAATCATAACCTGACATACTTTTTTCTAAACAATCCGTTATTTGAGTTGTATGCATGTACAGTACAACCTCTCCAGGGCGGCCCTCTCTTGAGCAAAAACCTCCCTTCAGCAACGGCATTTCCCCACTGCACGATTTTACTATCAATTTAACCTCTCTAGAGCAACAACCTCTCAACAACAACTTAATTTTGCTACTCCCAAATGGTGTTGCTTTGGAGAGGTTGCACGGTACTATATTTCGGAGAACAAAACGGGACGGACCACTCAAAACAGCGAGATGTGACCAATCTGTCTAGGTTTGAAATTTTCGCTAGAATATCACTCTGACTTAATGTTCAAACTATTGTACTCACGTTAAAGATCTCTTAAACCCCGTGGTGACAGAACATGACAGAATTGTACGAGTGAATAACTGACACATTAAGCAGATTTGTACCTTCTTTCTTAGCGTTGACACTAAGCACACTAGAAATGTCTTCGGTCTGTGATAGAAGCCAAGTGTTAACGATGGGGAAATTATCTGACAGGTGAACTATTTGCAAGCTTAACCCGGGCACTGTAGTTCTCAGACAGTTGACACAGCACACAGTATGCTCTCAGAGAGATGATCAGAAACAATGTCAACGAATGTTCATTGGAGTTAAAGATGGGAAAATCATTAATTAATTTGGTTTTAAATAATTCGTTATCTGATTTGTATTCGCATGAGCAATACTAGAGAAAAGAAATCTTCCTTTATTTTGATGTTACATTAAAAATCCCATTTCTGTGTAAATTAAATACTAAATATTAATGAATTACGACAACGTGTAAAAAGCCTGGAATCTCGTGTCAATCATCAACGTGGTATCCGCGGACCCTAGATCACCGTCCTAAACACAGGTTTAATTTTAACCAGTCCAGCCATTACGGGGCTTACGTCATAGAGCCCACTGCTAAACGATTACTATCGCATTCATCAAATGGCCGTTAAATCAAGCTGTCTAAAGCTGAGCCATGTTCACAAAAGCCTCATATCGACACTAAGGAAAGCCTCTATTCAGAGTTTAGAGATTTATCAAAACTCTTTTATAAGCCCGACAGTTGTCCTATCTAGGGAAAGTGTTTACTTTGAGATAAGTAAATACCTGGATAAGCACGGGCTATTATACGGCAGTTAGACGTATTTAAGGCATTTAAATAAATGATAAAATAAATTCTCCTGCATCAAAAGGGGTCAAAGATTAATAACACCCGTGTTCTTTTTATGGGTAGCTCTGTTTGCTTTGACTAGAAGTTCATGGATATTTCTATATCTTCTTAAAACTGTGTGTCGCCGGGTTCGGACAGAGTTTGACAAGAAGGCTGTCGTAATTCACTTAACATTCGACCTTTTGGTAAATATACCTTTTTATGTTTCTCATTCAGAACTACTGTTTTCATATTTATCACTGATTAATGTGTTTATATACTCTTATTTATTCCGAATCACGTTTAAAGAATGCAAATACCGACAAAGATGCGTCTTAAAGAATTTTATTCAGCCGATGACTATCACACTAACATACCACAGCACATATACAGTGCAACCTCTCCAAAGTAACACCCTTTTGGGAGTAGCAAAAGTATGTTGTTGTTGAGAGGTTGTTGCTCTAGAAAGGTTAAAGTCATAGTTAAATAGTGCAGTGGGAAACAATTATGCTGTTGTTGAAGAGAGGTTGTTGCTTCAAGAGAGGGCCACTGTGGAGAGGTTGTTGCTTCAAGAGAGGGCCACTGTGGAGAGCTTGTTGCTTCAAGAGAGGGCCACTGTGGAGAGGTTGTTGCTTCAAGAGAGGGCCACTGTGGAGAGGTTGTTGCTTCAAGAGAGGGCCACTGTGGAGAGGTTGTTGCTTCAAGAGAGGGCCACTGTGGAGAGGTTGTTGCTTCAAGAGAGGGCCACCGTGGAGAGGTTGCACTGTATGTAATTATTCACCGCCATAATTGTTGACGCAATTTAAAAACAATATTGACAGGAAAAGTCATAAATAAGTTTAGAACTTATGGCTTTACCCTATTGCATTATAGTGTAACTGTTTGTATTTTGTTATACCATGTAATATTGAAATTAATCAAATATATTTAAGTAAACCAGTATAATTATTTATAATTTAAGTGGATGCTGACGTTTGGCCAATTGTGATAAAATTTCACACGTAAGCTCAAAAAGGCTTACTGCAATTAAATCCTGTCAGTAATTCGTGTACGTAAATTACCCATACATTTGTGGATAATTTTATGCAAAATTGTTGATCATTAAAATAGTTGCAATATTTCATTTCCATTTAATATTTTCTCATGTTTTGGAACTGTAAATGAGGCACGGTCATAAAAGCGGTTTATGGAGTTTCTTCTTGTTTGTGATGTATTTAAAATCGTACGACTGTTATTGTATATGCCCCCGGCATTCGAAGAATGGTGAAATGGTATAAAGTGTTACCCCTGTCAGTCCGTCCGTGCGTGCGTCCGTGCGTCCGTTAAAGTTTTAGTTTCCGAGCGGTAATTCAATCAATATTTCATGGATTGGTTTTATTGTTTTACATGAAGGTGTATAATAATAAAATCCAGGTCAAGTTCGATTTCCGTTAAAATCCAAACATTTTCACAGTTATGGCCCCTTTTTACTTAGCTCTCAGCGGGTCATTCGTGTCCTCTGGACACATTCACAATCTAGTTTATATATTTTTCTAATACCCGACTATCTTGATAGTCAGTATTCCGTTTGATCAACTTTAAAATAAATTTGCCATGACGTAAAGAAATTCGTCTCTACCATATTAATATTAATTCACACCAGACTTCGGGGTACGATGAATTATGAACGTGGAATGAACACCGGGTGTAAATAAAAAGACAACATTGCAATATAAACCGACAAATTATTCATACATTTCTATAGTTTTATTACCCCCCTCTCAACTGACAAATTTATGAATTATGCGTTTGATCAACACTGGATCTTATACGGGACAACGACGAAATGGCGAAATAATGCCGTAATAAAACGAAAATGTTATCATATTTTTGGAGTAAATGTTCTTTTATGCTTAAAGGACTTGTGAAGTGTTCATTTGTATTGATACGAATGGTCGATCAAGCACTAAATATTTTACCCAGACACAACAGTGATAGTCAGTAAAAAGTGCTGTGAGAGTGATATTAGTGTAATGCTACTTCTAACAGTTCGATGATGAAAGAATTGCGATAACAAAGTTTTCAGGTATTTTTTTCTAATTTCCTGTATTATTTTTTATTTCTATACTTTATTTCAATAATTCTCTTTCTTTTTATACGCCCACAACGGTGTCCGCTCTCTAATTTAAACAGTTTTAGTCGGATCCTCACCAAACGTGATGGAAATGTTTATGGTCATGAGATCTCGGTCAAGTCCGATAACCAGCCCAATCGGTACAAGCACTTCTGAGTTATGGCTCTTGACGGGCGTATTTTGTGACCTGGCACTCTTTTTGTGATAAAAATTTAGTGTGTTATACGACAAATTCGAATCTTTTGCACGTATTGTAACAGGAATATCACTTTTTTCAGTGTTCCCTTCCAACTACCAAGTACTGTGTACAGAAAATCACAGGAAAAAAGGGGCGGGGCGTGTAACGGGACTTTAAGAGTTGGGATTTAAATTTCCGGTTCTCCTATCTCTCTGTCTGAGGGGCTCTGAAATGACCATGGATGTTGAATAGGCCGTGAAACAACAGATACATGTTAATGTAACAGTAAAGTATACTTACGAGGGTCGTCAAAGGTCTAATGAACCAGTTCTTGTATTGATCTTTCTTTTGTTTATACATTAGGATATGCTTTGATGTCTTCGCAGTAAAATATCCTAGGATGAATATTTTATAAATGCTCGTCTTTCATAAATGAATCAAACAATACGAATTTTCTGTTCTTGAAAAATGAGAAGTTGATGTTATGACCCGTTGCGGCCGTTCGTGATTCCGTACCCGTCGTAAAGGCTATTCTTGCATCCTATACGATTATGATATTTGGTTAACACTCATTTTTTTCAAGCTCAAACTATTATTTGGTATTTAACAAGCTTCACGCTGATTTTCTTACGCAATTATTTCTTAATCAGGACTGAATGAACAATGATTCAGAAGCTGGAAAATAGATAAAAATATAATTTTCTATGAAAAAATAGAAGGCATATGGCAACACGGGAAGAAACAGAAATAAAATATTTAGACATAAATGTGGTGTAATATAAACATGTTTGACAGAAGAAACGTGGTATTATAAATGTTGGGGAAGTAGGGTTTTTTGTATAAAGACATGGTATTTTGTGGGTCGGTTGTTATTTGTCCTATGCATCGAAATCGACGACCTTCTGTGACCCCAACAAATTAGGGGTTCGGGTTTCAAACCAATGCCATTAGTTGGTGTCATATAGCATATTAATCTGACGAACATCCTATTTTCGTGGATAAAATTAACCGATTCAGAATTTATTTCGCATATCTCAGAAAAATATCCCCATAAAAAAAAAGGGTTTTCTGCCACGCAGCCCCGAGGGCTGTATAGTAATTTTCGAAGCCCTTCTTTGTAGCTACCTGGTGACACGTAATATACAAATTACCAGTGATATCAAAGTAGCAAAACCTGTAATCTGTCTTCGTGAGTTGAAATGATCAAAGCTTTGAAACTGTATTATAATTCGGATGGCTACGTTTGTTCGTCTATTTCATATCAAAATAGTTGGAGAAATGAAATTTGATTTCATTTATTGTTAAGATTAGGTGAAAGGTCGAAGTTTGGGACCAGCGTTATGTTCGGCAGAATTTTCTGAAGTCACGAATTCAGACTTTTATATTGTGACGAAGCAAAATAATAATAACGTACATTTGTCTGTCTGTTAATTGCTATAACATGTTTCAAAATTTGAATGCATTTGATATGATAATTTTGTTTGAAGTCAACAAATTGAAATAAACTGACTGACTGTGAGCCGTGAACATGGCACCATCATTATAATTATGTTCAGTATTTTGTTCCCAAAAAAGCCCAAATTCAAATATCTAATATCATTTGTATACATAGAAATTGTTAAATATCTACCACTGACCATTCATAGCTGTCTTATATACTGTAAGGAAAAGGAATTTATATAAGTCATCCTTGTTTTCCAATCCGTAAAACCCTATTTTTAGTAACTATCATAGTCCATGCTTGTACGTGTATATGTTTGAAAATATAATTTAAATAAAGTTTAAACCAAAATAAACTGTGCCTCATTCGGAATACTGTCGCATGTAAGTGTATCAATATATAGGTAATGAGTTTATTATATAGTTTCTTCACCTCTTGTTACAAAATCCTTAATATGAAATACAAAATTCATTCAGAATATATTAAGATATATATAAACAGAAATAAAAATGTGTACATATATAGTCTAGTTCGAAAACAATCTAGGAATCATTTTATCTATTATCTAATATCTATTATCTAATAATAATCTTATATAATAATTTTCCTTATCCCATTATGTACAATAATTACGCAACACTACACTGAGTTCTAGGACGACGAGCTTCACTTATTTTAAGAGATGACAATCTTACTTCCATATAGTTAGAATACTCATTTAACAATTTGTCATTTTTAATTTTTCGGTGCAATTAGAAACTGAGATTATTTTTTGTTACTCGTAGCAACTCGGTTCATTCCGGTTATTTCCGTTTTGATATTACATCATGGAGAGTAACGAGTTTGACCGATTTTTTTTCTAACTACAAAAGTACAAAAGAGTCTTTGATGTACATTGCTTGTGTTATTATCAACGAATTCGAAAAGGGTGATCAGACAAAATTTAATGATTTGAATCAAAGATCCTTAAAATCCATATACGCCGTCCTCGAAATATCCCGGTCTTATTCGGTACGGCATAAATTCCAGTATCCGACCGTGCACAACATTCATAATCATGTTGTTTTGCGCATCAAAACATGAGCAGAATGATTTATGTATAAACATCTTTACAGCCTGATATGATTTATGGATATATTCCTTTCATTGTAGTTTAATTCCCATCACCCAATCTGACATATACTGATATGAATTTAATTGAAACTAATTATTTCACGCATGATTTCCGCCTAAAACATCTTAACAATAAAGATAGCTGTAATTACTTGAGCGCTGTCGTTCCGACGTTTAAAATTGATAAAAGAACACGCAGAAAATAAAATTTCAATTTAATGGCTATTTAAGTTTGTTAAATGTGTTTTTATCGTTAAGTGTCATCGATTTACCAAACTCTAAGTTGAAGACGTCCTTTTTACATGGTAAATGAATTTGATGTTATCTTTTCCAAAACTCGATCAGGCATCTAAATATTGTAACTCTATATGATACATTTCAACGATTTCAACACACATATTGTGTAGGAAGATTTGCACGAAGTATGACAGACGGTCTATTGTAAGACGTAAATTATCTGTGGACGATTCATCAAGGTTACCACCTTAATTTATTGTCCCGTGTTTATAATTTATACCCAGTCGGAATTAGTTTGAACGAAAATGTATTTATAATCTATCTGAATATTACTGTGCTCGGTCAGTTAGTTATCGCAGCAACACGTGACAAAAATAAATCATGTCTACAAACAGTAGAAACACATACATCATTTATTTATTCGAACTACAACAACAACACACACATCGACAGCAACAAAAATCATCATCAGCAGCAGCAATCTGAATTGTGCAACATTTGCTTAATCAAGTTGGTAAAGTGTGACATTCAGAAAAATATGTATATATAAATAATAGTATAGTGCAACCTCTTCAAAAGCAACACACTTAGTGAATAACAAAATTGTGTTGTTTCTGAGAGGTTGTTGCTCTAGAGAGGTTGAATTATTAGTTAAATCGTAAAATCGTACAGTTAGGAATAATCATGCTATTGTCGAAAGAGGTTGTTGCTCAAGAGAGGGCCGCACTGGAGAGGTTGTACTCTAACTGAAATAATATTCGAATACATCATATAATCATATGCATATATCTTCCGAGGAATTTCATGTTAAAATCAAGTTGTATTTTGCAAGACGGAAGTTCAAAAAATCGGATTGCTATTTCAATTAATTATTCTGAGATTCATGAAAGAGAAGAATTTTCTTTCGAATTTCCGGTTGAAAATGCAAACTCATAGTTTATATCATATGACTAGGAATTTCATACAAAACGTAAGCCGCGACCTCGACTGCCATCTGGTTGACAGATTCAAAAAGTCCTAATTGCACTCACAATTCAATCTTCAAAAAAATATAAATTTCACAAATTTTAGTTTATTTACCCCTTACAACGAAATACTATAAAAGAAGTTATGACCTCGTATGCCATCAAGTTTTATATTCTGCGACTAAAAATAAAGGATTTAAAAAATCGATTACTTAAGCGCACAAAATAGTTAGCACACTTCTTGCATAATTTTCAAGGTAATCATTCGCCGTTGTCTCAAGTGTTAACAATCAGGAGTTTAATTTGTGGCAGTCATATAGGAAGTATGCCGAAAAAAAATTCATTTGATTTTATCTAAAATAAAAACTGCATTTTTGGACGCTGAACCACAGTTCTAATTTCCTTAGCCGTCACTCGCTCGGCGCGATTGAATTTTTTATGCAGACCTAGGTACAACATTTATCTACATCTGCCATGCAAATGTTGAACTAGGTCTCGTTTCATGATGCTGTGCAAGTTGGTGCTATTGCCCGGAAGTATAGCAGGTGTGCTTTTCTGATCTTCTAAATAAGAGGTATTCAAGGCCAGACAAATCACGCTTCTGAAAAGGCCTATACCGTCATGTTTTTTTTCAATTCCTTGACCCAATGACCATGTAACTTGAATCGTTCTGTATTGTGTTTAAAAGTTGGAAAAAAAACCTGAGACGTGACAGGGAAATTCACATCTTTATATTTTCGACATATTGCCTTGCTTAGGTTACACTATATTGTCGCATGGTCATCTTTTCGTAAGACCAACATGTTACCGTAAGATCATATTGGTGTAAGAAGGATATGGTTTAAAATACAATCAAAGTACTGCAAGTACTCATGGAAAATGAACTTAATAAAGATTTGTGCTACAAACAGGTTAACAATTGCATGGCGGATGTAGATGAACGTAGCACTCAGGTCTACATAAAAATCATGCGCGCCGAGCGAGTGACAGTTAAGGAAAGCTGAATTATCGTTCACATTACGATGATTTAAAAGTAAAACAAAAGTACGCTATTATAATTTCATGACACGTTTTGTGTGCGGGTTGAATCATCGGGGCTAATGCACGTTCTTTTTAAATGAATGCAAACTATTGTAATTCATCATCTTTGAGAAAATATATTTTGAATCATCTGTGAGTTTATTAATATTCTATTGCACCTGCTGAACGTACAGTCGGTATATTTAATTTCGATTCAAATAAATCACACATGACACACGATGAATGCAATATATCAAAAACAAATGGCTTTAATATGTAAATGCACATCATATATTGCTTTTATATAGGATTCTCGCGCGAGAATGTTGACATCAGTGTTTGTTTTAATCTTACAGCTTTATGCATTCTCACCTTATGATAAAGCAAATAACACCTTATTGGTATGGTATTGAATATTAAATATATAAATGTCACTTTAGTTGATATCCGACGTACACAATCTGTTTAATACGTCAGTCCATTTTATATCGTCTTTCAACTGGACTTAGATCAATAAGTAGAGCTGGTTAGGTCTGTTGCTCTATTGCTTCGCGAGTTCGAACCATCCGGGAGCGGTGCATGGTCTCGGTAACAATTCGGTTGAAGATATTGTGCCAAAAGTCTTTTGTCAAAAACGCTGATTATATTAAATACGAAATCCAAGCAATCATTCGCTAAAAGAAGGTAAGTTCTGGTGCAAGAAGCAGGTACGGGGAAAATGATTATGAACCATAAAAACAAACTTTTTTCATTCACAATGGTTTCAATTATTGAAATGTTAAATACCAATATGAAACGTCATAAAACCTTATCTGAAATTTCTATTTAGGGTAGATTTATTCAATAATCTGTTTAATAATCAACATCAAATTTTCAGTTAGCGACAAAATAATTCTATAAATTTGTCATAAAAAGATAATGTTATTTTTTACGATTCAAACATGACAAAGCAAATATTGCACAGAGATAGTCGGGAGGGAGAACCTTAATGGTTTGTTTAGTACAGGCGATGTGCGTATTTTAAAAATGTAACTTGGCACTTAGCCAAAGTTACCCCTTTTCAAAAGTAACCAATCAATTTGTCCAGGCTACCAAATCGTAACCACTCGGGTATTTCCGTGACTGAGAAATACGCACGAATTGAAAAGTACCAAAATGCTATGTCAGACGATACATGCGTATTTTAAATTTGTCTCTTTGAAATTGGCACTTAGCCAAAGTTACCCCTTTTCAAAAGAAACCAATCAATTTCTCCAGGTTACCATAACATCTGGTCAGAAGTCAGTATCTTGGATACTTAAACGTCCCTAGTATGATTTATTGCACCCAATCTAAAAACCTGTCGGAATTTGTTACAGGATTAAGACGTACAAAGCTAGCTAATGAGATTTTGGCCATTTGTAAACATTTCCAAATGGGCATTAATTGGATACGTCAATCAAACTAAACCGATGTAAACACAAGTTTTCCTCTGAAAAAAGAGCTTTTTCTGGGTTTGATCTTAGTTTCTTTTCATTTCAAACCTTACATAAATTAGTCCGTGTAATTTCAAATCCTCTTCTATACAAACGAGTGTTTAGATCAATTAACTCAGAAATTCCATTAAGTCAAACTATTTATTTCTTCTTTGGTGTGCGGAGGAGGGGGTTAAACCAATTCTGAGTTCTGTTTTGGACGTGGTTTCAAGTAAGGACCAAAACCTATAGTATCAATGACTGATTAATATACAAGTACATTATGTAGTATTCTCTTATAGCTATGTTACATTTATTATGCACTTTAACGCTTCACTCATTAATCTTATTTTACATTAAGGACGTTGAGATAACTGAAAAACAGTGACCCCCAATTTTTTTTTCGATTAAAAGGTTTCTGTTATCATATGCTACGATCATGCAAAGTCAAACAATTTCTTAGATCAGTTTTCTTAAGACAAACAGAGCACAACTATTGGAATTTCGTATCAGGTGTCCTTGGAAATGGTCCTTGGAGTGTCCAATTTCGTTGTGCGCGAACATTTTACAAACAGAAATAGGGGGTTCAGCCATTTGTATGATAATAGTGATATACATGTACTAATATATAATGCATCCTTATACAAAGAAATGTGCAACTACATGTATGTGTTATACTTACTGTTATAAATTGGTCGTACGGAGCTCGAGCTATTTCAGATTTGGGGACCGATTTTAGATTGTGTCTAACAAGCCGGGAGGGGGGGGAGTGGAGAATCAGTTACAGCCCCATTGAAATTCAAGTTCCAATACAGCCTAAATTGTTAGAGAGAGAGAGAGAGAGGGGGGGGGACTTAGCCCCCTGGCGCCCGGTTCCTATGGCCCTGATACCTAGATACATGTATCATATTAAAAGCAGAATTTAGGTGAATATATTTCTAGGGACGAATCTATAGATGCATAAACTTACATGTCTGTTGTTGTGATCCACGTGTGCAACAATTTATGTTTTAAATTGTATGCACGCCGAAGATCAAAGCTTTTCATTAAACGTTTCATTTCTTTGTAGTTAATACTATCAGCAACATGCTATCACAAATGAAATTAGAAGTTTCATTGTCCACATTGACATTCATCAATATGTTTGTTGTTTGAATCACAGGACCTCGAAATATTATCCCAATACATGTAGGCTAACACCAGGAGGACCCCATGCATAAACATAGACCTCCTTAAATGAGGCTCTGACTATGGTTTCTTGGGGTTGTTATATATTGCAAGGCCCTGCGTTTGAATAGTTACTCATATAGCGACAGTATTGCGCCAATGCTCGTCTGTCACCGCCTCAGTGAGATCTATCCACCTATGAAGTTTCATGTTGCTACCTCTTATAGTTTCTGAGTTATGAGCTACATTAAAGTTTTTGCACGACGCAGACGCCGCGCAGTGGTCATAATAGCTCGACTAATTCTTCGAAAACAGACGAGCTAAAATCTCGTCAGATTAGTAATTTAACATTATTTACGTCTTTGTCATTAGACTACTTTAGAACAATATCTAGAGAACAATTAAAGGGAATTGCTCAACCCGCAAAAAATTGTTATAAATGGAAATATTGTCTGATTTGTAAAGCTATCAAAATTAATTCAATAATAAAACAATGATACATAGTTCAGATTCAATAGAAGTATTGTCATTGACCTTTTGAAGTTGTTGTAGCTATGATGTCATCAACCGGAAGTATCTTGTTTACTAACAAAAGAGATTGATTTTGCATATCGCTTACAACGTTGTCAGATGAAATAGAACACATTGATACCAGCATTTTGACATTTACAGTTACCAGGTGACAAGCCAAGCTGGTATACACTAACCTGAACATAACATATCGCCTCGTTCAGAAAATAAAAGTCTATTTGAAAAGATAAATACTTTACTTTTTTGTTCGCTTGATAAATGAACGGTTTTATACAAGATGTTGACTTTACACCGCTCTCGAATTAGCATAAAAGCCACATTCCGGACCCAGACCGTCAAGTTGCCCGGATACTGGTCGCTTTCATGCATAAATTGTCAGGTTTACGATCGAACGCTTTTTGTTATTATGGTTCATTAATATCCCTGTGAAAAGCGATCTTTACAGAAATTCAAAATGTTGGTATACAGTCAATTTAACGATTCCTTGTTACAAACTGGTAAAAGCTGTTCGAAGTGCTTAAGGTTAATTCAATAATTTCACGGGGTGTTGTGTGAAAAATCAACATACATTGTTAAGAAGCAAAAATCATGCTGGTATTATGGACCGTCTGTGGTACGAATTCATACGCTTAATTTCACATTTAATCAATTGCCTTGTAAATGAACACATCGCATTTTTAAGTATGTTCATAAAAAAATAATGTGTAATCGTATCGCAAAACAAAATACGTTAATATCATGTATGTCGGATAGGTGGGAAGGGCAATTTTAAGGAATGGTTTATAATTACATATTAAATGCCTAAAATGGCCGATTTTTAAACATACAGTGCAACCTCTTCCGAGCGGCCCTCTTACGCAACAACCTCCCTTCATCAAGAACATGATTTTTTCCCACTGTACTATTAACTATTAATTTAACCTCTCTAGAGCAACAACATCTCAACAACAACATATTTTTGCTACTCCCAAAGGGTGTTGCTTTAGAGAGGTTTCACTGTACACAAAATATACTACATGTATGGCAAAACAACATATTGATACAAAAACATTAAAAAGAACATTTACCAAGACAGAAATAGGGAATGAACTTTTGATAAACAGGGTTATGTATACAAATATACATGTACATGTAATCAACTGTCTCTCCTTTATTACGCTTCAACTAAATGACCCCAGTTCGATTATTTGCCACAAAATCATATTAAATATTCATAAATTTACAATGTATCATTTTAGATCTATGCAATAGACTATGCAATTTACATCAAAACAAACATTTTTACTTAATATCTTTGATGTAATGTTTCACGTTTTGATAGGACTGTAATAAACTCACGTTTAACTAGGGTCATAAAACATACACGTAATAACAAGGAGCACTTACATTAGTTTTGTTTAGTGTAATATTCATGGTGGAGAAACCAGTCATTTCGAATAATTTCACCACGTGTGGAAGTCATGCAGTATTGTTGTTTTTGGAGGCGATAGCCGAAAAATGATACCAAGTTTTGAAAGTTAAAATTTTTCAGTTAACTGCCAACCTTTGCCTTATTTGAAGGTGTATTCATTTATCTATTTGATCTATTTAATTTATAATTAAGATCTTGTATCATTCTGGCGATTGGTGGTCAGACCATCGCCACAGTGTCGACCCACAAAACACAACAACACGGAAAAAGCCGAACAAACCCGAATGCCGAAAAGCATAAAAAGCTAATTTCGACAGGCGTTGTTTTTTTTCATTTTCATTTCATAATGTCAAAGACGTCATCCCATACGTAATAACACTCCCGAATTCCCTCGGTTTATGTATATTGTACAGTCATGCTATGCCGCCGCGTACAAAAACTTCTAGCAAAAGAATAAGACACAAAAAAAGCTTACACTACAAGTAGGAACAGTGTGTATCATGTAAACAAACTCATGCTTTTATATTATTATTCTAAACATTCAAAATGCAGTATATACAAACATAGAAAGTAGACTAGTTTCGACTTTTTGATATAATTTCTGATAGGTTCAGATTGTGAGCAGTTAAAGGACGTGTTAACACAATGTTTATCATACCAAAAGCCCCAAAGACAACATAGAACATGCGTGCTTGTTGAAACTACTTACTGAATATTTAAAGCGTTCTGAATGATCTCAAATCGTTCTCAGAGTAGAATCCTACAACACGTCATTATCACAGTATTAATATACTTGATGACGGGTAGTTGTCAAAATTGAAAAGTCCTCCATCAAAAGCAAGGTCAACAATATAGACAGATTTGAAGTTTAATTTGTTTGAATGATGCTTAAAAGTTATCTGCATTAAATAATTATATGGATATTACGTTGTAAGTATTGTAAATGTTGACGATATATGATCAGCTAGATGTTTCAGATAAAAATGAGCATTTTTTTGTTATATTTGTGGGAATAGAAGGCGACGCGTATTGTATACATGGTGAAGCAGAGAAAATGTCCTGTATTATGGGACTTCAGATATATGTATGGATTTGAATTCGATTTGTCTTTTTTCTGTATGCGTTTTATATTTGGATATCTTACGAATTTCTCAGAACTATGTGACTTTGATCGTATATATGTGTGTAATAAAATAGAGACATCAAACTTGGATGCTACGTCTCTTGGCTAAAGATAGTTTTTTTTGGTAATCATACCTTGGATAGTGGAGTTTACTTGGTATTTAATAACAAAATATGCTATTCGTATTGTAAATATGAAAAATGGCTGTGTGTGCGCTGTATTCTGGTATACAAACACATGTAAATAATGCTGGTTATTCTCTTACTGCGGTAGGGGAATCGCTGCTAAAGAGATTTTTATCGAAGGAGTGTCTAGGATATTGTAAAGGTGCAAAATAGACATCAAGTGATTGGTGTCTTGTCGATGCAGGCATCCGCCTTGTTCATATGATCGTCACATTTTTACATGTACATGTACTTGTGATGACTAAATTTCAATCGGCCAAATCTAAAGTACGAACATATCTGGGGCCGAATCGTACCTCGTAATATGTCAATAGAAGAAACAAGAACAACTATCACAAAACGTTATAGATAGACGAATTACAAGGAGCATATTGGTTTATGTTTTTTTTTGTATGAAGTTGCTTTTTCATGACTGTATATTTTATTCAATCCTCCATTAAAAAGGGAGGGTATAAACTATTTATATGATATGATACACTTTATAATGACAATTATGAGTATTTGACAAATGAATAAATTCATGTATATAGTTCACAAGCACATGGTAATATCATACCCTACATCAATCAAATAGAATCAACCCTAAATGTTAACGAATTCACCATAAATCTGAGCACTATCATACAACCACATTGAACTTCGAATAACCACACAACTTATCTAGGCAATGCCTTCATGATTTACTTACCTGTCAACTATTAATAGATTCAGTCATCACCATTAGCCAATCAAATGGCCAGGATTAGCCAAACTAGTAATAGACACTACACTATATACTCGCAAACAGCTATAATAAACTAATACTCATAAGTATAATTCGTCTAGAAAAATAATTTCGAAATAGCTATCCTGATTTCTTTGGCAAGTATCCCTAAGCATGACTATAAAGTATTTTGCTAAAGCCAAAGTTATTCCAAAAACGATCTCTAACCAGGAAGACAGCTGTCGTTATACCGCCGATGCTGTAGCCAGTTTGACCATAAAATTTCAATCATCTGATATTACCGTAGCACATAAAACCAAGTTTTTATTATTTCTTCGTACCTGGAAACCTGATACGATGGTGAATTATGTTGTTTCGTACTTTACTGGTTACAATACTATTGTGAATGTAATATGAACGGTTTGAAATATGCTCCTTCCATTAGTCACCGGGTTGAGAGAAATTTAATAAAAAAACAGGTTGGTTTTGTAGGGACACAATTAAATAACAATTTGATTATCAGCGTTTTTCTGGTCCCTTTTTCCTTCGTAGCTCTGTAACAATTTTCTCTGAATGCGATCAAAGAACTTCTATAGAACAGCTCATGATATTAAAACGTCTGATCAGTATGTCGTTAATAACAAATATAATTTTGTCTCAGGTTCTATTACACTGAATTTTACTCAGCGTTGCCTAATATATATCATTTTTATTTCACACAGGTGTTGGCAGTTTGTATTATATTGCGTAGACATATTTTGGGTGTTGCATTCAAGTTATTGCGATGATTTAAAACATCGCAAGGGAAAAGAATCCAGCCACAAAAAGTTAGAGCATATTAAATATAATTAATTTACCACTTGTTTGAAATCACCTCTTTTATCTATGACAGACTCAGGACAAGTTAAGATATCTTGACAAGACCCGTATACATTTATTTCCTTACGTCTGTGGCAATTTTCGCAGCAGGTTTGAACGGGTGCCTAGGAACGAGGTAACAAATGAATAGCTCTTGTCGGGTATTTTTCTCAATAATGATAACAAAACATGGGTTCAAGTGTTTGAACATATTTTTGTAACTATCGAGAAAAAAAGATAAAATAAACTCAACACCGAGCCTTCAATGTGTCTCTATTATGTACGTATCAGTTTCTTCTTCTTTTTTTTTCAACCGAAGAAAAATCACCAAATGACTCACGTGTTATCTGAATTAAATATTTCTTTCCTAATGAACATAAACTTCAATGTGGGATAGGGCTATACGATCATAGATTGATGAAAAAGGAAATTAGGAATTCATCCTGATAAAATTCGAAAACTTGAACAGAGCTCATCATGAACATAATGTTCCGAAAACTGATTATAATAAATTTCACCATTTATACATTATAATTTATTTACTCGTGATATATGCAATACAATACAGACACATCTCTTTTAGCGGTCACCTCCCGGAATAAAGGTCATTCTTTTTAAAAACTATCATTGATTATTAAGAGCAAAGCAATCTCCACATAACGGTTACCTGATAATGATGGCCACATTATGTATTTCTCAGGGTGACCTTTCTTCACAGGTTTGGTTGTATGTCATTAAATAATTATCTTTTAAGATAAAAATGGTGTTTTATGCCATGTGCTAACATGACTTGTATTATGTTATAGTGCTGAACAGTTAAACATCTCTCAGCGATCACTTCATAAAACACCTTATCTTAACCTGCTCTGTTGTGTTCTGTTCTTTACTTCCGCTTATTTCTAGACCGGTTTTCAATATTTCAACTTGATAAGTAGTCTGTCACAAAACAAAGTACTGAAAGTACTCATGGAAACAGAACTTAGGTAGACTTGCACTACAATATGGAGCGGGAACTAATTGCATGGTGGGTGTATAGAAAAAACGTAATACTTTGGACCGCATCAAAATTCATGCGCGCCGAGCGATTCACGGCTATGGGAAGCTGTACTATCGTTGAGTGCTCAATATAAAGATCTTTATATTTGGTCACACGATGGTCTTAGTTCCGGGGTTACTTCGAATTAACAATGTTTGTCTAGTTGTTTTGTTATTACCGTGTGTGTTGAAATGTTGAGTGTGCCTTATGTGAATCAAATAAATGTGTATCTGAGACAAATGCAACATTAATACCATGAAATCTCTTAATGTAATGGTGACATTATTTTATGCTTCCGAAGAAAAAACAGAATTATTTTTTTGATATTCAAGATATAATCTGCTACAATACTTGGGATCACGTGTGGTTCGAACCACGCCCAATATTCATTTAAATGCTTGTATTATATCAATGATTCACACACTGTTCATGTCTACACCTTTATAAATCCCTGCATGACAGTCACATGTGTCTGTCTTGAATTGACAAATATTTTTTAAATCCATCTGTTGACAATTAATAGTTAAAACACCTCGCTCTAGGTTAGACAAATGCATCAACCTATTCATTTAATCTCCCTGGATATATGAAGTTTATCAATTGTTCTCGACAAACAGCGGGCTAAACAAACAGCAATTCTTTTATTTTGTCATGAGTTTTTTTTATAATTGACACGTTGATCAATATAAATGGTGAACGTTTGTATAGCCACGTGTAAACAAAGTTCAACAGACATACCCCTGTGATCCATTCACTGTTTCAAACATGCACAAGGGCTTTATTAATATTTAATTGTTTTCTGTCTCTCAAAAAAGATTAGGCCAATATTCAATGATACAGTGAAACCTCTGAGAATTCCGATTTTCAGGGAACTTTTTGTGAATTCTGAAGAAAATGGCACATGAATAAATGTCCCATTTTCAGAGAATTCTGTCCGGTTAAACATGGTTTGCCCGTTTTAAGGAAAAGAAATATCAGATCGATTATTTGGGTTTCGATCGGTAACGAGAATGTAATAAACTTTTTCAAGTGGCCTTAGAGAAAAAAACACATATGTCAAAACCTAAATAAAAGCAATAGGATTATTCAAAGAATGTAAGACAATGACTGAACTTGGTGACGAAGTTATGCTTTGGGAGTATCTGAAAGTATGGTGAATCAAATACCAGCCCGCTGAGCTAGTCGCCGAATTTATTTACAGTAGAATAACAAATTATCTCTGTACAAATAAAAACAATATAAATTTCTTCCTTTAGATAACCCGGGCGACCTTCAAATACTGTATAAACCTTTATTCACATTTAAATACTTAATAATATTTGCAGGCTACGCGTTGGATCGGTTACCTGGCGTTAGACTATACGGTTTATTGTTCTATCCGAATCAACTTAACAATGCTGTGTGACAATGATACGGACACTAATATTGAAATTAAAGATGGAGCTACTAAATCTACGGTATGTTGAAATTAGTGTTATATTACAAGTTAATAACTTAGATAATTATGTGGATGGATCTTTGCCTTAATGATGTAGAGATTTGGAACAGGTCAGTAATGCACATTTGTCAAATTTTGTTGGAGGAAGAGGACGCTGTTCCCGGATGTTTCTGTGTGAATATATTGTCTATTAAAGATAAATAATGATGGTACCCGACGCCCCCAAAAACATCGTGATAAATGTCACTCATAGAATTAGTCATTATGGATATTTACGTAACTTGTGGTTATTAAACAATCTTTAATCTTTTACTTAAAGGACCATTTAGTGATACTGAACAATAGATTAAATGATAATAAAATATGAGAAATATAGAAAAAAAATTATTTGCTCTAAAACAATATTTAAATAATGCCTTTCTTTAGCCACATAAATAAAAATGTCAGATGCTTTTTCTTATTTTTTTGCAATATCATTGAAAAAAAATACAAAAAATACTGTGCTACATTTCTATATGTATTTCGTTATTAAAAAAGACAATTTCGGAATGTTTTTATTGCAAGTGAAAGTCAGTTTTACTAATAAGACATCTTTCTGGGTAAAATTAGACCTACTTTAATTTTAACAATCAAAAAGCTAATGGGAGTTAGAGGTAATTGCATAATGTTTGGCTTGTAATTCTGCGACAGCACTTTTTATATTACTGCAAGTAAGAATTAATTAATATTGCTATATCAATATATGGGACATTCATCATATTGTCTAAAGAAAGTGTACTTGGAATATAAAATGGGAGAAATATGATATTTTGTGGTTTTGTAATGGCTAAACAGTTGTATTGCCTGCCTTAATGCTAAGCGTGTATTCATGTACTTTTAATCATTTTGAAATAAAAAAAGACTTTCAAACACGATCTTCATTTTTTCTTTTTTAATTAAGGCGTTCATGAAATCACCAAAACAATTTAAGATATTTGTCATCGCAAACTATACACATAATACTGAATTCAGAAATACGATCTCTGTCGTTGTACGATTGTCATTATATATTAAACACTTGACAATCCAGTTTGTCAAAATATCTGCATAATGAACTTATAATCAACTATGCTAAGGTTGAAAAATCTTAAATAACTGTCACGGGATATCCGACCTTTGATACAGCTTCAGGGTGAAATTACAGACCGATTTACTGATGAAATATACACATTGTAAGTCATTTATAAACCTGTAAAATAATACAATGTGAAAATGTACCGCATACACATATATAATTTCAGACATCTTTAAGAAAATCTTGAACTATCAGGTACCATATTGATAGTGTTAAATTGTTTTTAAACCGTCTGTGACGTAAGTTAACTCTTCACTATGAAAAACATGAATGATTGTTGTAAATTTTCAGCTGGGGGGATGTGGCGAGTATTTCGGTTTTAAACATGATATATCACCTGTGGTGTAACTCGATCAACTTTTATTTTCATTTTTAAAATCTCCTGCAGACCTACTCATTGTCGTGGTAGGAACATATCGATACAGTGGTCACAACAAGCTAAGAAAACCAGTTATTTCTGTTTTCATTGTAAATGGCTATTCTAGGACCCTCTGTGGTCAATTGGTTATGGTGACAGTCTCTGGCTAGTAAACGTGTGAGTCTGAGTCTCATCCCTGACCAAATAACACGTGTTAGGTTGGCTTTAATGGTTCTACCAAGGCGTATACTTGTGGTCCTCTTCCATAGTTGAAGCCGGAACAGACACCAAATAACCTTGCCGTGTGTGTTAGTGCGATGTTAAAACCTTTGAGAATAAACGGCCATTCTACCAATGTCTTACATATCCGTATTACATGGCAGATATTTGTTTGTATACAGATTTGGAAGATTTATTCAGAACATCAATTATATAACAATACATACAATTGTGAATTAGGTCAAAGATGACCCCTGATCACAATATCAATATAAAATGTTTCTACATAATCGTGTTGTTGTCAAGGTCAAACATTTATTGCTGATGTTTTGCGCGAGCTCAATTTTAGTTCTCTTATAGTCGATCTTAACATAAATTAAGTTAAAAGAATAATGGACTAAGAATTAGGAGTCAGACGCTCTACCCCTACACCACTGCTCCTCCCTTGCGCCCGTCTGCTGCTCTCTATAATTAATTTATTTATGCAATGGAGAAGTTTTCATTAGTTTTATTGCGCAGCGAAAATGTTTGTGATATTATTTACTTCATCAAATCTTGACACATTTTTGTTGTCCTCCCCAGGAAATACATGATTTGGTACGTAGTCAGTATGTGAGGAATTCTCAGAACACAATATACATTTTTATTGTTCACATCATTTTTGAAATTACATCTTTTTACCCCACCCACTAGTCTCATCAGTATTATGTAAGCGCCTTTTATATACCACCCATGATTTATCATAAACTGAACAAAGATAAATTGTATATTGTTTAATCGTTACTTACATATAGCATACCATTCTATTATTGATCACTGGTACAATTGTACAACTACGTTATTACAATAGTTCGGTATGTTAAGTTAATGCTTAGTTAAAGTATTCAATCAATTTGATAAAGTTTACAATTTGATACGAGATAAAACATTAAGATCTTTATCTATAGATGTTTTAACTAAATGGTGGTTAATCGTGCATTGTTTTATAACATTTTTTTCATTGTTAGGCGGTCCTCTATATTGTTGAAGTATTTTGATATCGTTTGTTCAATTTTGAATCAAATACGTCAATGTTTTACTTGCAATTTTAATTTCGACCTAGTATAAAAACTGAAAACATCGTATTGCATATAAAACTCTTTTTCTGCAGCTTTGAAGTAGACTTAAATTAAGATGGGGCGTTTGGACACGACATCTGAAGCAAATACCACAAGCGCATGCGCACTGAACCAAAACCAATTTGATATTGGAATACGATCTTTATTTCGTACACTTTAATTCTAAAATGTCTATTGTGTCTAAGTTTAGATACTATTCAGCTGCATGGCGTATTAAATACTTGGGTTCAAATATCAGCGCGGCCATTGTGTTTTATAATGGGCGCCTGTCGACCAATCAAAATGAAGCTCTCGTCTTACATCGATACTAGCCGAGTGTGACCGAACCATACGTGAAAATAACAAGAACAATATTTAGTTGGCACATCATTCAAAATATTTGGATAGACGTATTGATATAGATTTTATACAACCGTTAGACTTCCTTCATTCAGTATAGCAAAGGTTGACTAGGAATCTATATTAATCTTATATTGGATGTTTTAAAGGTAAGATACAATTTTATCTGTTGCAGTAACCTTTTAAATTTAAGGGAAATGAAACGGTATTAGATAAGGATTTTATCAAACATAGGGATTCTATGAAGATTAGTATCTGACTAGATTGTGGCTTAATGTTAAAATATGGTACCTGGTGTATTTAATGTATACATTATGAATTCATGAGTGTTTTATTGCCCAGTTTGTACCAGAAACTCATAAATTTAGGGCTTAAATGAATCCTTTTATATACAACAAGCAAGATAATAAGTTCTCGGGTCGGGAACAGGTTGTTCACGTCTTTGCGATAATATCTAAACTTAATAGTTAATTTCAATTAACCAGCAAACATTGATTTTTAAAGTTATATTAACTACCTGATGTTTTCTTAAGCATAATGCGGCTATGTACATGCGGTATATGTAACTTCAAACGTGACAGACCAGTCGTTGTCAAACAATTACCTTTCTATACCAACAATAGCATTCGTATTATTTCCAGCGTATGTTTTTTGAAATGCAATCAGGAGTACAAATTTCATGCAAACGCAGCATTTCATGTGATGCCACATATATAATGTCGTAAACCAGTTTCAGCAGTCTATGTACATGTTATACTAGTACCCATTTATACTGTGTTAGACATGATATTGGCCACTTGTGTGATTTGCTGTTTTTATAGTGTACTAGTAATCAGAGATGTGCCAAATTATTGTCAACAATGAATGCAGACAGAATTGTTGTAGGAATTGACATTTTTCATGATAAATGCAACAATATATTGACACTACATCTGTATTCTCATTTACGAAGGATTCTTGTGTCGTCTGTCGTCTGTCTAGCTGTCAGATTTTTTGCCATCTTTTATGGTCGGTGATAATTTAGCGTGCCTGATATTACGTACGGCATGCTGGGGCCTGATATTACGTACGGCATGCTGGGTTTCTTGCATTTAGGATGAAGTTTCATTACTACACCATGTCGTCTGCTTGAAGTAAATCAAACCGGAACACTGCGTGTTACATAGGATCGTTAGTTTGTTTATTGTGCTACAATATTTAATACCGTACCTTGACTCTGTCGTCTGATCTGTCTCAGGCCGCCCATGTTGTGTGAATAAAGTTCAATAAAACACAAGTGTAGCCGTTTATCAAATATGCAGACTGCTTGGGCTTTTTTGTTTTGTGTTCTTTTCCGTATAAATGTCTTGTTTATATTGACATTTAGCGTTCCCTTTACGGTTTTCGATTTGTTTTGTCATGTACGTCTTCATATTTTGTCCAATAATCGAAGTTTTGCAAGAGCATGATACTATATAATAATAAAAGGTTGAGCGATATATCTTTATCATGACACACGTAAATAATTATCATATATAAAATAAATGTTTCAACTATTTCAATGAATTAAACATACTACTCAACGTTTGATAAGGATCATTTATTCAATGTTTGATGTATCCATGGATACTTACAAAATGTAAAATTTACAGACATGCTTTAATGGTCATCATTTGCTTCATTTTTTGCACTGGCGTGTGATGCTTGAATGACCAAATTTTAATCGAATCTAAATTAAAATATTAAAATTAGATTTTATTTATTAAATAAATATTTGCAAACTCCTATTAAAAACTGACTAAGTATGCTATAATACATAATGTTTACTTATAAACCTCCACAGTGACCTTCATCTGATCAACAGTGGTATGAAAATAATGAAGCAATCATAACACGCAATATCGCGAAGAGATCCTTATAAAATGTTGAGTATTATAATATCATATTCAGTCCTCAGTTTCACAAAAAAACTCAAGTTTTTACTCGAACTCAGCTTATCTATTAAATCATACATTTCTTTGTTTTATTGTATGCAATTCAGACTGTGGTATTAAAAGAAGGTACACAGTTGGTTTAACAACAGTTTCAAACAATTTTAACCTAGCTATAGCATCTCTTGGTATGGTATAATTCAATAAAATTGATTGATGTCTGCTATTGGGAATTTGATTTTTGACTCAATTTGAAAAGGGCGTTTTGAGACGTAATATGTCCACTGGAACCACAATATTTTAACTTGGCATGTTTTTATCATGTTAAAAGTATACAATGTAACAAATGGTAGCATTGCTGGTCAAAGATACAAGATTACTAAATCTTTACTTGAGTTTTTACTCAATTTTTCGTGAAACTGGGGTCTGAACTTTGGCAGTTAGAAACCACAAATAACTCGTTTGAAATTCATCCTTTGAATTTATATACAAATGTATTAATTAAAATTTCGAACGCGTCGCTAAAGTGAGAAAACTGTAATTAATGGCAATGAAAGACAATGTGTCGTTTGAAGAACCATAAATAATTTTATCTAATTTTATTATTACAGATTGCTTACGTGTCGATCCCACGAATATCATGTAATAATTATCGTGCAAACTTACTATAAAGCTGTGTAGCGCTGTTAAGTAATATCAAAGGCGGTGTTTCATGATACGTAGCATACGCCTTTTTTGCAAAAAATATAAATTTTTGAAACCATTGGATAAATCATTATGCTACTTCGACATGTATTTAAGAACAGTCACCCTTCATTAATAAAGTATACGGGCTTATAGTAACAATTCTCCATGATTTTAAATAAGTTTTGTCCCTTATCGATTTTTTAGGGATTTTGTATTTACTCTACATCCATGTTTTGTTAGACTGGGCTTCTTAATGTTGCCTAAGTTCGACTCTCATTATTAATTACGGTACCTGTGATTGATTTACTGAGCCGATTCTTAGGTATATAGTAAAAACCACTGAAGATCGGAACCCTTCCGGACCGTGCCAAAAGTCCGATTTTCTGAGAATTCTGGGTTTCAGAGAACTTTTGATAAATTCCTTAAAAAGATGAGACTTAAAATATCGTCGGATACTCAGGGAATTCCGGTTTTCAGGGAGTCCGGATTTTAGGATTTTACTGTATTTTATACCGGTAAACAGAATTATCCAGTATTAGTTTGAATCATTCCTTAAACTAGGATAGGCTATATAATAATTTTCGATAAAATGCAATTCATTTTTTGTTTACAAAATTTCAAAATTTAATATCTAAATCACTTGTTAAATATTGTGTACTCTCTGTACTTCGTATATAATTTTGTTTGTATGTTTAAAAACATAGCATGTGTAATATCGATGAGTAGGAATCTTTTGGCCCTTTTGCTGTCATTGACCTTAAAATACCCTAGTCATAACGTCTCGACGTCCCTAAAGATAATCGTCAACAACTGTTTAATCTTCGCTGTGACCTTAGGTACTGAACAAATACTTCAGAGTGGTAATTCCTCCTAACTTTACACTTAAGTGTTTGAACTTTGACAAAAAGTGTTGACATTCGGAAGCCGTCAGTCTTTATCGCCTAAAACAGTCCGTTGAAAACAGATATAATATTTTGACGGGAGACAAAAAGTGGACAAACATTACAATTGATTGTCATGTAGTACACGCATTTTCGCGAGAAACTATCAGATAGTTATAAAATTTTATCGATGTCGCACCTATGATTAATCTACATTTCAATGAGTGGGGTTGACTTTTTTGAATTTGAAATACTTCTGCTGTTTAAAATTGACTTTGGCAATTTTATTATCTTTACAATTCAACGTGATTGAGCAATACTTACTGGTCTGATTTCGCATTTTATAAGGTATGCATAAAGCAATGATTCGTTACGCTTACGCTAAATCTGTAGGTGAATGTATTTCATGAATCTCGTAAGATTTTCATATCTCTTGAGTATGTTTACACAGTCATGCCATAATTGTAAAATAAATGATATTCCAATATCAGTGTCTTCCGTTGAAACAGGTTGCTGGTAACAATCGCTGGAGTCAGTCTCTTGTTATCATGTGGAAATTATAAAAAAAACAATAACTATTCCATTATTGTCCGACTTTCATGTTACACGTAAATCACGAGAATATTCTTAAGAGTCGACACACGTGCCAAGCTTGTTGTGTTTAGTGATATATTTATAACGTATATACTTACATACCATGAAAATCCGAATAATATAAACAATCCCTGCCTTGGGAACAGGTCAATGGAAAGTGATACAATAAGCGGAGAAATCTACCTAAATTACTCATGGCTTCATAAATAGCAGGTATAGGTGTTGGTCATAGAACGGCTGTTGATCGATACATCCGGGAACTTTGGTACAAGTTATAAAACTGTTAATACAGTTGTTTACATAATTCTTCAGTTTATTGTGAATTATTTACCGATATATGTTTGTTACAATCTGATTTCATTCCCTTATTTGTCGTATTTGGTGATAAACGTTTTATTTTTGTTGTTGTTTCAATTGTTGTTGTTGTTGTAATGTTTATAGTTTTTGGAAACGGAACGATAGATCAGCTTTCCATTGCCGTCACTCGCTCGGAGCGCATGAATTTTGATGCGGACATAAGTTCTACGTTTTTCTACATCCGCCTGTTAAACTAGTCCCCGTTCTATGTTGCAGTAATTTCAGATTCTATGAGTACTTTCAGTACTTTGATTTAGGTTACTTAATATCCCTTATTATTGTTGGTGGTGGTATAAGCGATGTATGATGTTTTATATTACTCATGTACTCCGTTTACATAACCCGCTGTATGAACTGGCCTGAAAGTTGCTGTGAGGAACAATTATGCTAGAATTGTCTGATATTGTAATTTCTAGCGCGTTTATTGCTAACTTGTTCAAATTGACTCATGAATAATTAACCAGAGAAAGGTTTTATTACAGTTTTACTTTCATCTATCCGGGGAACTTAGATATTGTAAGGTTCACTTTCTTAAAGGGAATAAATTAAAAAAGCTAAATTATTGTGTTAGTTCGTTTTTCATAACCTTCAATTTAGTTACAAATATTTCTAGCTGCATTATTTAAAATAACTAGGAGTTATTATGTATTTGAATTGTATTTATGTTGGCAGAATTATAAATATTAATTATTTTGCTTTTAGATACATCCGAGTGAACTTACTACATGTATTTGATGGCGGTCAGACATTTCTTCTGTCGAGACCGATTATATCTGATACACGTGTGTTTATTTGTGTTGTGTGTAAGAATTGTTTTGTTTGTTTCTACGCCCTTTTCAACAGCCAGAGTCATATGAGGCGGACAGTTCATTTAGGAATAACCAGTACTAGACTCCCATCCTCCGTAAGCAACAGCCTACTTTCTCACATAATGAGACATGGTCGGTAGCGGGACTCGAATCCACGACCTTCTATCAGTGAGAGGTTACAAAGAATTGTTTGTACACTACATATGTGTCAAGAAAACTTCATATCCTAATTCAGTACACTTAAATAGTTGTAGCATTTAATTTAGTTCAATGACATTGTTCGTATGGATTTAAAGTGTGCCAGTTTTCAAAGAGCGCATTCAGGCTCCTGATGATTTCTGCTACTCTTTATTTGACTAAATTTAGCATCACAATGTGTTTCCATCTTCATTATATTACCACAGAATGCGTGGTTGGTTTCCAATTATTTGTTCGTTGCTAGTACATTGTTTGTAAACGTGGGGTTTCAACAAAATGCGTATAAATAAATCAAATGATTAGTGCGCACCGAGCGACAAGAAGCATGTCAGCACCGTGTAACGTGATTGTTAGGTGTAATAAATTTGTTATTCTACGCCAGGGTTTGTAATTAAATGTTAATAAGTACATCTTGGTGATTCTGGTGCAAGTTAAATTTAGTATAAGACTTTTCTGAACCATTGGTACCGTTTTACCCCCCCCCCCCCAAAGAACCCACCAACACACACTTAAAGCTTAAAGTGCGAACTCTCGATAGTCAAGTATCCTAAGTGGTCTGGTAAGGGCTATCCAATAAGTACCCGAGACAGGTGGATCTTCTTAGGATAATAATTCTGTGGATGACATGTAGACATCCCTGGAAGTTGTTCTATTGAGCCACTCAACTTATTTTTATTTAAAAAAGACTCGAAATTAATCCATATGTTCTCACTAAGTCATCATAAATAATATACGTATACATAATTATACAGTGCAACCTCTCCTAAGCAACACCCACTGGGAGTAGCAAAATTATGTTCTTGTTGAGAGGTCGTTACTCTAGAGAGGTTAAGTTAATAGTTAAATCGCGCAGTGGGAAAAATCCTGTTGTTGTTGAAGGGAGGTTGTTGCTAAAGAGAGGGCTGCTCTGAAGTGGTTGTATTGTTCTCTTATTGGTATTCACAATTGATCTTTTAAAATGTTAATTGACGTATTAAGTAATGCCATGTCATGTCGTGTTCATGCATTAGTGTTGTCGTGGTAAAAATCGAAAGAACTTTGTGTTGATTCGAGACAATAATGTTCTCTCAAGGAAATAAAAACATACATGTATTTGTGATAAATATAGTGCTACTCTTTCCTTGACTATTTCCCATTTGGTGAGGAAATAAACTAATGATTAAAAACCTCTTTCATTTGTTGCACTATAATTGTTTTTCTTCTTCGTATGTACTCATAGCAAAACTAGTGACTACAAGCGTATAACTTGTGCCACCACGAGTCCACGAGTATTTCATTAATGACTGCTGTTACTTGCCAAGTACAAATCGTCTAGCCAAACACGTAAATGTTCCCTCATTCGTGAGAATGACACGACTGTAACAAAACCGTGCTCTACAAGATTGTAGTTTACGGTGGTTGATTAACGCCATGTCGTATTTTCGCTTTTCGCCATGGCGTAAATCAGTCACCATATTTTTTCATGATTAAATAAACTAACAGCGGGTTATTAATTGTTAAGTTCTTCATCGTGTACAGATTATTAATGGCTGTGTAACTGATATCACCCGTATCTACTGTTATGTTAATATCTTCATCCTTCTGTATGTCTGTTCATAGAACAATAGACATTTGAATCGTGGACTTGTACAATTTATTATACAACAAAGGGCCATAACTTGTTTTGATTAATAGTCTCTCATGTACGTACTTGAAAGCCAACCCGGTGTACGTATAAACTCGTGCTTAGTGATGTAGTTCTATTACTTTGGTGACTGGTCAAGGTTGAAGGTTTTTTTATCTTTTTTAGTTCTTGGTATTCCCATTTATTAAGTACATTATAATGAAAATAAAATGAAGAATACATTTTCTTGCGAAACATTCTTAATAAGTGTACTGGAAGAAATGTTGGCAATGTTGAACCTAAATGTACAATTTACAGTGGCATGAGGTTTTATCTAACTGTTTAAAATTTTAAGATGATCGAGTTCAACCTTATTTCTAAAACATACATTGATATCTAATAAAAAAGGGTCCGTATTGCATCAACCAGCCAAGTATCTGCCTTTGAAATACTTCAAAATCTGGGACTTGATAAACAAAATTCTTAGGAACTCTTGTGGCCGGTGTAACTGAACTTGGTCATCTGGGGTTATACCGAATACAGAAAAGTATAAAAGAATATTGTTGTTCAAATAAATAAGTCACTAGGTTCAGAATTAGGTATTTTCAAGGGACTTGAATTCTTTAGTTCGGCGATGGTTGCGTATGAACGTTACAAAGTTTGAAACTAGGCTATGATTTCGTATTTTCGACATGCATGCAATTAAACAATTTATTAATCTACGATCGTCATAGGCGCCTATGTTGGTTGTAATTACGCACAGCGTTAGCTTACTACATATACATGTAATGAATAAAATTGGATAATTTATGATTAATTAATCTATTAATTATTGTTTTATTACCGCATGACATCGTGAATCAATTAGTTTATGAGATTCCTCATTATCTGTGGCATATATCGTACAATCATATGTCTTGTTATAGTTTATAGGTACTGTACATCATACAAGTTGGTCTATAAGCTAGCCATAGTTACAAATTATGCATTTTGACATCGGGCTGGCGGTGGGGGAGGGTTTGGGAGGGGGTGAATATTCGAAAATGGCTTTTGTCGAAATTTCTCTTTTTGTCGAAATACTGTCGCCCCCGCTCCGGCGGCTCTGAAATTTATCATTTGTAAACAATAGTTTGCACATGATGATTTAGAAATGTTAGGCCTATGGACCTACCATGATGCGTGCGCTTTAAATGATACAATGCGCGAAATAGTGACAATGCTGATTAAGTGCCTAAGACAGCTATCATGGCTCTGCTAGACAGTATAACATTGTATTGTAAGAAAACTAAATATCTATTTTACCATTATGGAAAATGATATTGGTCACTTTTTGCATCTAATACAGGTACATAATAATTAAATAAGATTGTTTTGAATTATTTAGAACACTAAGTACAAATGTACTTAATTCAATATTCCAGTAACGATCAAACTTCTGATATTGTATTAGGGAAATTGTATGAGGGATTGATTTAATGCATTTGGCACACCTAGATCGACCATGTATACGTCTAATCTCCACCATACCTGGTAGATCGATATTGGAATCACTTGGAATGTCCCGGATGTTACACATAACAAATATGGCGGCTTCCGCGAAACGATTGTCAAGTTTGGTGTTTATTTACAAACTGATGTTTGTTGTAATCCTGTAAGTCCTGAAGAAAGCAAAATATAAAGTTGTTTGAATGACAATTTTTAAATTAATATGGAAAACTGCAGTCTTCGACCAACGCCGTTTTAAGAACTTAGTTGTTCAGCGGTAATATTTTCTTAGCTGTAAATCGGCAGCCACGTCACAAATGTACATCCGAGGTTAAATGGAGGCACGGAATCGGCGGAGGTGTTCCGAACGTTATTTATGTTTATGTTGACACGTAGAAACAACACCAAACGCTGATGAGGCTTCGAATTTCCGGTACCGTGTGCAAGGTGTATTCTTAAAAGGCTATACATAGCATACATTGTTATCTCTTGTATGCATTGCATAAAAGTTATTGAATTAATTCGTACATTGGTATTGTCACTTTGTACGTGTTCTTATGAAAGTTCTTATCTTATCTTACAATTGCATGACATTGCGTTTCACTCTGTCATTGGGGAGTAAACTTGGCCTCATTTCAGTACTTCAGTGATTTTAATATGATGAACAAATCGTCAACATTTAATAGTATATATCATATTTACGTTGTTAATGGTTTGATGCCCAATTTATATGAAAATATTCATTCGAAAATAAAAATTGTTTTCATTTATTTTTATCACATTTTTTTGTGATTTTAGCGTAAAGTTCACCAATATTAGTCAGACTTACAGTTAATACAGTGTCATGTTTTACCGATTATCATAGAGTTTGACAACAGAAATTGGAGCATTATAAATCACTTCTATTATTGCAACTTTCTGTTTTAGAATCTGCTAATGGGTTATGTCATTTTAGGTACGATTTCTATACATAAGTGCAAAGTATTCTAATAAATTTTAAAAAGCAACTTGATCGGGATGTTCGTATTGCATTAGTTAATTTACACTCGTATTTATTAGGCTTTAGAAAATAGTATGACATTCTGAATTGACTTTATGGGTTAGTCATATGTATTGGAAAGGAGTTTTACTCATGGAATTTGCGAGAATGCCTTTTATGAACTACATTTTTGTAATTTATTCGATCGGGTGAGTAAAGTTCACTTATTAATGTACATTAAGATGCCATATACATCCCTTACTGTTTTGAAAAAAAGATTGGAATGTCTGGATAAAGACTGTTTTTTTTTCACTGGGGTTAACATCGCACCGATATTCGGGGTCATTTGGTAACTTTTCCTGTTGCAACGGTGTATGGAGACACCTGGTAACACTGTCGGTCTCCCATAAGTTAGCTGGAGAGATAACGTGAAATTGTCTAATCCGTTAGGAGATTCGAACTCACTGCGGTGAAGGGCTAGTGGTATCTAGCCAGTGATCATAGCTTCCGTGTCGAGGTAGATCCCAAATAAGAGCTGTTTGCAATCTAGACTTATAATGACAAAAAAACATATCTCTCAACTTCACGTGTATAGTTTGTAAAGCATTGCTAACAATTTTAATTACGATCGTAAATTTACATAATCGGGCCTTGGTAGTATTATAAATTATCTATGTGGTGGAGTCGTTAATGCTGGATGTTATATATGAGTATTTAAATAAGGAAATCATACTTAGACTTTCAATTCGGTAGCTGAAGTACATGGTTTAAAACTTTAGATATATTATCTTGAAATCATCTGTATTTACCTTAGAGTCATACATCAACTGGGCAAGCAACTCAACTGTTCGTGCATTCGGTGAAATTAATTTGTTATTTGCATTATATTCAATGATGATATGAGTGCTTGGTGAACATAGTTTATCTATCATTATTTAAAACTTAACAAATGTTATCATTCTATGCTGAAAATGAATGGAAAGAGAAGCGTTGTTGAATGTAAACAATTTCTTCAAATATTTTATATTGTAACAGAACGACGTTCACATTTTGTTAAAATGCACTTCGTTTGTTAGATGCATACAGCGTATTTGTTAGTTCTCATGTCTTCCATTGAAAGTACTGTCTGTCTGGGACTGTTTAATTAATTCATAATTGTCCATAAAATATCAATAAATTCAGAAGTTTCTCTATCGTAATACGAGCGACGACAATTTAATGTTGGGATTTAATGATGTGTGACGGTACGGTGCATCCGTCCTCCATTGTCCGTCCAGTACGGGTTTTATTGTCGACTTATCTGCGATCTTACATGACGTAAGTTTTCTTTAATAAATTGAATATCTTGTAACATCTTGATAAGTTATGACAGTTCTGTATAGAATCACGCATGATTTATAAGAGGCTGTGTAGAAAATCTAATAATTGAAATACTCAAGTGGTATTCATGTATTCAAAAAGGTAGAATTGTGGGAGAATCGGCTGGTAAAATATTGTACAAATAACTCGCAACCTTTTTTTGAATTACACAAGTTGAGTATTAACTAAGTCATTGCGATCATCACCGGAAGTTCGTTTTTCCCGCCAATACCTCAACAAAAACGGAGAGTATGCGTCAGAAATTGCATATTTTGAGTTTTTGTAATTTTAATGTAATAATCACATAGTCACAAGACACAACCCAATTATGATATAAACGATATTTTTTAGATTCCTGCAATGCGTTGGTCAACATAACCCGATCTAAGCTTATAATATAGAATTTCAATTTCGATTACAATTTGTTCGCTTTCATCATAAGTTTTAGAAGTTATATCGAGTAACAAATTTACATTCTTCATTTTATTTCCACAAACAGACGTGTTGAAATTGTTTTCCCTGTAGCTAAGAAGCGACCAAATACTTAGTGATTTTATCCCCTTACAAATTCCACACTCGGTTTTCAACCACATTCAGTATGAATTAAAAGCGATCTTATTTCCTTTCGGCACACCTCGATCGACGCCGCCTTAATGCAATTACGGAATTGGCCGAGAAGTGTCGAATGGTCATATTTCGTTATAAAACGTGCTTCGAATGAAGCTCCGTGCGCCTTAAAATCGCTAGTAGTTATATTTAATTGGCAACGCCCATCATTCTCGTTAACAAAAGAAAAGTTAAGAATTTTGATAGTTTCGATAATAGAAGTTTCGAACTTAATTCAATAGAAAAAATAAGTTCAATTTTAGGATAGAACCCAGTCCACTTTTCACATAGTTGTTAAAACATAATTATGTTTTGGCCCCAAAACGTGATCTTGTTCAATGTACAATGTGTATACATTTTTAGTAATAAAACATGTGACTTTGATATTGTTTCCAAGATTTAATTTCCCAGAATTATAGGGGCAGTCCATCTTTCCATATTAAATAAAAAAAAATGATAAAGATTAATTTCAAACAAATATTCCCAGTGCTTCAATTAATATATGATTATAAAATATACGTTATTGTTAGCGTTAAACTTTAGGAATACCTCGACATCATGGTTATCTTTGAGACTAAAACATATAATTGTTCACGTTAACTGTTTATAATTGGTCAAAAACATTAAATGCCGATAAAACGGATAAACTTTCTAACATTAAGATGTTCCCATTATTGAGTTTAAAGTCCCATTAGATTTTTGGATGATAAAATTAAAGTAGATCTTATTTTACCTAGAATTACATGTAGTAGTGAAACTGACTTTTACTTGCAATAAAAAATTCCGAAATTATTTTTTTTATCATGAAGTACATATAGAAATATAGCACAGTATTCTTTCAATGATATTGTAAAAATAACTGAGAAAAATCATCTGACATTTTTACAAGATGTGGCTAAAGAAAGGCATTATGTAAATGAGCAATATATTTCTTACGTTTTACTATCATTTTATCTATTTTTCTGTTTCACTAATTAAAATACTAATGGGCCTTCATGAATTATTTATAATGATATGATTTTAATATTGGGGTAGTCACTTAATAGTGATGTCGACGCTTTTCAGTATATTTTTCTGAACTTAAATATTTAACTTTATCATCTATGTAATACATATTCTTAAGTCACATTTTTTAGAATTAACTTAAAGCGGTTGATAAATTAATAATTAGAAATATACGAGTTTATTTATATGTACCAACAATTGTTATATACATTACCCATGGTTCATACACGAACGAAATTTATCCTTAACAAGGGAATATAATTCTGTATTTACGACAGTTTTACGCAATTGATGCCTACTTAAAGATTAGTCTTTTATCTAATAATTTAATTTTATTGCTTTTTTATATTTTACAGATTTAGGTAAATCGAAAAACTAAACTATAGAAAATGATATTTTTGGCATTAGTCCTTACATTCAGAATATTTGTCAAGTAAAGGTTTTTCACGGACATGTCATAATTGCTTGATTGGTCATAAAATTAGACTATAATCGGTTTATAACGCCTTCCAAGTGACAGGTATTTCAGATTAAAGTTGTATTTCACAATTTGAAAATAATTATATCACCATCAGACTGTCACTCTTCGTAAACCGAACTTCTTGCGATCAACTTTAACGACGGGTTCCCATAGTCTTGACTGACAATTCAACTGCGCATGCGCCAAAGGGGCTAGCTGTAACCAGAGCAGACAAAGGTGAAAGTGTTTGTAAATAGACAACCTGAAGGACTTGTGGTCAATTAAATAACCATTCGCTTGTTGACAAAGCAAGCCGTGTTGATATTTAAATGTCGATTTGATTGCTTAGAATTCCCATGGTTTACTAAGAGGTCGCGACCACGCACCCCGGTGATTGGTCCGTTGTGGTGTAGTCTCGCAGAAAATCGAACCAGATCACTTCCGCTTAGGTAAACGCACTCCACAATGATAAATGATGTGGCAGTCAAGTCTTGTTAGCCCCAATTCCTAACTACATTGTAATTATAAAAAAAGATTACGAAATAAAATTCCCGAAAGACGAGCCAGTCTGTTTGAAATGAAATTGTCTTCATTTGGCTCTGTCTCTTTTTTGATCAGTCTTTCTTTTGTAAAAGTACGATTTGAAATGAAATTAAGCACAGCCATTGTTGGAGAGCATTTCTCCATTTGCCTATTTCATGTGTCTCACTGTTGTCATTTCCCTTCTCTTTTAAATTCCTGACATTATTCTAATGTAATTCTATGTATTGTTCTGCGCTATCCACATAACTGTAACATGTGTGAATTAATTGGAAATGAACATCATTGCTAAATAAAATACACATCGCTATCTCCACAAACCACAATAACGACTTTTATTGCGATTATATATTTTTCTATCCCTTTTTCACGAAACAAAACGGGCGGTCGATGTCGATCGAGTTTTATCATCTGTCAATCTAGATGTTTTTTTCTGGCATTGTGTGTTTGACATCAAATGTTTTTTGGACTTTATCAACAAAGGACCAAAGTTAGCTTACTGGTCTAAAAAAGCTTTGCCAATGTTTCATCAAAAGTCATACTTCATTATCGTCTGCTGTATGATATACATCTCTTTATTATGAGAAACACGTTTGTATACTTTGTGCAAGAACTCCAGTTTTCTCTGAATCGATGCCGGAGTTTTTCTTCTCGAGTGTGAGCGAATTGTATAAAACTTGTCCGTGCTGTTATTATATCATTTTCCCTAACATTCTTTCGCGCATATTTAAGATACTACGTACATGGGTTCTAAAAAAAATATAGTGTTAATTAATAAAACATGTTAACATGCGCATATATTTGTTATTGCTTCAATTTTCGCAATTACTTTCCCAGTCTCTGGAATGACGATAATGTTGACAGAATAGAATTATTTTGAGACAAATCGCGTATTAATTTGTAGTACCCGAAAACACGAACTATGAAATAAAAAGTCCGACCATTTATCCTAAAATTCAAGTGCGTTTCTATAAAATCAACAATTATTTTTATATCGTGTCAAATTAACCAAGTACGAACGGTAGTATTTCAATGGAAAATGTTGCAAATTCATTGATGTTGTATTCGGTTTCCGATGATGTTGCGAGTTCCCCAGATTCACTAGACTTCAGCCAAGGTACTGACTGTATCCGCGAGATTTTTCGACCGCAACTTTTCCATTTGATAGCATTTGTATTGCGTGTTCTCGCAAAGCCAGGGTATACTGATTACAGCTCAGTGCTATGAGACACTATCAAATGATGCAAGATGATACGCTCGGGTATTATTTATATAAATTTGATCAGGGTGAATTAGTGTCTCTTCATTGATGTCAACTTCGGCCTAAAGATGCCCGGGCATTTTTTTATAAAATAAAACTGCAAATAAATAGTAAAGTAATTGAGTTGAATAGAATAAACAAGGGAAATCAAAGTACTGAAAGTACTAATTGAAATTGAACTACCTCAGCCTTGCTCTGCACCATGGAACGGGAACCAATTGCATGTTGCAGATGAAGGTAAACGTGGTACGCACTAATACCTTTTTAGAAACGTTATTGCGCCTGCAGTTTTGTTCGTTTCGTCTTTCGGTGCACATTTCATACGCATCTTTTTTTAAAGAAATGACAACGTATACACAAATTTATAAGCACCAAATGAAAAATATATTTGGGTTTTTATTTGACCTCATTGTTGTATCATACAGTAAGTTGGTATCAAATCCCAACGTATTGAATTAGCATTATTCCGTAATAAATAATCTCCACATTAGATCTCAGTGTGAGATAAGGCACCACGGATTAGACTGGATTTATTAGGATTAGGAACACAGTACCGCATTGTTCAGTAACAATTGTCATAGGGAAGGGCGCTTCTAAATCTCTGCTTGATGCCAGCTATATTTGAAAGAACGTTTTGCCAATTATGGACGAAAAATGAACCACATTATGCAAACTAATCGTTCAGCGTTGACCGTGTATTGTCCACGGATAGATATACATGTGAAATCATTGTTGATCATGACGTCCACCGCGATAAACTCTTTCTAAACTCTGGTCGCAAGAGACCTTGGTGTTTAATTATTGTCCAGATTGTGGAATAATACTGAATAACAGCCACAATTACGATAGCCATCCTTCCGAACAAATTGTTGCTAAATTATTTACAATTATCGATAAATTGGTTGCTTGTGTCCGCATAAGATAAATAGTTATAGACAAAATAGCACCTTTTGGACTCTTTGAGGCTAAATAGTTTCACGACATCGTTTGTTAATAATTCACATCCGTTTCTAGGAGCAATAATAACACAATACCATGTTATTGTCAGCAGGTTAGACAATATTACGTACGAAATTTATCTGGTACATAAAACGCTCATAAAATATATTATGATCATAGTTGTCGGGACGCTCTATACATTTTATAACCACCATATGTTCCTTTATTACGATAAATTTAGAACGATTTTCGTATGTTCTTGTATATGTGTGAATATTTCAAAGATAAGGAAATTGTCATATAATTTCGTGACTCATTATTTTTAAGGGTTTTTTTTGTACAAACTATCCCAAACAACGAACTACAACATACCAGAAAGTTATGAAATATTTTATTTTGTGTCATGTTGTTTGATGACGGTAGAAAAAGCAAGACTTCACAAACTGTTATAAAATGGCTTATGCATTAATCATTATTCGGTGTAAGTCATTGTATGTGGTTTTCGCGATCTCTGTGGATTTTATGAACTGTGTTGTATTTTCGTTATTTCGCGACCTGTTACGTAATAGAACAAATACCTTAATTAAGGGGAACAATTTGGATTAACATAACTTGATTGTGCAGCAAAGTCTCGATGTTGGAACCAAAAAAGAAACGGTCATTATATGGTGATTATTATTATCAATTATATTTAGTAGGAAAACAACAATAAAACCGGTTCGGAAAAATGTTGAAAACCGGTCCAACAAACTGGACACTTCAATGTGGTACTAGAACTCTTGATATGGTCGTTACATGTGGTTTTACTGTAGGTATATATAACATTTTGTTATCAACAGTAAGTCTACTGGAGTGTCAGATATCTGGCTTAGGTCATAGGTCCGAAATTATTGCTGCGAAATGAAAATACATGTATGTTTTTATTATTATTCCTGCGGATATTCTAATGATTTTATTGCAGCCTTGTACAATACTACATTGTACATGTATACATAAATGCATATTTACAAAATACAAAACACGTACATGATTTAGCAAGATATCAGTACAAAGTTATTTTAACGAAACAAATAAACATGGAGAGTAGAAGGACGGGGTTGATTGTGAGGATTTTTTTACTTTGTTTCAATGTTGTTGTTTTTTTTGTTGTTTTTTTTGTTGTTGTTTTTTGATATCTTTAACGTTTGTTTTACTATATTTGAAACAGAAGCCAGTCACATATAACATATCAAAATTCACCACAGTAAACACTTACCAATCATTCAAATGTATACTCGGTGTCACCCTTTTTTACTGATATGATTAAAAATACTTGTGTGACTAGTTTAATACTGTACAGTAACTTATCATATTCATACAAAATGGAGTTTCAAATACGCCATCATGTAACTATGTAACTGGAGTTTAGTGCGAAATAAAAAATGTTTTTATTGTGTACATAAATGTATATTACATTATTCACGGTGTTTTACTTACATAGATTTCTTTTCTTTACTTCAATCACATGTTTAAAAATTAGCAGACCACCTCCGTGTATCGGGCAAACTTTATACTAAAATAACGTCAAAGAAGGATTTGACGTTAATCAAGTTAAGAAATATTAAATAGACGTTGTTAAAATTCACTTATTGCTTGTGAATTTTATGAAATATTTGTCTAGAGTATTTTGCGCACATAAATAAATAGAACTTTCGATTCATTTAATGAAATATTTTTAAGTGATTAAATTTAATTAAGAATTACTGCTCCATTGGTAAATTGATGCAAAAGAAACAAATTTATGTGATATGTAAATTAGTTATCCAACAGCGCGTTTGGAGCGTTTTCAACAGACAACGATTAAAGCACGTATTTTTGAAAGTCGGTAAATAAGTGTACTATTATGATACAGTAGTTGTCGCTTTTATGTTTACTTTTCAAATAAAAGTTCCCCGCGGGATGAAAATATCAATTTGTGTTAACATAATATTTATTAGATTTGATACAAGTTATCGGTGAAAATTAAATATACTGTCAATTTGTTAAAGTGGGGAAAATCAATAAAACTACCTGAAATCGAATGAATAAACATATTATAATTACGTCCCGCCCACTTGATACCTGAGCGCATGCGCACATCACCGTGACTGACAGCTGATAAACGTTTCTATATTTTCTACGTGAGGAGGGAATGTAGTACGGGCAACGATAGATATTTTTACATTCGATGTAATAAAGATACACAGTTATACACATGTTCTTGATTTCCTAGTGGTTATATATGATTTAAAGGAGTTTTATATTTTTATTTATTTACAGAACTCTGACAGTCACCTACAGTATTTTAGCGGTGTTTCGAAAATGTAGGAATATGTGATTTGGATTTTCTTTCTACCGTGTGATACAAACTGGGAATAAAGTGATGATAGTGTCTCAGAGACATAAAATATCAACAGAAAATATATTAGAACTTCAGTGATGAATTATAAGACAAGATAGATCAATTCATCAAAGAAAAAACACCAACTCGTTAATCGGTAAGTATTGACAATAATTATTCATAAAAACGTACTTAACCTCATGTAATACTTCTGTCATAATATAACAGTGTTACGTATTGACGGTCATGTAGGTTTTTACAAATAACATCATATACTTTTTGCAATTTCTAACAAGTAACGTTTGACACGAATGTTCGTTATTTTTTGACACGTACCGATTAATTGATCAGTTTATGACACCTGTAATTATCTCTGAATGTTTTGGTGAATCAGTCTATGTTTGTGATACATGTTAATCACATGAGTGTCACAGTAGAGGAAAATGTGTGATACATAGATACATTTTTGTATACCTAGTAGTCATGTAAAGTTGTAAGGATCGATCAAAACCTTATATTCCATCATTTACTCGGTGTATTCGATCAAGTAAACATCAATAACATTTTTTGTTTGTTTTTTGGGGAAACAGTACTTGATTTATAGGAGGTAACGTTTTTACATATATTCATTCAATGACTGTACGACTGTAGTATTTTCCCCCCACGGCTTCATGTGGTTTATATTATGTATACTGTGTTTATACATCAGCGAATGTGATTTTTGGTTGTAACTTGTTATCACAGTGTCAAAGAATTTATGCTTCATATTTTCTTTGCAGATTGTAAAAGCAGACGGATTAAATCAACATCTGTATCTAAGACGATTTTGGGTGAACGAAAGCTGTACTTTCTGAAAGAAATAATTCATCATAGTAGTGGAAACTTACCTGAGACGTTAGGAATTACAAGCCGTGGTACATAACTCATTATATACGTCATTTGTCATTCATGCACGGGTAATGTGTGCTTGATATTCTCCGATGCACGTGTAATGAGGGTCTGGACCGCTTTGACTATGGCTGGAATAGGATTTACCGTCGGGATATTGTGTGGATTGCTGATTCATTTACCGGCAGAAACTTTGCCGGCGTCTGCTAACGAAGGTCCGCATTTATCCAGGTCCCGACGGGTTGCTCAGGTTGGGTCAGTTTTGGACTATAATGGTGACCAACAATTGGTCTCTAATTCAAACGACGTGAATACATTGAAGGCTAATTCCTTAGGATCAGCGGACAAACAAAATTTTCAAGAGGATTTAGTGAACACAGATTATGGCGCATTGAATGGAGAAAATCTGGATCAAAATGGATATAAAGTGATTAAATCTGGAATATCACGGCAGTTCAACGTATTAAATAAATACCCAAATAAGAATCTAGAATCAGTGGTGTATGTAAACCCAGATCAACAAAAACTTGTTCTTAATAATCAAGCAAATATTGAAAACGATACGAATCAAGTACGACGACCATATGTTGATGGCCTACAGTTAGATAGAAATGTCAAAATAAGTAAAAACAAGCCTTCAAATGAAGCTGAAAGACGCGTGACCAAAGGTGATTCGGTAGCCACAGGTCACGCGAGCAAAATAGAAATTGACAATTATCGCCGGGCATCGATCTCAAGTGGTAATGATGTAATAAACGGCATTTATTGGAGTGATGTTGTCGAGCAATTATGCCCCAAAGGCTTTACAGAGGATGACAATAAGAACTGGCGAATTAAAGCCACCAGTGAGAAATTTGTGAAGATGGACGAGGGCTGTGGTCGCATGCAAAATCGTATGCTAACATTCCAAAATTCTGACAAAGCATGTGCACGATACAGACTCAACATTGATCAGATCCAAGGCGAAATCTATTCTTATTACCTTAGCAAATTGTTGGGTATAAACAATGTAGCCCCATCTGTGCTCCAGTTAGCAAATGCTAATGACAACCAATGGAGAATGGTTGGAGCGGATGTGGCTAATGCCATGTGGTCGGAAGAAAAACCTGTGATACTTTCTCAGTTTATTGGTGGTCTCTCGCCAGCGTATATTCCTCCAGAGTTCAGAAACTTGTCAAAGGTCCTCTTGCCAAAGAATGTGGCTGAGAATACAGTTCAAAGTGGTGATAAACTATTCAATGGTGAAGCTGGTACTTCACTTTGTGATTTACTGCAGTGGTCAGACCTAATTGTGTTTGATTATTTGACAGCTAACTTAGACAGAGTGGTGAATAATCTATTTAACTTACAATGGAATTCACGCATGATGAGCAAACCAGCTCATAATTTAGAGCAGGGAGCCAGTGGCAAACTTGTGTTCCTTGACAATGAATCCGGGTTATTCCATGGTTACCGGCTTTTAGACAAATACAATACATACCACCATTCATTACTAAACTCATTATGTGTGTTTAAGAAACAGACAATTGATAAAATCAAGCATTATCTAGTTACTGATAGTATTGGGGATACTCTTCAATCCATTTTTGAGTCAAATGAACCTTTACACAGACACGTGCCTAGAGTTCCAGCTAAAAATATAAAAACTCTGAAAGCTCGCATGAATGATATTTTACAACAAGTACAGAAATGTGAATCTCAAGTTAGATAGAATATAGTTAATGAAGTGTGAATCCAATGAGATTGTCCAACAATCTTTTATTTTCAGAAATTAACCGCTATACGTATTTGGCATCTGTATGAGTTAACGTCGAATTTTAGCCAAGTTTTCGAATTTTGATTCCAATGTAATCGTTAATTATGGATTAGCATATCATAAGGAAGTGGTCGAAGAATTTGGTTTGAGATTTATTGAAAATCTCAATGTTTGTCACTTAAAGGTACAGTATTATGGATAATAAGTTATTTCAGTCTGTATGCTGTTTTTCTTTGCAATTTTGCGAATACCTCACAAACCTTTAGCAATATATCAAATATCAAATAATTCATTCATTTTATTGAAAAATTACGGTTTAATATGAAGATGTCTGATTTGATCAATATAATATATATATACTGAATTCACAATCAATACGTATTTATAGAGTTAGATAAAATAGCGTATGATATTGGTACATTTATATGGTCTTCAGATAATGATTTTCACACAACGTTGCGTGTCTAAAATAGCATGTTCTATTGATTATACCAGTGTATCTTATATAAACAGAAACCTTAAACTTACACGTAAAAATTCTATAGCTTTAGGGGGCACCCAGTTGGACTTACCCCCCCCCCCCCCCAAACGATTATCATGAAAAATATAAAGATTTAATTACATACTTACTAAAGAACTATTTTTTATACACGATGGATGTCCAGAAAATCAAGAATCTTAACTATCTAATAATTAATTACTCGAGTAAGATAAGATGGTATGAGTCAAAGAAAAAGTTGAGACTTTTATTCGTGTTGTAAGGGTTGAAAGCAAAACTGGTGTAAATAAAACACTAATATACTGATATTGAACATTGTATAGATAGGTTTAACACTAAATAATCAGTTAAATATATATTCCACTGATAACAATTTTATTAACAAAATAATCTCACCAAAATTAACATTTTTTTTCTCGTGACACAGTTATATTTTATATAGTGCAATCATGGTTGTATTTTATGTTCCTTAAAGGGGCATACCCTACAAATTGGTGCATTTAGAATCAAGGCAAAATGATGATAAATTAGAAGCTTGTAAAGAAAAAAAAACGACGAAGAAAGTTTCAGCCAAAAATTCATCCAATTAGAAATAAAATCATAAAAATATGTATTTGTGATACATACATTTAGTCATGGAAATTTTTGGGTGGAAGTGATTTATCACTCATAGCTATGTTTTTTGCGGCTAGTAACTAAACTAGTCATTTTATGGCCCATGTTCTTCTTGCAATTATCCATTATATATTGTTTTACATATACATCTAGCACATTTTTACACTTTCACAGAATGTTTGTCAGTTGTAGGGTATGCCCCTTTAATTTGAAGTTGCTCTTCTAATGTTTATGATCTGTTTAAGGAAATTATTGTTGCTGATAAATTATGAAGCAGAGTACTAAAAACTCAGAAAATTATCTTTCAAGCATGTTTTTTGTAATTATTTTGCCTTGTATAAAGTTAAACTGGTTCCCGTTGTCTCTGTTTGAACAAAGCCTTTGGTGCACTGCAACATGGAATGGGAACCAGTTTAATCATGTGGATGGGTTGGTTCCGATTTTCTCGATTGAGCCTTAAGCCTTTTTATCTAATCACATTTTATTGCATTTCAGTATTTCTATAAAACACATTCCAATTTAAGATACTGCATGAGCCAACGAATAATTCCATTTGGTATTCACCAACGGCATTGTCATATGATATATTTTCTTTCGGTTCAAAATGCTCTAACATGCTTTAAAAGTGACATTTTTATCACCAGTGAACATTCTGATTGGTTGATTCGAATCCTTGGCTTAATTTTACCCAATAAGAATCTACCACTAAGACTGTTCACCAACTCAGTTTTACCATACTTTATTTTTTTATAATTATCTTGTTAACAAACTTAAGGTTTTGTTGTTTATTACTGCATTCAAAACTTTATTTGTTTAGACGCAACTTTATGTTGAATCATTGATTTTAAACTTAAGTTTTGGGCTACTGTGGTTTTCCCTTTGTTAAAAGCGACACCTTCTTTACAGTAATTTCACGACATTCGTGTATTCCATACAGTATTGTGATAAAAAAACTTCATGACATCTTTTCATCAGTATTTTTTGTGTAATATGTTTAACTGTTCAACTTTCACAATTGTACACACCCTAAGTTCTTTATATGACGGCACCCCCAACTACTTCCCCTTTATGTCAAGATTTTGTACATTTTCCACCACGTTTTAAGACAAAATACAGGACTTTATTTACATAGAAGGAAGAATATGCACTACTAGTACATATGCCATCGAATTTCAAGTGTCAGATAAATTCAATAGTCAAGCAAAGAACTATTAAATAAAGCTAATTTCTGAATAGTAATGAGTCATAAAAGAGACATTTGTTACTGCCTGTTGTAGGGGTAAACACAATCAGGACCTATTACAATCTTTGTCTAAATGGAGATAAGCACTTCTTGCATTCACCCCTTAAATTGTTAGGTATCTAACGTAGATATTTTTTCAACTAACTGTATCAAAGTATGTATATATTAAATTGCAGGATTTCAAATTCGTAAAATTTACATTTTTAAACAATTTATTTAAAAAATATGACTTTTTTGTTTCCATACAAGATTCAGTTGTGTTTTTACATACCATGTCTAGATGTTTTGTTAATATAAGGAAATGTGATATTTATAGTTTCTTGCATATAAACTCTTGTGGAAGCAGCACCTCTGTCAATATTTTTCATTAATAGTTCATGAAGTATTCAAGAACTATTCATGAATTATTCATGAATTAGAACTATTCGTGAATTATTCAAGAACTATTCGTGAAGTATTCCAGAACTATTCATGAAGTATTCAAGGACTATTCATGAAGTATTCATAAACAGTTCAAGAAATATTAATGATTTCATGAATTCCTTTCGAAGGGGGGCTGGCTACACATATGTTGTATTTACCTTATTAAGAATTCCAGAGTATATATTTATTATTACTTTCATAATAAGGAATAATTCCTAATGAAGTCTGTTACTGTATTATTCATTCCATTACAATGCCCGTTATTTCGTCTAACGAAATGTGTCTGTTCTCTAAATGTAATTATGTGTAATTTGTAAATATTTTATTGTGTGTAAATGTATGTGAATGTGAATAATTATATGTGAAACTGAAATAATTATATGTGAAACTGAAATAATTATATGTGAAACTGAAATAATTATGTTGGATACAGTGCTAATAGTTTATTGTATAATTGTTGTTAAAACATTTGATCTATATTTATAAACATGGATAAAATCCTTTAATCTGTATTTTGTTATGCTTGTGTTTTTATTCATTATACATTTCTTGTATATTTTCTACACTTTCTTATATCTTTTAAAACAAAACAGAACAGAACAGAACAGAACACAGCAAAGCAAAGCAAAGCAAAGCAAAGCAAAACAAAACAAAACAAAGCTAAACAAAACCAAACCAAACCAAATATCATGTCATTTAGTTAAACTTAAGTAATAGTCACACACAATTTCGAGCTAACCATGCATACGTCAGACAAATAAACGAAAAAGACATGATAATTATACATGTATTTACTTCAGCATAACAGAACAAAATGCATTATCATCATGGAACATGAACAAATATTTCATATGATCATATGGAACGTGCATGAGTATACAGAAAATCAGCATCAGTTTAGCCTATGAATTCACGAAAGAAGACATACATTTATAATAATTATTTAAGTTAAGTAAAAGACAATGTTAAATAATCTGACAAGGATTTATATACATTCATAATTATAATTATACATGCAAGTCCTTAATTCTGAAATTTTCAATCTCGATGTATCTTTAAAACACATTTCGAATATTTTTTATTTATATTCATACAGCGTATGCAACTTAGACTATGTAGTGAGGCATACCTGTTAAGTTTTAGACATTTAGTGTGGATATATCAAGTTTATAAAAAAATAAGCGCAATGACAAGCACCAGTAGCAACAACAACAACAACAACAGCTTCAATAACAACAACATATGAGTCACATTATTAACAACATCATTATTGATACTCGAATCATCTTCAAAAGTGATTCAGGTATAATCAACAATAATATTAACAAAGGTAATTCGTTTACTCGATAAAAAGCAGTTTTTTGTCTTGCCTAGGAAGATTTATAATACTATACATCAAAATAAATGATTTACTGATTTAACCAATTAATTATCATTATAAAACAAATGAAAACGTACCAAAAAAACGCATAAAACAACTTGGAAAATGTATTAATTTAAGTTAATTAATTTGTTAAATAAATAAAACATTGAATCAATTTTAATTATAATGGAATATGTAAGTATATATATACAGAACTATTGAAAGAAATGCACAATTTTATTTTTAATATTTTTTTTTATATTGGCTACAATTTATAGACATTAAATCAATTTGAAATCTAATGAAATATGTAAGCATATACAGAAATATTTAAAGTAATTCTATTTTTTGTGTTTTATATTTTATATTGGCTACAATTTATAGACATTGAATTAATTTGAAATATAATGAAATGATCAGATATATACAAAAATATTACAAGTAATGCACAGTTCTGTTTTCTATCGTTTTTTTATTGGCTACAATTTATAGACTTGAATAATCTAACCACATTTGTACTGTATGATATAAAATTAAAGTAAGTATATAATGACAATAAAACTCCAGCCATGAACGATCTGTCATGACGAAGTATACATGTACATGTATATTAAATGACTGTATACGAAACTTTATACCTAACTTTGAAACCGTATACGTGTAGTTTAACAATGACCGTGACTGCAGTTTCCGTTCCAGCTTGTATTGTATGAAATAAGATACTGGTAAATGATGGCATGGATTTCCCGGCAATATCATATTTCTCTTAATGACCAATAAATACTACATTAATGAGCGTCCACCGTCGTAGATTGTCATTAGTTTGCACATTATTTGGCTTCCATTTATTAAATTCATATCTGGAAGATAATTTTATCATTTTGTTTATGGCATGAAATTACAGGAAGATTTCGTGCCAGTCAAAAGTTGATACATGAACCTTATCGGCTTCTGATAGTTTCTGTGGTTAATATAACTTTAAATAATTATGGCCGGATGACTGGGTTATATTTTATACTTTTCTATGAATGTTTTGACATAGATAGTTTCTGTAAACAAGTATACTGTACAGTGCAACCTCTCCAAAGCAACGCCCTTTGGGAGTACCAGTATTATGCCGTTGTTGTTGAGAGGTCAAGAGAGGGCCGCTCTGGAGAGGTTGTACTGTACTGTCAAATATTAGAGAATATTTTGTTGTTTAAAAGCCGTCTGGGAGAAACTCATTTCTTCATCGATGTCAGAATGCAAAGGCTATAAAATGTTTTTACGAAGTTTCGAAGTTATCTGAAAACGCTCATATGATATAAATTGAACATATGTATACAATATAATTCCCAACTTCAATTGCCTGTCGAAAATAATGCAAACAAATTTGAAGCTAAATGATGTAGAACATCTTTGATATTTTAACACTAATAACCGCATATCATGCAACAACTGACAACTGTTACGTAAGTAGGTAAGTTATGTTTGAATCAATTAATGTTATTAAACCATCATTGTACCATTTTATCACCAGTGTATAAAAAACAAAATTAATACCACTGCTATTTACTGAAACATTAAGGGCTAAAGTTCGTCAAATGTTGGAGAAAACTCTGTGCCAGAGGCTCGTTTTATTCCGATATGAAATCTAAATCTTGTAATAAACTCTACAGTGTACACATATATGAAAGGATTAAGTAAACAAATCAACATAATTTATTTTCCTTTTGACATTATATGAGTCTCACTGAACTGTGTTATCGGGGAGACGCACGAATTCCCGAGTTTTAAGGGTCAGAGTTGGCGATCCTTGTACAAAAACTATTATCTCAAACTATCAGTTTAAATTGTCACTTTTATTTTCTGATGCATCATTCAGTATGAACCGCGAAATTCTATTTGCTATCAATTTGAATGTTAAAACAAATTCTTAAATATTTTACGACCGAGTCTGATGTCGTAAATTTTGCACCGATTTAACGTCGTAAATAATATACGGAGTCAGAATATGTATGACTGAACAACAATAACAACATATTTCCTGTCAACACGCATAAATATTACGTAAATTACAAATCTCCGGAAACTTACGGAATTTGTCGATTCTTACCGATTTATTTTGTGTGACTTATAATATGAAAATAAATCGGATTTAATGTAAAATTTTTCTATTATTTATTTATATTCAAGTCTAGTCAAAATTATTTCTTTTTGAAATGTATCCGCCTATGAACATGGATTAATGCAATGTGTCGGCCGAGAAATCCATCAATCATATTTTTAAATTATTTGAAACCAGTGCACGAATCTATTACACTTTTCTTAATTGGATATTTCAACAAGAACGGAAATTGGAGACACACAGTTAATGACTGACGTATATATTCGAGACGTGACCAGTCCGTTGGGATTTGACTTTTTCCAATCCGGGTTAGTTTTTCACCTGGGTTTAACGCCACACGCGTCTCAATCGGAACTCCTTGGTGTTTGTCTAAAGAAAATGTCTCAGACATAATACAATGTATATAGACATACCACCATATTGTTGTTGTTGTTGCCGACCCTGGGAATCCAGCGATGGAAACAACCTGTTTCTCTTTCAATGGGAACTTGATGCCAATTTTTATCAAACGATGAACAGGTTTGAAAGTCTGCCATTCTGAGAGTGATTCTTGAAAACAAGTACCTAGTGTTGAAAAAATAGTGCCCGAAAACCACCTAACCAAAATTTGTAACCCTACACTTATCTAGGCCTAAGAGGCATACTCCTCCTCGAGTGTCGAGAATGCCCGTGTAGATACGATTGTAACGGCTCTGTAACAGCCAGTGTCATTAAATTTTGGCGACTTGTCCAGTTGTTACGGTGGAGGAAACCCGCAGGTGTACACCGGGTAGAACGATAGCTGTAAGCTAGCTGGACAGTTTCTCCGGACTTACTTGTGAAATGTGTCTGGTCTCGGGGTGAGGTTCGAACTGACAGCGGTGAGGGGTAAGTTTATTAGTCAGGAACCATAACCACATGGCCATGGATGTCCTTTCCTCGTTATCTATAAAGTTGGCCGTCAGATAAGTATTTAACATGTGTTATAACTACAGTACAACCTCTCCAAAGCAATATCCTCTGGGAGAAGCAGAATGATGTTGTTGTTGAGAGGTTGTTGTTCTAGAGAGGTTGTTATTCTAGAGAGATTGTTGCTCTAGTCAGGTTGTTGCTCTAGAGAGGTTGTTGCTCTAGAGAGATTGTTGCTCTAGAGAGGTTGTTGCTCTAGAGAGGTTGTTGCTGTAAAGAGATTGTTGCTGTAGAGAGATTGTTGCTCTAGAGAGGTTGTTGCTCTAGAGAGGTTGTTGCTCTAGAGAGGTTGTTGCTCTAGAGAGGTTGTTGCTCTAGAGAGGTTGTTGCTGTAAAGAGATTGTTGCTCTAGAGAGGTTGTTGCTCTAGAGAGGTTGTTGCTCTAGAGAGGTTGTTGCTCTAGAGAGATTGTTGCTCTAGAGAGGTTGTTGCTCTAGAGAGGTTGTTGCTATAGAGAGGTTGTTGCTCTAGAGAGGTTGTTGCTATAAAGAGGTTGTTGCTCTAGAGAGGTTGTTGCTCTAGAGAGGTTGTTGCTCTAGAGAGGTTGTTGCTCTAGAGAGGTTGTTGCTGTAAAGAGATTGTTGCTCTAGAGAGGTTGTTGCTCTAGAGAGATTGTTGCTGTAGAGAGATTGTTGCTCTAGAGAGGTTGTTGCTCTAGAGAGGTTGTTGCTCTAGAGAGATTGTTGCTCTAGAGAGATTGTTGCTCTAGAGAGGTTGTTGCTCTAGAGAGGTTGTTGCTCTGGAGAGGTTGTTGCTCTAGAGAGGTTGTTGCTCTAGAAAGGTTATTGCTCTAGAGAGGTTGTTGCTCTAGAGAGGTTTTTGCTCTAGAGAGGTTGTTGCTCTAGAGAGGTTGTTGCTCTAGAGAGGTTGTTGCTCTGGAGAGGTTGTTGCTCTAGAGAGGTTGTTGCTCTAGAAAGGTTATTGCTCTAGAGAGGTTGTTGCTCTAGAGAGGTTTTTGCTCTAGAGAGGTTTTTGCTCTAGAGAGGTTGTTGCTCTAGAGAGGTTGTTGCTATAGAGAGGTTGTTGCTCTAGAGAGGTTGTTGCTATAAAGAGGTTGCTCTAGAGAGGTTGTTGCTCTAGAGAGGTTGTTGCTCTAGAGAGATTAAATTAACAGTTAAATTATGCCGTGGGGAAAATCATGCTGTTGTTGAAGGGAGGATGTTACTCAAGTGAGGGCCGCTGTGGAGAGGTTGTACTGTATGTGCGTCAACGTGCGTATTCTTCAAATTCCTGAAAGTGAGAAATAATTTCCTCTACTTAATGTTAAAATTCTCCATAATGAAAACCTATCCTCGCTAATACATATCAAAGAGAAGGAAGGACACCTGTCTAAGTGGACTACTCGAGATTTCGTGCAATGCACCTAGCTGATAAGTCCACTTTTTATTCCTCCTGAGAGATTCGGTTCAAATGAACGGAAGTCGTGCATGCTAATTACTTGTATAATTATAAAACTCAATCTGAGTAAAAAACCTGGTGATCGGGCTGTGAAAATCTGTCAGTGTGTCAATGTCTATGACTTAAGCTTGTTGTTAAATTAATAAATTAATCGCGAAAAATAAACAATTCTTGATCTGTGTTATTTTTATTTAAATCATTTAGTCTCGACTTGGTATCAGACGTGACAAGACACTAAATCGAATAAAAACTATGTTAAAAACACTGAAAAGAGTAGCCTTGAGTACTAGTATTAAATAACAAGCAACAATAACGACTGATGGTATGGTGCCCTGTATTGGCCACCATGAATTCTTTTTTATTTCAAATACACATGTACGAACATTGAAAAAAAGTTAGATTTTGCCCACATTATGGACAATAAGTTGTAGAAAATCGTATATATGTTCTTCATACATTATACACCGCAACCTCTCCAAAGCAACACCCGTTGGGAGTAGCAAAGTTATATTGTTGTTGAGAGATTGTAGTCTTGTAGATCTATCTAGAGGTTAAATTAATGGTCAAATCGTGCAGATGGAAAAATCATGTTGTTGAGGGGAGGTTGTTGAACACGAGAGCGTGCACTGTGCACGTACGTGTATGTTCAAACTTATTCACGTTAAAGTAAGGTTATAATACCCAGATATAGTCTTCAGCAACACTCGGATGACGAAGAATACATTATACTCAGAAAATATCAATATTTTTCTTATACAGTAAATAATGTTTAGAATTGTTTTATCGTATAAAACACACTGATACCAATTGTAACATGTTATCTAATATCATTTGATGTTGAATTCTTGATAGGAAAATTTAAATATATTGTGTACCTTTAAGTTGAACATTTAGTTAACACAGTATACTAAACAGCTGCTTAAGGCAATTAATAATTTAAATATACACAAGAAGAGTTTTCATTTATCTTCATGTATAAAAACAGATATAGAATTGAATATCTTTACAGGGACTCAAGGATCCAGTGTTTATCCAGTGTCTGACTAGGAATCACTAGCCCCACCCAGCTGTGAGTTCGAACCCCATCCGCGATAAGAAAAAAAAACATATGTGCTGAAGCCGGCTTTGGGAAAGTCGATGGTTCTACTCAGATGTATGTTTCGAGTGCCCCCCCCCCCCCCAGCTATGGAAGCTGGACAAATCGCCAAAATTTAATGTCCCTTGGAAATATCTTCAAATCTGTTATATAATGTATATGACACCAGTCACTACGCTTTCACATTAGGTACAAAATGAATATGAAACACTGTTTTGAATAGTACATTAGGCCATCCTTAAAAGATGTTTTGTTTGTGATTACGCTACCTACTCACCAAAAAAGCCCCGTCCCCCCTACCCAACCATTTTTGTCCTACCGGATAATTTTTGAATTCCATATAAAAATTAAATAGTAATAAAAAAAATATTTCCTACCTACCTACCCACTGAAAATTCTCTGGAAAGGTTACCGCAAACAATCATTTTTTATGGATGGCCTGATATAAACGTGTTTTTCAATTATACCTTCAGCTAAATTTTGTAAACTGTTAAACATCTTTAAGATTATACATGCGTTCAATCGTTGAAAAGTCAAATAAAACTAAGTCAGTCTATCAACTTGTTATTTTTTGTTGATTAATTACAATTACTTACCAACACGAGGAAAAACAAAACCTGATCAGCAATCACGATTTTCAGATTAAACACATTTTGTTCAATAATTGTTAAATTTAATTAACATAAGTTTAAGTGTTCAGAAATGACATGTCAAGACATTACGGTGAGACTTGTGTTTTTTATTACACTGACGTTGCCAGAATAGAATTTCGATCGATGCCCGAAATACGCGATAACTTAGTATTAAATAATATTTCACAAAAGATAGTTTTAATTTCTGTTCAGTTTCAGTTTTGCTAAGGGTTTCCAGTTTTCTGATGGAAAAAATGCTCAGATATACACTAGGACAAAACCAAAGGGATTCCGAAGCAAGCTGGACAATTTCCTCACATGTGAAATTTGATTAGTCCCGGATATGATTCGAACTCGGGTGACGGGTCAGTGACCATTTAGTCAGAGACCATAACCAGGGAGGCAGCATGGTCCGGGTTATAAAACTTGAGATCGGTCTCCAAGCTCAAAGATCTCATATCATTTTTTAAAGTTTTTTAAGTTAATTATGATCACACAATAACGATATCATTGATACACTAGTCTGGCGGTAGAAGTTATCTGCGTATGTATTTAAACATTAATCAACCAGAGATAATATAAAATGTGTAAAATGATATTGTATTTACATTTTGTTTGTCAAGTATATGATTGGTTCATATATTGTATTGTATTATATGAATTTCTGACTATTTCATTCTCATGTAGGTAAAAAACTTATAGATTTATTATTTTAATTACTACTGACCTTGATGTTTATAATGTATTATATATATATATTGTAGGACTATGTACTATGTACTCGTCTTGAATAAAGTTCTGTTCTGTTCTGTATTAATCAGCTGTATCATTTCAACAATAATACTCAAGTTTGAGAATAGTATTGAGATTTGAGTTCAGAGACTGTTCTCAAGTTTTATAACCTCGGGACCAGGGGACCAAAGATACAACTGTAAGCACACATTCTGCATTACTATATAGTAATATTAACCATGTGGAAACGTGTTTGTTTGTTTGTTTGACATGTATACACTTGGGAATAATCTACGCCTCATTACAGTATTAAAAGCTTAAGTTAAATCAGATATAAATTGTGTGGCAGTTGAACACGTGATAAAAGAATTAACACTGATTGGTTTAACAGAATTCTGACGTAATCAAGTTCCTATCTATATCAAAATGGTGATCAATGTTTGTAAATTTAATTAAAACTCCGATATTACGTATGTTATGTATCTTTGTAAAAATCACAACAATTAGGGATATATTAATTAGAAACATGCATGTGGTTTTAAAATTTAAAACACGTTATAGTCGTTAATTATTTATGATTGTGTCATCAATATCAAGGCAACCATAATGGTTCGATATTAAATCAAAGTTTCACAAAAAGTCAAAAAGGATACTTTTTAATGTAAACTCTGTTTATCGTTTGTAATTAAGTGATCTCTGACTACTAAAATGTACCCCATGCCGCTGAAAGTTTGACTCCCATCTAGGACCGGACATGTTCCACATGTGAGGACAGTCCTGCTAGCTTACAGAAGGCCGGTGGTTCTACACAGGTGAACCCGTAGAGTGTCCCCTTCACCATCGGAAATGAAAGGGTCGCCAAATGACCCTGACTGTTGGTGAGACGTTCGACCCCTGAGAAAAAAAAATTCAACTGACATTTTCGCTCAAATATCAGTTTCAAAATTCACACACCTTTTTTGACATAATGTAGGTATTGCACTTTTTATCGTTTTGAGGAAATAATCAAATATAGCGTACAGATCAGTCATTCAACTTGACAAATGACTATATCTGAGTCGATCAGTTTCCAATCCCATTGTTTTAAATGGTTACTTTATTTGCTGCATCAATTTATCTTACAGCAGTACTTGAAGCGATAGGTATATTGTGAGTGCAATTCGTCATCTAGAATGTTTTACAAATCTCACACTTGTCCCGTACGCTGTCTCCTCGATTAAAGTGATTGATCAGAACATTTAAATTCCTAATTTGTTGTAAAAGATTCAAATCTGTCGAACGTTTTTTTGCTTTTTTCAATGTTCGAAACAGTATCGTTAATTTATTTCTGTCATGTCTGAGGAAACTCTGACTCATAGTTTATGAGAAACAATAACACACTTCTTAAGCAAAAATCTACACATTACAGATTATTATAGATGTTGAAGAATGTCTTAATTTCACGGATATGTTGATGCAACATGCTTACGTGTTAGATACTACTAGTATTTTGTACTTCTAAGGGACTACAAGCGTACCAAGCATGCATGAGGATGCATGCCATTGTTTGGTTCTGACTTGAGATTTTTATCAACTCTCATTTTATCTGATTGGTAGTCACGGGTTTGACCAATTGTTAAATCACATAGTGAACTAGATCAACAGACACACAAAGTAAAAGTCATTTTTAAATTTACTTTATGTACAATAAATTTATCGGTGTCATTTGTACTTTTAATACTCTCAGTTTAATGATAGATCAACCTGTTTTATTCAATTTCTTTTTCTGAATCTTTATGTGGGTGTTCAAATGCTTGTACCGTATCTAATGACTCCAGAAATTTATACCGGAACTAATGTTCACTGTATTTTGTCTTATTTCTATAGAGATACAATTTAAAAACATCGCTACAGTACAACCTCTCCAGAACGACCCTCTCTTGAGCAACAACTTCTCCAGAACGGCCCTCTCTTGAGCAAACAACCTCTCCAGAGCGACCCTCTTTCAATCAACAACCCGTCCAGAGCGGTCATCTCTTAAGCAACAACCTCCCTCCAACAACAGCATGATTTTTCTCAACTGTACCATTTAACTATTAATTAAAATCTATATAGCTACAACCTTTCAACAACAATATAATTTTGCTTCCCCCAAAGGGTGGACATTGCTGTTTAGAAGTTGCCCTGTATTTTGATATTTCATCAATGTTCAAGTGTTTATGTTTAACTTGTTGTGGTAACCATTAGCAACCATTTGTATTCTGATAACAAGCTTCATTAGTACTGATTTAGTTAAATGTGTCATGTTGTCATCGATGGAATGACAATGCAGACTTTGACATACTGCAATAATTAATTGTATCTGTTCATGAGATCATATCGACTAAAAGTTATATGCACACTCTGTTGCTTGTCGTACATGGGTACCAAACGACCGGTAACACTTTAAGATCTAATGCTACATGGTTCAACGCCGTTTTTTCCCCAATATTTTTTCTGTTATAAACAGCAGCCGATTCATCTAATCAGTTTTCCTGGACTGTATTCTATACCCAGTACTAACTTACCCTTCCACAAGGAACTGTCAACTTCTCCACATTTTCATGGAAGGGTATGGCCTGCCGCGACCGGGAATCGAAACCGGAGAGCCAGGTAACAAATCTAGCGCACAAACCACTGGACACCGGTCGCGGTTTTTATATTATATAATCCATACCACAGCCATGTTCTATCCGTAGTTATTATTTCTTCTAAACTGGTTCCCGTTCCATGTTGCCCTGCACCAAAAAAGGCTTTGTACAGACAAGTCAACGGGAACCAGTTTACTACTTCTTCGTGTCAAAATTTCAGGAACGATAACTCTTGCTAACGATACGTTTCCATGGTTCGATTCTTACACCGTCAGCTATTTATTAACTGGCGAACACGTTACAAGAGTCAATAATTTGGAGAGCTGGCTAAACTTCCCATTAGAAAGGAATTCTTGAAATCATGAATTTTTCTTGAACATTTCATGCATATTTCATGAATAAATCGCGGAGTAAGAATTACTATATAACAGGGGTTCTTAAGCGATATGTACGGTTACATTACAGAAATGTACAGTAAAACCTCTATAGAGCAACACCCTGAGGGAGCTGCAAATAGAGGCCGTTGTTTAGAGGTTAAATTAAAAGTAAATATCAGTTTTTGGAAATTTTGAAAGTGTTGTTATAGAGAGGTTGTTGCTCAACAGACGGCCACCCAGGAGAGGTTTTACTGTATATGATTACATCACGTTTCATACTAGAACTACATGTTTTTATACCCAGACGATGGAGAATACCATGTATATAATATCTGGAATGAGGTCCCTGGATATTAATTCATGATATTATACTTTCATTAAGTTTATTTATGGCACAAATGTGAGAACTTTCTTATATATATTTGATAACTTCTTGATACCGTAACAAACTAAGCTTTTGTATATTTGAACAAACAAATACCTCTTTGTGAACTTAGAGATTATAATAATGGCATGTTCTGCTGGCTTTCTAATTTTCAGTTTTTAGGGTGAATTTATTTACGTTTTGATGTTTATTTAACGTGTTTAAAACTAAATCTATTTTGTCGACCACACGCATGACAAAGTCACGTTTTCTGGGAAAGTTAGAAGTACTGACTTTCTCTCAAATACCACTCTTTCTGCTTTTCTCTAAAATGATATCTGAGTAAATCCGTGAAATTCAATGAGCCAAAACACTTAACTCCGTAGCGTTTAGTTTCTTTTTAAAATATCATTCATGTTTGCTTTCACCAAAATTACGAAGTGTTGTCACTTGTCAGGCTCTGGACCTGTGCTCTATCCAGTCTAATGCTTCTTTCATGTACTTTAAATTCTTCTGACATGCATTTTTCATTTCACAGCCATGCATAATGCTGATAAGCACAGCAGGCATGAAACTGTCTACGCAGAGTTAACCTTAATAAATATCTTGCCCTCCTACTCTGATAGTAATCTACCTACTCCCAGTAAAATGTATCTGAAACGTTGCTGTTTTATTGCATACGATTAATGGAAAGCAGACGGTGGGGAAGGATACAGCTTTCTTGTAATTAATTCTTTAATCCTTCAAACATGTGCGTTGCTTGATAATTTTAATTGAATTTAAACAGAATTTGTTAAAACTAACTCAAATAATATTTCGCAATTCTTAAACCGCACAGAGTTACGACTATTCATTTTTACAGCACAACCTCTCCAAAGCAACACACTTTGGGAGAAACAAAATTATGTTGTTGTAGAGAGGTTTTGCTCTAGAGGGGTTTAATTAATAGTTAGGTCGTGCTGTGAGAAAAATCATTTTGTTGTTGAAGGGCGGTAGTTTCTCAAGAGGGGGCCGCCCTGGAGAGGTATCGCTGTATCAATAATAAATAAAATAACGTGCACTATGTACATGTGACCAAGTCTCTAGTCACAAATCACATTTCTGAAGAACTGGATTATGTTTTACTTGACTACTAGTATCACATGTAAAACATTGAAATATTTGTGTCTCCATATTCCTGTAGTTACCCCTGGATTTAGAGATGAGCTTTTTAACCAACTTTGAAAACTAACAGGCTTTGTGGAATTACGATTTATTATCAGACTTGTCATTTTGAACATTAAACTGTTTAAAAAATACGTAATTATTGATAGCTACCATAGTGTGCAAATATGCTGCTCTGATTTACAATAACAACAATTGTCTCAAGAAAATATTAGACATTGCAGGAATGTATGTACTAAAAAGGTGTTATTAATCGATTTAAAAGTATATTGTGACGTGAAAAATAAGATAAATTTGATGCAAATGGCGAAATAAAAACACACAATCATTATAACAAATTGCGACTACAGTTCAACCTCTCCAGAGCGTTCCTCTCTTGGGCAACAGCCTCCCTTCAACAACATCATGATTTTTCACACTGCATGATTTAACTATTAAGTTAACCTCTCTAGAGCAACAACCCCTCAGCAGCAACATAATTTTGCTACCCCCAAAGGGTATCGCTTTGGAGAGGTTGGCACTGTAGTTCGGTCGCGTATGGTGTTTTCTGCCCTGTCTAGAATGCGTATCTATTTTAAAGGAATCCAAACTGTATTTTCGAAAAATACTATCAATCATTTTATTATTCACAGATTATACAAAGTTGTAGGAACCACGGGCGTGTCACGTAAGATGAACAATACGTTTGTTGTGCCTCAGCTGTGTCGTAACTGATCTAGGATCCATTGGATTAATTATACAGTCACATCAGAAAATAGTCGCTATGGTAATTCTATTGTTGAAAAATACAAGGTTACACGTATAAATCATGTATAATGTAATTCATTTTTATAAAAAAACTCATATTCCATGGCATACAATACAATATATCATATCTCAAATATTTTTTTCCATAGACACGTAAACTATGGGTACTGCCCGTTTATCTCTATGCCACTATGTAGAAATTATTCTTCAGTGACTAGTGATTTATTTCATAGTTTGATTTATGAAATACATTTTGGTGTTTTTATTAAAATTAGTACATCAGAATAATACAGAGCAAAGGGGCTTCAACCAAAATCTTATCTCTAGAAGTCAGTAAATCAGACTATATTTGTTAAGCTATTGTAAACATGGATACTACAAATACGGCATTTATGTGAGGAGTGTGTATTTAGTAAGTCGCTACTCATTCGCAATATTAAGCGAACATATAAAAAATAGCATTTTTAGACGCGGCAAAAATCCAAGAACTTATCGAACATACCTTGTACAATGTAGTTACAAAACTAGTGTTTGGTAGCGTCATCTATAAGAGATGTGTTGCTAACCATCCTCAGTTATTACTAGTGTTATAATATCAGAATGATATGTTTTATCAATTTTGAAGAGACAATGTCCGCAAATACATATTACAGTAAAACCCATACCACCCGGACTCCTTCCGGTCTGAGCTAAAAGTCCGTTTTTTTTAGAATTCTGGTTTTCAGAATTTTTAATAAAATAAATTCCATAAATGGAACCAAGTTGAAAAAGGTCCGATTTTCAGAGAATTATGGTTTTCCGGGAGTCAGGTCTTTAGCGGATATATATTGTATAAGTAATTCAATCAAAACAAGCGTGAAATGAATCGACAGACATTCTCATGGTGTTTTCAGCCTTACACTGTCAAGTCTATAGTTTTTTTTCTCCAGTTTAAAAAAACCTCTAATAATCTGATTTCGAATATTTGCTAACTTCAAAAATCCTTGAATACAATTTTATCTCTTTTTTAACTAGACAAACATTTTTATTTATTATTGACAAATTCAACATTTTATTACTGTTTATTATCGTCGCATTATCTACATCCATTAACTGGTTAACTACAATTCAAAAGCTTGAATATCTATACAAGAGTTACCGTGAATTGTATCTTAGGATAAAAAGGGTCCTTAAGTAACGACCTAAAAACTCAGACAAACATTTCAATGTGTCAAATAAGCTGCTGGGGTTAGCTTTAAAAGCTATGAACTGTTTTTTTTACAGAAAGAACAAAGTTTTAAAGAAGCTAACATTTGACACGTTTTATTCTGCGTGTATTTGCATTTCTTAAAGTAAACATTTTGTTAAGTACATATAATTATCTTGATTAATAATATTTTTTCCATTAAAAGAGATTTTAAGTCATTTGACAGTCTGTTTGAAAGGAAATCACGACAGCTATAGAAAATAAACATTATTAACAAATTGATGTTAAAATCTTAATGGTATACGATTCAATAAGAAACACTCTATACCTTAATCAGATAACATTAAATTTGAATTTCGTGCATTTGTATACAAATTCTCTTTACAAATTGTTATTGTGTTTAAAATTGTTCAACTTTCCTAATCCCGTATCTGCCTCCATCATACTGAGTCAAGTCTCTGGTAAACTTTTTTTGAAATCATATCACCTTGTTACGTGAGTCAAAAACTATATATATACAGTACAACCTCTCCAAGGTTTCCTTCTCTTGAGCAACAATCTCCTTCAACAACAGTATGTTTTTCCACTGCATGATATAAATTTCAAAAACTATATATATACAGTACAACCTCTCCAGCGTTTCCTTCTCTTGAGCAACAATCTCCTTCAACAACAGCATGTTTTTCCACTGCATGATATAAATTTCAAAAACTATATATATACAGTACAACCTCTCCAGCGTTGCCCTCTCTTGAGCAACAATCTCCTTCAACAACAGTATGTTTTTCCACTGCATGATATAAATTTCAAAAACTATATATATACAGTACAACCTCTCCAGCGTTGCCCTCTCTTGAGCAACAATCTCCTTCAACAACAGTATGTTTTTCCACTGCATGATATAAATTTCAAAAACTATATATATACAGTACAACCTCTCCAGCGTTGCCCTCTCTTGAGCAACAATCTCCTTCAACAACAGCATGTTTTTCCACTGCATAATATAAATTTCAAAAACTATATATATACAGTACAACCTCTCCAGCGTTGCTCTCTCTTGAGCAACACTCTCCTTCAACAACAGCATGTTTTTCCACTGCATAATATAAATTTCAAAAACTATATATATACAGTACAACCTCTCCAGCGTTGCTCTCTCTTGAGCAACAATCTCCTTCAACAACAGCATGTTTTTCCACTGCATGATATAAATTTCAAAAACTATATATATACAGTACAACCTCTCCAGCGTTGCTCTCTCTTGAGCAACAATCTCCTTCAACAACAGCATGTTTTTCCACTGCATGATATAAATTTCAAAAACTATATATATACAGTACAACCTCTCCAGCGTTGCTCTCTCTTGAGCAACAATCTCCTTCAACAACAGCATGTTTTTCCACTGCATGATATAAATTTCAAAAACTATATATATACAGTACAACCTCTCCAGCGTTGCCCTCTCTTGAGCAACAATCTCCTTCAACAACAGCTTGTGTCTTGCCCACTTCATGATTTAACTATTAATTTAACCTCTCTATAGCAACAACCTCTCAGTAATTTCGCTTCTCCAAAAGGGCGTTGCTTTTGAGAGGATGCACTGTATGTACGGAATACATCGTTTGTAATATATTCGGCACTAAGATTCATTCCATTCACTTTAATAGCATTTGGACAGAAGTATTTATTAGCAGAAGCTAAACGAGTGTCTACACATTCTTGTAATGTTTCCTTCCCCGTCAAAATCAATGTCATGATTTATTCTCTCGTGAATTCCACCGGATTAAGATCTGACATTCTCGTCCTAAAAGACTGATCGATAGGTCGGCTTTCCTTAGCCGTCATTCTCGGCGCGCATGGATTTTTATGCGGACCTAAGTACTGCGCTTATCTACATCCGCCATGCAATCATTAAACTACAATGTAGTTACCGTTTCATGTTGCAGATCAAGTCTATGTAAGACCAGTTTCCATGAGCACTTTCAGTACTTTGATTAAAAGATAATTTGATTACAATTAGGGTCAAGTATGCCTAAGATCAAACTCGCAAGTATTGTTTTTAAAAAGGTAATGTTAGCCTGATCAGCTTTCATATCAATTCAGTGAACCTCGCAGACGACTTAGATAATTCAAGTCACCTGGATTGATCCGTTAATCTGTTGGTAGCATGAGTAACGCAAACATAACTTATAGTCAAATGATGGAGAATTGAAGCGCATAGCGTCTGCTCCATCTAGAATAGTTGAAGTACTTATGACGGGAATTATAACTTCTCATATTTTCTTAATTACTTGCCAAGATATCGTGTCATATTCATACTCTTATTTAACCAAGCTGTTCGTAAACAGAATACAATCCACTGAAATGTCACTAAAATCCTAAGGGAGCTAAGGGTAAACTTGAGACCTTATGATTTAGATATTTTATACGTTTAATAAACAGATAATTTGTCATAGTCATATTTCAAATTACCTGGTTTGTTTTGAAAGCGAACGATTGTTCGTAAGCCAGACTCGAGTCCTTGTGGACGATTGTCCATCGACTCTAATTATGCATTACAATACATGACGAGGCTGACATCTCTATATTAATTTTTTATCACCTGAATAGAGATTCCAAATTGCTTTCAAAATGAGCTCAATTGTGTGTCGCACCTATTTTATGAATATCAATTTGTAGATTTTATTACTATGTTTTGGCTAGCGCCGTTGTCTTCCTCGGAGGCACACATGATCGCTGTGGACTGAAACACAATTGTGGACACGTAGATTTCATTTCATCTCAACGCTTGCCTTTGATAACTTTGTCTGCGCCACTCAAAATAAAAGACATTTTAACAAAGAGAGCCGAGTTTTATCTCTAATAAATTTAGACAAGCTTTTTGTCAATGGATTAATCTAGGTTTTTTCATGATAGTCAGAGGAAGGTTTTTATGTGATAAATTCTCTAGAGATTATTTTATGAGTTTAAAATGTGTTTGTAGGAATTTGTCCACCTTTTCTTCGTCATGACACGCTTGCACACAAACCGGTAATACTATAATAATTGCACCATTAATGTTGTAATGATACTGAGTCAGGTCCATCAAAGTTCCATCTGTTGCATTTTTTTCTTTTTAAGTTACCAAGTCAGGAATGTAAACTGAGGTGTTATAATGTTTATGTAATTAATAATTCGAGGATTTCAAGCCATGGAATGTAATATAAATTATTAATTATTTTACTGAATGTTCTGTTCAACCTCTCAAAAGCAACACCCTTTGTGAGTAGCAAAATTATGTTGTTGTTAAAAGGTTGTTGCTCTAAAGAGGTTAAATCAATGGTAAAATCGTACAGTGGGAAAAATATACTGCTGCTGAATGGAGACTGTTGCTCAAGAGAGGACCGCTCTGGAGAGGTTGTATTGTAGTTGCAATTTGTTATAACGTGTATTTTATTACTTTATTTCGCCATTTACTTCAAATTTATCTTATTTTTCACGCCACAACATATTTTTAAATCGATTAATAGCATCTATTTCAGTATACAAGTCGAGGGCTCAGCGCAACACTGTCGTAACTTTTTCTTATTTCAATATGAGTTACAACACTGTTGCGTTGAACCCTCGAAGTATACAAGAGAGGACTGTTCTGGAGAGGTTGTACTTTACACGTATAGCATTCTTAAAAGGAAGTTCATATTTACCACTAAACACTCTTGTAGGTAGAAATTTACACATTGGTATTATTTTAAGCTATCAAAGAGTTTTATGTAACAGGATAGTATTTTAAATAAATACATGTACAACAAAATCACAGCTATGATGTTGTTGTTGTTGTTTTGCCATGGTAACTGTCATATTTAATTTACTTCAAAACTCTTAAAAGACAAACTTCTATGCTCAGAAAACATAATGCTAATGGCTACCGTTATATTTGTCTAAATAAATCTTAGAACCCAGAATATTTTCTTTGATCAAGCTGGGAGTTAATTGCCTCTGTACCTAACTCATCAACTCTAAACAAATTTCTTATTTAATAAGTCCTAAATCTTCCCTGACAGAAACCAATAAATCTTTGATATTTTTGCGCCCAGTAACCAAATCGATGAAGCAATATATAACGTCTAATTGTCCTCGTTCATGAATTTATGATTTTCTGCGCATATATTAATTTCTAATAATCTAACTGGTACCCGGCATCGAGTACTGAGTGCAAAGTTGATGTTAGTTGAAACTTAGTTCAAAGTCGCTTGCCAGTTTAAAGCATACGGTTGGTACGCAGGACTAAGAACTGGTTTCATGACTGGTACCCGTCATTGGAGCTCAATTTACTGCTAGTGAAGCAATCAATACGACTCAAGAAATATGAGATGAAACCATAGCGAAAGATCATTAGATTGTTGGTACTTGGTCTGACTTTTAAGAGAATGTTTTGTTCTGATACTTTAGAACACGTGGGCGACAATGACAAAGGAAGCCCGCACGTCATCATCAAATAAACAAGTATTTTGTATTGGCTTACACAAAACCAGTGAGTTTTATATAAGGCGATTACTGTATTTTAAGAATTTCTAAAGTTTTTAACTACTTATGTTCTTTAAGACTTATCGAGCTACATCTGGTACATGAAGTATCTTTTGAAAAGATAATGCTTCTATGTCTTGTGTAATTCATTCTTCTAAATTTTACATATTTTGACCAGATGCTGACATCATATGTTCAGCTCAGAGTATGAGGTAAGCCCAAAGACGGAAGATATAACATAATCGTTTTTAACTGTTTTTATAGTACAAACCATTACACCAGGTAAGTTAGTTATGTACACGTGTTAACATTAATGAATATAATCTACTACATGCACATGCTGTGGTCCTCAAAGGCCTTTGCAGGAATTGTCTCTGATGACAATGGGATGTCAATTAATTTGATTGATAATTTCGCCGATTTCATATTACATTGTATATAGTAAACACTTTGAATACAAATAACTAAAACAAAGCATGTCTTAAATTATATTAAGACGATTGTACTTAGAAGGGTTTTTGAAATAAGGAAAGAACTACGCAAGCATTGTAAATATAATTTCTTTGGTTTATTGGTAATATTTTATTGTGCTAAAATGAGTGTAAAACGAGTAATACATAGATGTAATTATACAAGTATATATGTACATGTACTACATTCTGATAATACACCATATCAGTTCCAGACATGTTTGGCGAGCGATACAGACAAGCCTATGTGTGTAACCATATCCCCAAAAAAAACCTGTAAAGAAAGGACATTCTTTGAAAAAAAAAACACCATTGCTTATTTAAAACAAACTGACGTTCAAATATAGACCGTATGTCAAAAGGTCCACATTTTGTCTTTTCCAAGTATAGCCTTTGTTGACAGGGTTGATTTGCGGACGCACTTATAGAATAATTCATCCTGTGAATCTCGTTTTTCTTGTTTAATTGTTAAGGCAGAGTAAAAGTAAGATTTTATTACAGTGTATAAAAATCCCTTAATTCTGCTTTGAGAAAATGCTCTGATCAACTAAATTAAAGACAGAGGTCCATGTATCAGGCTTTCAATTAAATCACTATAATACATATGGCGTTGATAATAAAATCATCTAAGAAGAAGAAAAATCGGAGATGCTGTATTCAATGAGATGTCTAATACAAAAATTCGTTAGAGAAAAGTATGGCTTATCCTAAACCAAATGTTCGCCGATACAAAAACTTCTGAAGAAGTTAATGGAATTCTGTTGTGATAATTCTGATCCTATATCTTGAAGTTGAAGACAGAGTGGCTTAAGAAGGACTTAAATCCATGCGTGCGATGCCATTTTCATTAATGATTTGATAATGGCTGGATACTGAGTTTTGGATTACATGTATATAACTGCCATTTTAGCTCGTCTGTTTTCGAAGAAAGAATCGAGCTCTTGTGATCACTGCGACGTCTGTGTCGTGCATAACTCAGAAACTATAAGAGGTAGCAAAATGAACATTAATAGGTGGATAGACCTCACTGAGGCGGTGAACAGACGAGCGCTGGCACAGCTCGCGGCGCTCTTGTTTAAATCAAGAACTAGCAGCACTTCTTTCAGTTACGTTGCTCCTAGCATAACAAGTCGTTCTGAATTAATTTCCACGTTTGTTTTGCTGGGTTGTAACTACGTACGTACTAGACAGATAGTCTACAGAAACACACACAAGCAACACAAATACAAACAGTTCTCAGTTGTTCCGTATTTGCACTTAATAGATGGGTGTGTCAGATCCAAGCCTCGGTTTGAATATACGGAGTACCCCATACAGAGAAACTATTGAGCGGAGAAACATTCAAGAAAAGTTGCAACAATGTTTCATTGACATTTTATAAAATATTTGTATGAATAAATACACAAAAGTGTTTCCTTTGTTTATTTTATTATTATATTATAAACGCATTTTAAAATGTCAACATCCTGGGGCTATTTAAATCACGGGGCCACTTGTAAAAACTAATATTTACTCACTTTACGATATTATTGAAGAACTTTTTAAAATTTATTTACCAACTAGTTAAATATTTTTAAAGTTAAATATATAACAAATAATCTTATCACCTTTTTGTTTGTTCTGATACTGGATTGAATTATTTTTAAATAAGCAAACCCCATCTCTGTAATTTGATTTTATAATAAGATGGTACCTTTTTCACCAAGTTGGTATTATATTATTATCATCAATATCATTTTAAGGGTTGTTTAATTTTTTTTTTGCAATTACATTTAATCGTATTTTCGCTATAATACATATTTACTCAAAAGTTGATACACCCGCGCTAGACAAAATGTAAATACGTATAGATTTACTATAGGACAATTGTGTGTTCAATGAAATTCCCCCTAATCCTGAATCATTTTATAATGGGCTCTCTTCTAGAACCCCACTAAATTACATCATTGCTCATTGATCCACTAAATAGGACCTCATTTTCCCTGGTCCCCTTTTATTCCGGATTTTCTAATACTTAGCCCTCGAATTTGATCCCCTTGCATTCCAGATTTCATATCATTACTACTCTTGTTTGAAATCCAACTTTCCTAGAACGTTTCATCCAGGACCCGGTTCTTCAGAAATCGTCATTTTATGACTTTAACTTCCTAAGATAATCAATATGCGGACCCATACTACGTCTTACACCAGCTTACAACATACTAATATTCTCCGATGAAATCTTTGATTACAAGAAAACTTACAAACACAGCTTACTCAATCACCTAATCCTCCGGGCCGTCTGGTGCTTGTGATGACTTCAAAGGTCTCCCACCTGGCTCTATCCGCAGCAATTTGAGGTGCCATCTACATGGTCAGACGTCTGATTTTCCGGTCTTCGAGAACAGTGGGCCTCCAAGTCTCTTGCAGTCGTCCTCTGTTCCTTTTTTCCTGGGATGTCCATCTGAGAGCACCCCTGGGCAGCGAGGGACAGAACGTGGCCAAGCCATCGCCAGCGTCTTGCTTGGATGATCTGTGATATAGTTGTCATTCCTGTTCTCGTGCATAGTTCTTCATTTGAAATGGTGTTAGATCAGAAGATCTTGAGAATACGTCTAAGGCATTTTTAGGACGACTTCGAGTTTTCCTCCAAAAGCAAAAGACATATAACAGCACTCTGATCCAAACAGAACACAGCTGAAAGTAGATTTAAATGTTTTCATACCATGAGATAGACAGACAGGAATGCACGAACCTAAATCGAAACATTCAAATGCTCAGAATAAAATTCCTGAAAAACATACGTCTTTGAACCTTCTGCCAATACGCAAGCAATATCGATATTCTAAACCTTGTTATCAAATTAATCGAACGAGTTTTGTAAACGTGAATCCTAGTTAAGTAATTGCCTAGTTTGAATTTAATTTTAATTAGAATTAAATATTTTAGTGTAATTTAGACTTATAATCAACATCAATATTGTTATATAAAACGAGTGTTTGCTGATAAACTGTGATCAAATCCACGTAAAACGTATTCATGTCAGTTTGTTCGCGTATAATTTTGATTTAATGCCACGTATTTTTCTTCCATTTTCCCATCAAATTCGCGTAAAATTAAATAGTTTGAAATTCAGACTAACGATTATAAAGGTTGTAAAAATATTTGTGTTTGATTTTCAGTATCTCTGTGATGCAGGCTTTATGTCTGGTTTCCTACTTGGATCAAACAGTTCGTGGAATCTTAATGACTTCTGAGAATTAAAAAAAGACAGGGAGTATATTCATCGGTAATGTTATTAGATCCGACTCTTACAAGCATTTTCATAATTTCTTTACAAGAAATATTTACTCGTATTTACCCATTGTTAAAAATGATTCTTATGCTCCCGGTATTTAATGATGTGGGGAGGGAATAAAGTCTTTGCCTTGTCCGTGTTCCAAACGAGGTTATGTAGCATTTATCGTTTCGTCTAGCACCAACACTTCTAACTAGATCAATTGGATACTTAAAGCAGTTGTTCCCAATGCACCCATATCTTCCAACTTCGATTTGACTTTGGCCATATATGGATTTGAATTTGAATTTACAGTTTTATGTAAATGGGCCATTCCTTAGTTATCTAGTTTTTATTGTTTTTGCATAACGCTTTGATATTTGTACAGTTGTTGCCTTGGGTAATTTTCAATACACTCCCATTGCCCAACCTCGATTTGATCATGATCTTGCCGGGAATAAAATGATACATAAATGGGTCATTCCTTGATTAACTAGATTTTACCGTTATGTTGAGCACCAACATCGCTTACTAGAATGTTTTGATACTGACACAGTTGTTGACTTGGACCATTTCCAATGATCAAGATACCGGATTAGGACTTATACTGACTAAGTTATTTTTCCTGATTGAAATGTATGGGACAATAATGCATATTAGAAATATTGCTTCTACTTTTTGCATATTGACCATATTTAAACTCAAAGTCTATTGCCAAGCATGCCACCGGGGGAATATGCGCTTATTGAACGCTGCTTTTTGTTTCTTCTATTTTATGTGATCTATTATCTTATACGATTTTTATTTAGATAAAGTATACATTTTTGTGTATCGCGTATAACGTGTGAGTTTTTTTATATACTGTACACCCTTGAATATGTGCATTCAGATTGGCTTATAATGTTGTCACCATCCGGTCGAAAGGCTTTTGATATTATGCAATACATATCAATATAAGCAATTCCTTTGAAACAGTTTGATATTTACACAGCTTCGATGACTCTAATTCTGTTAATATTAAGGACTTCTATTGAATCCAGTTTGAAATGAACATTCAAATGATGAAAAAAGTTGAAACACACCCACCTAACACAACGTTCAATCGCCCGTAAAAATCACAAACCTAGTTACAAATATTAAACAGACATCCACACATACTAACCAATGCCTTATATTGACCATGATGAAGTCACTGCAAGTCTCTGCTGATTTATCACCTTATATGGGATTGGTTAGAAACATACAACCTTGATAGACCAATAATCATTACAGTACTGAGAGATAATGCATGTATAGTTGTACAATAATCAAACATTCAAAAATCAATTTGTTCTACTAGTCAGAGAAACGGTAAGTAGAATATTTTGGAAATACGGAGCTCTCAATATTTTATTTATATGTGTATTTTTTGTAGATTCAAAGACACAACAATAGCTTTAAACATTTCATGTATACCATTAATTGTCCCTTTACCTGACCTGCATTATGTCAATGTCACCCAGAATTGAGAGAACAGCATGTCAAAACAAGATCTTTATGTTTAACATTTTCTACCACAATCACCTACCACTGGCGTTCTCCCCAACGTTAACATCACCACATTATAACGACCACGTGTTTTTTGTACCCGTTCTTGTTTATTCAAGTTGATAATGAAAGAACCTCAGTCTCAATACAGTTTTTTTTTTTTTTTTTTTTTTTGTTTGTTTGTTTGTTTGTTTGTTTGTTTGTTTGTTTGTTTGTTTGTTTGAGTTTTACGCCCCTTACAGTCAGAGTCATATGAGGCGGACAGTTCACCTAACCATCGCTCCTGGGCAGAACCAGTACTAGTCTGCAATCGTCTGTAAGCAACTGCCTACTTTGCTCACAGTCTCAAGACAGTTTCTATTAGTCGATTAATATCAATAGTGCCTGAAGATTTACGTATTTACATGGAACATCGTATTTGAAAATCCAAAGTTTACGAAGGTCATGAGACATTACAACTTGTTAAGTATTTACATACAAAAAATCATACAATGACCGGCTAAATTAAGACAAATAGAGTCTCTCAGGCGATAGCAAGCAACCCTGGTAACGCGTGTTGTACCTTTAAAAACAGAACTCTTAATTGGAACGGCCGTGAGTTGCAATGAGCTGTACCAAGCGAATCCCATTAAAGCGACTGAACCAAGATTTGTCATAAAATAATAATTGTTCCTCTGATATACGGCCGCAAAATATTCGCTAGAAACTGCAAGGGAGATGTAAAGTTGTTGACGGTAGTCATAATGATCAGACACTAGTTGTTTTATTCAAACTGCATAAACCTTTTTGTGAAACATTTTGTGTGTATTGTTTTGGTGTTTTTTGTTTTTTTTGTTTTGCAAAATCGATTTCTTTGTTATGACAATAAATGTTTACATCTGCATAATGAAATAGATCTAGATTGCATGCTCATTTCTTTCGGGCTTATTTGTATTCAAGTATAAGTATGTATATCATAAATGCATGCTAATATGATAAAGTAATTAAAGGCACTTAAGATTTATGATTCAGATATTCAATTAATAATGTTCCCAACGAGGTGTGCTTCCCGAGTCACCAAATGCGTGGGACAGAATACAAAGGTACTAGTGTCTGGTGTAATAGAAAATTAGTTGTTACTACATTCTGTACATAAAACAAAGAGTTGGTATTATAATTCCATTAACAAACGGCTGCAAGATACAAAGTAACTCAGTTTGAAATTTAGTGTTCATAAACGATAACATCATAGCTCACCATGACACGTTCTATGTCTACAATCTTAATTATTTAATCGCCATAAAATTACATAAACTTTCAATGAAGACTTTTATGTGTTTCATAACACTAACATTAATTGAATGAAGCAAATCTTATTAAATTTTAAAACTAAAATCCACTTCAGTCTTTATTAAAATATGAAATACACCATTTCTCAAATGTATTCAAATGTCACAGGTTTTAAGGAACGTAAACTTAATGTAATAAGCTCAAATTACTTTTATTTGGCGAACACTTAATGCTTTTAAACATTGAATCAAGTTTTACAAGAGTCGTATTTCTGTAAATGTTAAGCTATTGTAAGAATTAATTTTTAAGTATCAGGTATGATAAATGATAACTTTGCCGTAGTTTAGGAAATATCTCCCATCTAAACAGCCAAAGGTCGACTATTTTGCATTCATAAATTTCAATAGCCGTAATAAAATGGGCGATTATTTTATTGTTGACGTATGTTCGCCATTTTTCTTTTGTTGTATGGCAAGTCTTGTTTTTCAGAATAAAATCCAAGTTACGGTTTTATATCGGGTGTCGACGCCATATGCGTGCCAATTTATGCTAATGAACCACTCTGTGAAATTTTAGCAGCCATTAGTCAAACTCTATATGACACCGTCCTTATCGTGTACACCGTGTACAGGTGTTTCCTCGGGCAGGACTGTACCAGGTAGAACCTTTTACACAGTGCTGCCCCAGGGTCTGAAGTTTTCTTGACTCGGGTAAAACGTTTTGGCATTACAAACAGTTTGGGAAATTTGAGCGTAACATTGCAACATATTGTCACATTATGGCTTTGATATTCAACATAATAACAGAAACACAGGTTTCAACTTGTGTCGTGTAAATAATGATGGCTTTATCTATCTCCTGAATTGCATAAAGTGGTGATGCTAACAAATAGATACGGACTTAAATAACAGCACGCACCACTATTCATTAACTGTCTAAACTACGTTCTGCTTACAACTCAAAACGTAAAAAGAAAATAACATCAGCCGACTATAAGGAACGACAAACAGACCGAAACATTTCCCCGCAATAGATAATAACATAAATGACAATGGTATGGCAACGTCCTCCAGGAACATCCACCGAAGCATCAGCAGGTACACGAACAACCCAAATGAAAGTAAATGAGATGCCAAGGGAACACAACAAACCTCTTTCAATCTGTCTTCAAGTAAATGTATCGCTTAAGTTAGCGAAGTGGCAGGTTTTCGCTAAGCTTATTGTGTCCAAAAACATTATAAAAACGCAGTGACAAATGAGGGATCAAACGCACCAAGGGGGTACAGAAAAGCCTTTCAAGCTCAAGTTGGCCAAGTTGACTTTTTATTTCGCTAAGTTTATTGTGTTCTACAAATCCGTATAGGTTTTTTCAGAGGAACTTGATGCGGTGACTCACTCTGTAACAGTCATTGTAATACTGGGAAAGCATTGGGCTTATCCTAGCATAACGATCAAACAGATGCACCTAGACAAACAGACAGTAAATAATCTAACTAGATTCGCGACAAAATTCCAGCCATTCTGACACACGTTTGGAACGTGCAACGCAATCCACGGGTCTATAAGCAACAACATCCTACGCTTTTAAGTTTATGTTTTGTCCGTAGATAATCACTATCATAAGAGCTTGTGGTATCGTCTTAGACTGAGCCTCACATCTGCCATTGTTTGGTAATTAGGCGAAGCATTCGGGCCAATATTACGCGTTCCGTTGTAAGAAAATAACTCCACGGCTCAGCATTGTTGTCGTATTTGTCCACATTCCAGTGAATGTTTCTACCGACTATAGTTGATGTTAATGTCAATCTAATTGTTAACAAAACGATTCTGGCTGATGCTGGCTTTGTTATCGGGAGTGTTTAGTGCTTCTACATCATTTTTGTTGTACATAACAGTGGGAAGTTAGATCATTGTACAAATAATTTGTCTTGAATTTCGGAAAGAAACAATTCTTTGCCTTTTATTGCAATCGTTGACGCCTACCCATGGATATGATAGACCTATTATCAATGTTGCAAACTAGCGATACTTCTCGTATCAGGATTTGATGATGACGAATTGCTTGGATTGACATAACCGCTAATAATTATAAAGTAACTATAATTATATTATCTTACTCATAAACGTAACATTATATATTAGAAAATTGTGGGGTAATGAAATTATGAATCTTGAGTGCCAAAATGAAATAGATATAATACTACTTATTGCATATTTGAATTAAGATACGCACTATAATTATGTTGTGATGTTGCCACTGGTTAATTGTATCATAAAGAGATACTCCAACTGCTATTTCAGAGCAATTAAACACATAATATTATTAATTAAACATAAGTATCATTGCACTCATGCAGTGAAATCACATTAACGCGATGAAATATTATAAAAAATATATCTTATTTCAAAACTGACAATAATTGGAAATAGATATTAGACGGGTTTTGATAAAGTTGTTGTTGCATTGTGGGCCAAGCCGGTTAAAGCGGAGTCCGCCTACTCTCGTAATTGTGGTTTTATTTGTATCGTGTTGATTTTCTGTTTTGGGGGTTTGGCACAACCAAAGACCAAAGGCGTAAACCTGGGCTGAACCATCGATTTTTTCTGGTCTAAGGTTGGTATTTGAACAATCAGCGACGAGGGTGTAGTGATTTTGCAATGTGTGGTGTTTTACCTATACTGATGACATACGTAAGTCAATTTCTACGAGCCTTCATTCTGAAATTCACATGAAAAGTCTGTTCGATATTATCGTAAGTGGTTTAGTATAAATCAATTACCTAGATAGCCGCGTTATCACACGGCTCACAATCTTCAGTATACCGATACTATATAAATGTTCGCATCATCACTTACCAAATGAGGGCTAACAAGATTGCTTTCATAAATCTTTGATCAACATCCCATGGTTCGTTAAAACTGAATGAGTTCACGGGGTATGTTTTCCAGAGTGTGTTTGTTTGCTTTGCTAAACTCATTGAATATCAACATATAAATGTGTAAGTCTATAGTCGTATATTATACCACCAACATTGTAACGCATGTACATGTAGTTAATTACAATACAACCTCTCCAAAGCAACACCCTTTGGGAGAAGCAGAATTGTGTTGTTGTTGAGAGGTTGTTGCCATGTAGAATTTAAATTGGTAATTAAATGGTACATTTAGAAAATCTTGCTTTTACAGAAAGTTGGATGTTGCTCAAGATACGGCCACTCTGGAGAGGTTTCACTGTATATATAAGATAGTCTCTAAACTTTTATGGTGAGTATTGTTACTCTTGCTCAATAAAAGAGGGATTTTAAACTTACCTGTTTAAGGGAATGAGTGTGCGGTAGAACATGTGTACGTTAAGAACACAGTTTGCAATAAATCATTCAGGCATATTATTTAGATGGTCTAAACATACTAGTAGACGAGATAATGAAAAATGGTCGTCCAAACCACCAATGGTCGATGTGATGAGGTGGTCCTTATACTAGTATGGAAGTGGTTGCTTATAAGAGGTGTATTCTGAATGAGCTTTGCGGACGTCAAAACAAAAACATAACATAAGTAAAAGTCGGCTGTCCTCAGTCATGTTGGTGATATGTTAATTGAAGTACATGTAGTATGAATTTTGTGGCTATTGCATGCCTTGCGGACAAGACGCGTCACATTGAAATGAACGTATGTATATTTGCAAGTTAAAACATTCGATACAAATAAATAAGAAAAAAAAACATTAATTGACTATTGATAAATTATCGATCGATACAAGCTTGCTACATGGTGGTCCTTACAAAATGTGAAAATAGCACGACTTAACTTACACTTCGGTTTTGTTTTCACACAATACAATGCTAATCCGAGTTACCTCTCCCTGTGGGGTTTCCGTCCTGTAGATGGCGCTCTATTCTGCGCGGATTACTTGTACTAAGTACCCTCCCGCGTCTCTTTTGAAACCAGCCTCTGTCAAATTAGCAACAGATCAGGTTTTATCCTTTAATAACATTAGAATAATAATTGAACGTATGAAAGGATGAATATACCGGGAATGAATGTGAGAATGGTCCCGTGGTATTTAAACAAGCTGTTTTTACTAAATAACACGAGGGTGTCAATAGGCGTGTATGGAGAAAATCTATCAATGATTTTTTCATACAAATGAGCTGTAGTCATACATACAAATCTGCAGCAGACGGTGTATGTAGATACATGCTGAATGAAAGGACGCTGTACCGAAATACAAGATATTTTAACATACAGTCTGTAAAGCTAAAATCCGAAGGTCTCGGTGAATGAGTATAATCGTATTTACATTCTATGTGCGAACATTATAACATACTTAAATAAACAGAAATTGGAACATGGCATCATTTATGATTGTTAATCAGTTGTTCATATTCCCACGGATTTTTTTAATGTACCAATAATGTCACTGGTATATTGTTTTCGAATTAATACTACATGTATTTTCCCATGTTAGAAATACATAGTATGTGCATATCAATTACTTTTATTTATTTGATTTTAATAAAGATTATGAACATTACAATGTTCTCACACTTGGATTTGAAAAAAAACGTTCAAATAAGTAAACCCAATATTCTTAACTTATTCTTAACAAAATCTTTTAATAGAGTTTAATCTAATATACTAAATTCGATCAGACCAACGTAGGCCTATAACTATTTGTTCGGTCCGGTTTGTGAACGTCCGGATACCATGAAAAAGTCATCACTCGGTGTTCCAATCGGATCTCCTCGGCGTTTGTCTGAAGAAAGTGCAGACTGGTTCCCGTTCCTTGTACAGAAAGTCAACGGGAACCAAAGTTTACTCAGACATAATAGGCAGACCGCTATATTGTTGTTGTTGTAGTTCACAGGCTACTTTCCATCATGACTGACCCTGGGAATGCCGCGATGGAAACAACCTGGTACTCTTCCAATGGGAACTTGGTGCCGCCATTTTATCAATCGCGAACGATAAACACGTTTAAAAGCTTGTCATTCTGAGAATGATTCTTGAAAACGAGTGCTTAGTGTTGAAAAAGTAGTGACCGGAAACCATGACAACCAAAATGTGTAACCCTTCACACAAGGCGTGTTCCTTAGTGACGGGATTCCCGAGTAGTTACATTTGGTTCCCTGTTAGCATACATCAAGGACTTACATACATACATGGATTCGCAACTGCTAAAAATAGCTCAAACGATATCGTTCGGCGATCCCACAATGCATTGTTATATACTCGGCAATGTCCGACAGCTGCTTACGAATTTGATTATACTAAAAAAAACTGGAAATTGGTAAAGGATGCAACAAATTCCTTAAAGATATTGAGATACATTTATAATCCACAAAGTCTAAGTATAAGCATTGAAAAGGGCATCAGTCGAACATTTTAAATTCCAAAATGGCGGACATCTATTATAATCCTTTCGTCTCCGAGATTAAACATTCGGAATACCACGGATATTTTCGCTGTTATTATCATTCGGATTATCACGGATATTTTCGTATTTTCGCTTTTGTAAACAATAGCTTGAATTCCCGTTGATTCACGTCTTATTATCGCGGGATTTGATTACTTTAAACTGTTAATACGGAAGTTGCGAATCCATGTATGTATATAAGTCCTTGCATACATGTATTACATTTCTTTCACAGTCTGGGATCGCTCAGTCACACAGATTTTTTTTAAACCTTCATAAATAACGTACCTCAAAGATGTCTGTATATATAACTAATATACAAAAACATACTAAATAAACATTGAGAAAATTACATTATAAACACGCTGTCTTAAATATAGTATTCAATAATTTACTACATACGTATGTTTCTGGTATGATAGATATTTTCTGGAATTGCAGAATTTTATAACTCGTCCTAGTTTCGGATACATGTGCCAGACATCTGTTGCATTAACATACAATATATAATAGTTTATGTTCTCAAAAACTGAAGATTCAGCCTCTATATATTCGCCTGAAGTTAATTGTTTTGTTTGACATGTTTTGACTAGTAATGTATAATTTATGTAGGAAATTGACAAATAATGTATGATTTATGTAGGAAATTGACAAATAATGTATATTTTATGTAGGAAGTACTTAGAAAGAGAACTCAGAATGTCTGAAAAGCGAATGAAAATGTCCAAATCTTGGTGAACTTTGAAACTGACGAACATGTTTGAAACAGACTTTCACTATACTTTAAAGATATTTCGTAGAAAGATTCCACATAAAGTGTTACTAGATTGAATATTTCAGCGGGTACGTTTAATCAAACTATTCATATTTGTTTATGTGAGTCTTTAACCAGTGATGTACAGTGTTTATGCACGAGTGCTGTATTTAAATATACACAAATGTACAATACTGTACAACCTCTCTAGAGCGACCCTCTCTTTGAGCAACAACCTTCCGTCAACAACAGCATGATTTTTTATTATTAATTTATCCTTTCAAGTGCAACAACCTCTTAACTACAGAATACGTTTGCTACTCCCAAAGGGTATTGCTTTGGAGAGGTTGCACCGTATTTTCTGGGCTGCTGGCCGAAATCAAGATCTTACTATGATGTGCTGTGCTGTATAAAACTTGGTCATATAGTTGATGTAACATATTTGGACATCCGACGGGTCATTATTATTCGACACTTTCTTAATCACTAACAATATTATGTTATATGTATTATATATGATAATAATATGCAGGCAAACCTGTCAACAAAGACCACCCTTGTGAAAGACATAATGTGGTCTTAACTGACAGGTTATATATATTTTTAGTGGTCATTTTGTTTTAAATGATCTATGATGTTTTTTTTTCAAAGAATGGCCTTTATTCCCAGGGTGGCCTTTATTCCAGGGTGGCCTTTTTTCCCAGGGTGGCCTTTATTCCCAGGGTGGCCTTTATTCAGAGGTGGCCGATAACACATGTTTAACTGTAAATATGTTTATCAAACAAAATATTTATGTTGCAACAATTGTAAACATAGAAGCACTATCGAATACGTTTACAAAAATGAAATCAACATACAATGTATTCCTCTGATCAACTGTCTCTTAATAAACATGCAAATTAATTTAATTATATTCATTTGCCTGCAACTATTTTGTTCATACATAAAACAACGCATATCTCAGTTTATCCACACATGATACTAGATACTAATATGTAACCGCTTTTATACAAGCTTATCTTAATACATAATATTAATATTCATATACTGTGTGTTTAATTTAGCATGAAATATTCCCACAGCTCTTCAGAACTAGTCAATAATGCGTATGTTTTCTCCGCGTGACACATATAAACATACATTAATACCGGATCAGTAATCATAGCATCTCAGTCAGACCGTGGATTACTTCCCCTTAAGTTAGAAATATTTACATTTAAGGGGAGATAATTCCTTCTTGAGCGAAAGAAGTTTACAAGAGTTATGTTCTCTTCGCGTTGAGCTTTTCCTTGCGATCCATTTCGATCGGCTAAGCTGTGTTGTAGGCGCAAAATTAGTACGTTGTCGAGTGAATATCTGTCAGATAATTGATTTAAAAATATCATTAGACATACTTTGTCGTTTCGTTTGTGAGACAAACGTTTTGGAAGTTTGCTAAGTCACCACAGCTAATCAGGTATATTTGTATCTGTATATATCAATCCTGCAACTATACATTTTGCGCAGGTGTGATAAATTCACACGCTACTAAGCTTTGGACTAATTTCAATTTATTCGTTAGGGACTATTCACAGCGGTCGGTCGGATTTATAAAACCATTTTATCTCTCTGCTCATCAATTCTTTAAATATTAATGATGTGTTTTATCAATGTCTGTGCAGTTTTACCGATGTGTCATTATTATAAATGTGTATGTTTAATTATCTGAATTATTTGTAGATAAATACCACATTATCCCTAAATATGCAATAAATTTCAAGTCAGAACTGGACTTAAGCCTTGCACAAAGTATGTAGTGTCAAAATCCCGAATACATGCCACACTGTGAATAAAGGCTATTCTTTTAAAAAAACGTAATTGATAATTCAGAACGAAGTGAAGTTCACCTCTCAATAAAGGCTACGTCGTGACGTCACGGTATGATGTGGCCGTCAAAAACGAAACTGCAATAAACAGTAAGAAAATACGCGATTTCTTCTGTTTGTGAGTGCTTAAAGACTTTGTCGATTGCAATCTGTTTATTTATGTGTTATATAGCTGTTAAGCCTATGAAATCCCCGCGGCTGGGTTTTTTATAAAAAAAGATTGTAAATTGTCTTATCAGTCAACCATATATTGTCTACTGCCTAGAAAAGTCTGATAATATTATTTATAAGTACAGTGTAACCTCTCCAAAGCAACACCCTCTGGGAGTAGCAAAATTGTGTTGTTTTGTTGAGAGGTTGTTGCTCTAGAGAGGTTAAATTAATAAACGTAGTTAAATCGTGCAGTGGGAAAAATCATGCTGTTGTAGAAGGGAAATTGTTGCTCAAGATAGTGATGCTCTGCAGAGGTTGCACTTTATAAATAAAGAAAATTAAGGTTTGAAGTGGGAGGTCAATTTCTAGTTTTATAACCCCAGACATGGGTTAGCATTGGTACGTCACCCTGATTACTAAAACAGTCACATGATGCCGTAAACATCTTAAGTAATTCGTGTACAGTACAACCTCTGTAGAGCAACACCCTGTGTGAGGTGCAAATATTGGCTGTTGTTTAGAGGCTGTTGCTCTACAGAGGTAAAATTTATGATAAATGTCAACTTAGGGAAATTTTGAAGGTGTTGTTATAGAGAGGTTGTTGCTCTACAGGGGGACGCTCTGGAGAGGTTGTACTATATATGTTTATTAAACGATCAGTATAATTATCTCCGTTTAATTATGTATTTAATGGGAGGTAATGCGAAATGTAACGAATTATGTATGCCGTAATTACCTCCCTTGAAATCATCGTGTGTTTATTTTGTTCTGATCCTGCAGTTCTTTTTTGTCAAATTTATTTTACAATTTATATCTCTATAGAACTTACTTGATTCTGTTCCAATGCAGTTCTCAGTGTTGCATATTTACGCAGCGTCCCAGACTGTCCATTGTCTACAGGAAGCATAAACTGGTTCCCGTTGACGTGTCTGTACAAAGACCCCCCCTGGTGCACTGTAACATGGAACGGGAGCCAGTATACAAGAATAATTGAAACTGGTAGTTTCTCAGACTGGTTTTGTCAATCATCAATTTGTCAAGTATCTTAGATGAAATTATACGCATTCGTAGAAAACCTCGAGCCTCATAGATATAGATAAAGTAATCTAAATTATGCGAAGGGAGGTAGCAAACTGAATCCCAGCGTACGTAATTATATAAATTCGTCCAAATGACGCTCGTAGTCAAATCGAATTATTCAGGAGTGAAGAAATTAATACCACACATTCATGTCATAGGATTTACTTTATGAAAAGCCTATGTTTGCGGCCACGTCCAAATAAAAGCCACCTTGTGAATAACGGCCATTCTTAAAGGTTATTAAGAACAAAATGACTTCGGAATAAAAGCCACCTGTCAATTAAGACTACATTATGGCCTTTGTTCACATATTTGGCTGCATTTATATCAAGTATCACGGTCAATCAGAAAGTCTTTGGATACAAACAATCAGAGAGATTAATCCACCAATTAAGTTTTTCTTACTCAGTCGTTATTATTTCCGATCAACCCATGACAAAGTCGTATTTTGAGACTGACCTCACCAGGGGACCGTTTCATGGATTTCTTTTGCTAAGACAGCATTTTTTAATTGAAAATCCTGCCAATAGAATGTATTTGAGATACTTCCCTTGAGCAGATGACGGACGATAGCGCGATTTAACTATTAATTTAACCTCTCTAGAGCAACAACCTCTCAACACCAACATAATTTTGCTACTTCCAAAGGGTGTTGGTTTAGAGAGGTTGCACTCACGGTACGTACAGGAAAACATAACGAGGACTTCCACCACACACTAATTATCAATTATCACATACCCGCGCCGTTTTGGCCGTGCCGTAAAAAACGATATGGCACGGTCGTGCATATAATAAATATAATATACGAAGTGACGTCATGAACTTGATGAAGCATAGACATTGATTGGCTCTTTTTCTTACAATATTATAACTTCACAGGAGTAATGTTGAATTGATTTTAACAATTTGAGTAAGCAAAGAAATTGTTTACATCGTTTCATAATGTAACTATTTTTGTGCTCCTGATTAAAAAGCCTTATTACGCATCTGTCACTCTTTTGTTATTAGTAGTAATGTCAAACAAGTATGTTGGTTTTCGCCGTATTTTCAAGGTATGTGATACAAAGAATATTGAATTCGTATACATTCCGTCTTCCAGAGGCTCGCTTCATACTGTTTTATTCAACTCGTTCAATAAATTCAATACGGAATCCACATTTATTTAATATCCTCTATTTATTGCATTTAATACAAACAACCTATTATGAAGTCCATATTTTCATTTAACTGTTTTGATATTTGTTCGCAAGTTTCTCTGCACTTCAATACATTCTCAGCAAAGCAGCGCCAAGTGTCTAAATTGTTTCGGATAAATGACTTGTGAAATGTCGTATAAAACAACTTTTTTGTTCTAATGAGATTGCACAATACAAAAAATTAACTCTTTTCTTTTCCTGTAAACTGACATTGTACATGTATCTCATCATACTCGTATATGTTTTATGTCTGCTCAAGTCCCGGTTATATAGCCATACAGGGAAGTTTTATATGAATGTCCAAATTGGTTAGCAAACCTTATGTCTACAACGTAAAAATAATGTAAACAATATAATCAGTGACGGCCTTACAAAATGATCCACTGTCAAATAGTTATCTATGTATCTCTATTCACCGCCACTCGAACTTACAATCAACGCGAAATTAAAAGTAAATAAAACGGTACAATTTCATTTATTACAAAATTGATTCAAAATTTAACAGATTTGTCAAATATTTTGATACGTTGGTAAACATAGACTCGACCTTTTTCAGGATATTATTGATTTGTCAATTTCCTGAGTAAAATAGAAATGATTTTCTATTAACACACGGCTGGTGTTTATATGACACTGTCGCCGTGTTAGCTTTATTGAATATTAAATAATAAATCGATCTTCGCCCCCAATCGTTCTCGCGTCAATTGTTTCCCTAAGCTTTGTCAGGTCGTGGTTTTGACAGTTCTTGACAAAGGTTGACCTATACATAGACTATTTAGTGGAAACATACCAATCTGTCTCTCTTCATACTCTATCTCTATACAGTCGAACCTGTGAGCCAAGGCCGCTAACAGGAGAGTTGAAACATGACTTTTATACACATTTAACATTCATTCAGAAGTTTAATTTGCCTATTAAACATGTGCTGACGAGCGATCGTTATTCATAGTCAACCATCATTTACAGTAGATCATTATTTACAGACGAATACGATTATGCACCTGTCAATATTTTGCCCGCCCAGGGAATTTGACATTTCTAAAATTTTGATGTCTAAATCCCCACCCTATAGCCTACTTGGTCTATTAAATGCGACAGAGATGTAAAACCCGGCCTAAGTCTATTTCCCGGGACCCGGAGTCATTGAGTTTATCAAATGTCTAAAGTCCCGTGTATGCAAGCCCCACCCCCACCCCTCCCGAGTTTTGTTTATTTACGATTATTATTGTTACGATGATTGTTTACTTACGATTATTGTTTACTAACGATTATTGTTTATTGACGACTGTTGTTTACTTATTTTGAAGTATGCATCCATGATTAAATAATGACGACATAATTGTTATTAAGTCTGTAAGCATACATTATATACATATAATATTGCTCTGTGTTTTATATCAATTAGTTTTAGTATGCAACATGCGAAATAGACATATTGAATAAATGATATTTTAATTGCATACTTGTAGTCTATGTGTTTGCGATTCTTATTCCCAACTGGTTTCATAAGAGCCCTAAAATTATATATCATATACTACATAATAATTATGATTTTAATGATTGTGGTAAGAGAGCCAAAAAAAGCGAACTTCTCTCTCTCTTTCAGTAAATCTATGTGCAATTATTACGAAGATGTAATATGCACGCATCTTGTAAAAATCCAATTTGGAGTTAATTATCCTGAGTTATTGAAATCACCATCATTGCAATGATATTATACAAAATAAAACGATAAAATAAATGATTGTCCCATCATGTAAGTATATTTAATTAAAACTCGGCATAAATTGCACATTAACTGTAGATATGAATTTGTACTTAAATGGGTTTGCAAAATTGAATCATTTACGAAGTAATAATGGTACGTAAATACAGAAGATGCGCCTGGTTTATACAAATTAAAAGACTATATTTAAAGATGATTGCTGCAGTTTGCTACAATTTTCACCTTTTCACACAGACGTATAGGCGGATTGAAAACTGTTGCATAGAATTTATTTAAACTTTGCATGACAATAAAAAAAACATTTTAAAGGGGCATACCCTGCAACTTGGTGCATCTAGAATCAAGGCAAAATGATGATAAATTAGAAGATTGTAAAGAAAAAAGCCGACGAAGAAAGTTTCAGCCAAAAAATCATCCAATTAAAAATAAAATCATATAAAATATTGATTTCCATAAAAGATCGGAAACTCATTGGAATTTGTTGTACAATTTTTGGGTGGAAGTGATTTATTATTCATAGCTATGATTTTTGCCGCTAGTACCTAAACTAGTCATTTTTTTACCCAAGTTCTTCTTGCAATTATCCATTATATATTGTTTTACATATACATCTAACACATTTTACACTTTCACAGAATGTTTGTCAGTTGTAGGGTATGCCCCTTTAAGTGAAAAAATGGTGGGTCTCTGATCTTATTTTTGATTTATCTACCCTTGATTGTTTTTGCTTATTTTAGGTCATTTCAAGGGCAGATCATTTATACATAAAATCTCAAACAATTAACAAACCAATTATTGAAATTTTGCACAATGGCATGAAAAGAAGTCAGCTACATAAAAAGGAAAATAAATAAGGCCTTGCTTTACTTCATTGTGAATTATCTGCCCTTGAAATGAGGTTCGTTGAATTAACGATGTATGAGAGCTACCAGACGGATGAGGCAGTAATGATTAACTTAGAACGAAAGTAGTTACTTATGTTTCTATAATAACGCTCGAGAATGCAATTATGTTAATTGCACAGAACGAGTGGCACGTAAATTATTTATGAGAATATTCTAAGGTAACTCATATATAAAAACTCATATTTAAAACCATTTAATAGCTAAATTGCGCACCAATTTATTCTGGTACTAAAGGAATCTCTCAGCTGACAGTTGTTGCAGAAAGGGGCATGTATGTAAAACATTAAAACCATAGACTCGAGTGGTTTTCATGGCAGATTTATGCCAAAATGAATCTGAATATTGAAGCTATGTGATGTTTGTTTGCTGTGGAATTCAAACTGTCTATACCAACAAAATGAACTTCAGTTATGACCGGTCTACTTTTTTTTCAAAAAATCGTATTGAAAAAAAACATCTGTCGACCTAATGACAGCACAGAAAATAGTACCACTTGTTGTATACTTATATATTGCAGACTTTGCAGTTTTGATTGTTGAACCATTAACCATGGCTTAGTCATAATCGCCTTCGGTCGAGGTTCAGTCCCATTAGTTTTACTAGCCAGCGTGTCAAATATTTGACACCATTTTGTTTCCGCAAACAAGGAACCATGCAATTAACAGTCATGCGCTTTATCAAGTTGTTACGGAAGCATAAATACGCCACTACATAAAACGTTCGTGAAAATGATAGCGGTTTTGTTTTTGTAAATAATGAAGGATTTCACGTTGATTTATATTAGGATACAAGAAAAATATAAAAAAATACCTCGAAAGCTAGTTAATTAACGTAACGCGAAAAATTTCTAGTTAGTGCTTTGAATTGGTACTACATACCATCAGTTTTCATGAAAAGTTTCGCATGTTAATGATAATACATAAACGACTTCAGAGTGATACATTCACACATTCTGTTAGAAACATATTCATCAAAAAGAGGCTTCAGTTGACATTAGTGAGACAGGCTTTGTCTTACAAGCGTGTGTACATTCTATTTAATCTGATAAGCGTCGAGGTGATGCTAAGTTATATTCACAGACATGATGCCAGCATCATGGGTACTAAATAATATGCATTTATGGGTTTCAGCGTCACAATAATTTTGAGGAAAACTACTTTTTAAACAGAAAAACGGTCTAATCCGGCATAATGTGATAAATGAGGACACAAGTATTGTACAGATAACGCATTTAACATCAGCAAATATAAAATTAATACGAACAACTCACAAAAAAATAACTTTCGTCCTGACACTTTTGGCACGTGGGGGTCAGAAAGCTAGGGACTGTTTACATGGAATTTCGTAGCATACCGTCCACATGATTCCGGTGCGAACCGCCTCTCGTGATACTTCGTTGGTCCCCAGTGGTGTCACGTTCAGGGTTCGAACTCTTGAACCCGAGGGTCGTATACCAAAACCTTAACCATGTGTGTCATTTGGGTCAGACCACAGCGAAGTTTTATTACATGTATTAAGATACAATATGCCAGTGGTTGTAGATCAAAAATAATATAATAGGCAAACTTAAATGTCTTCATTAATACAAATTTGCAGGCTATCGTCATTAATAGAATTTTGCAGTGGTTGTAACTTGTAAATGAAATTCACACATCGATAAGGCCTTGTAATAGTATACCATTGTCAAAGTGTTTTTATTTTGCTAATCACTGTCTTTCACAAGTAACGCAAATAACATTATTTTTGTCACAAACAGTGCTGTGTATATCAGCAGCTAGTCAACAAATTAGATAACATATAAAATATACTATCATTGTGCAAAATGGCGATTTCGGGAGGATGACTATAATTATCGCGTGTTTTATATTATTTATTTGACATAGCAGAGCTGTCAAAGCAGGCTTTGTATCATGAATCTATTCTGCACTAATGACCATGTACATTTTTTGTTGTTCTCAATGAATACATAGCTCTATATACATTCTGTTGTTGTTTTCATCATATGTGATCACGTACGTAGGAAATCCAGGACAGAAATCCACAACTATTTGAGTAAGTAATTTTCATTTTATTCTGAACTAAATTTCTAACCGACCACCTAGATTTTTGATAAATTTGAACACAACCAAAGTATGAATTTTATCTAAATTTACACAGTACCTTTGATACACATACAAGGGCAATTTTGACTCGAGGGTCATGATTTGACAAACTTGGTATAGGCTCACAATGATGCGTACCAAGTATATAAGCTCTATGCATTGTTGTTTGTGACAAGAAGAATTTAAAGTTTGAATGAATAGATTTTGACGTTTGTTGAATGGAATTAAATTTTTGGAACAATTTTGGACCACCCAATGATCATTCCTGCAATGTTCAGTTGCAATTGGCACAGTGAATTAGGACATGTTGTTTAAAGAAATGTTTGATGCCACTTCACGACGCAAGATACACGACGGACTGTCACAGGGGGGGCAATCATAAAAGCTCACCTGGAGCACACTGTGCACATGCAACAGTGTCCCGGTCTTTAGAGTCGTCTGTATAAATTTCGTTTGAAAGTGTCACTGTCTATTTCTGAATTTTTTAGCAGTCAGTATAGTTCGGGAAAAGCAAGTCGATGTAACCCCTTATTTACCCGGAACCGGTAAAAACGGAATCAAGTTAGTGCCTTATTTGTCCCCAATTAGCAACAACTTAAATAAATTAACTTATAGGTCTTAGTTTATCTTCGTAAATTATACCCTCGAGTTGAATAGAATTAGTGCGGTGTAACGGATTCACAAATATTTTTTTCCCTAATAAAATACGAAAGCCGTAAGAAAATATTTGTCTCTGGTTACCCTGTGACCAACCCAATTTTTCCCGGCAACCGTAGACTTTATACTTCTCCCCCGGAACGGTACATTCACTTTCTCCTTCACCTTTCTACACGATTTCAAGAGCCACAAAACGACATACCTTGCCTAATTTTAATTTCACATTTTCTTTTCTTTGTTGTATATGTATGTGTTGTGTACTTTAACTTATATATACGTTTGATCTTGACATAATTTGTTATATATAATGTTCTGGATGATGAACACATGTTCAAATTCAATATAAAATATCTGTTCTGTTCCTAATTTTAATGAATATTCAACCAAAAACGAACCGTTTTTACGCCTTATCAAACATGTAAGCAAACACAGTGGTCAAGCGATCATTTATGTCACACAGTAGTAAGATGCGGTAATAAATTAGGCCGGTTCGATTGGTCAAACGGAAAAGCTGCCCGAAGAGGCAGAGCTTTCCCGAACTGTTCGATTGACCGTCTTCTAACTTTAGAAGCTCTTCTATCTACTCTAGTAGAAATGCTTTAAATTAATACACCGCTTCTTAATTACCAAATGTCAAAAACATTTTGTTCTAATTATTGTATGCTTTTCAGGTTGTATACAGTCTCGCCTCGAGTCTAAACTTTGCAACGGATAGGTATGGCAACGAATAGTACAGAAACTACGACCTTTGGATTTACAACTCAACTGCAAACTTCACAACAGGGCATTATTCACGTTATAACGTTAATATCCCTCATCATCGTCATCATAGACGGCTTTGCTGTTTTCATTCTGAGCAAATGTAAACGTATACCACGACACTGTCTTTATCTTACCATTAGTCTTATTATGAGTGACGCCATCGGTTCAGCCATAGTTGTCTTATTTCAAGTTATCATATACCTTGGTGTATTTAATGACATCCTATATTATTCTAGAATCTTGACATTTATGGTCATATTCAACATTACTTCAGCATCGGTGGCAATGATGACACTTGAACGAGTGTTCGCGCTAAAGTCCAACTTGAAGTATTCTGCCCGTATATCTACGTTTAAGACTAAAGTGTCCATTTTGGTCGTATGGTCCCTTCACCCAAGTATCATTTTAATTGCATCAGTTTTAAGTATAATCTTACGATGTTCTGATGACTACATGAAGTGTGATTATTGGACGACATTGATAGTTCCTCGCGTCATCGTGGCAGTATTTCCCATGTTGTGTGATGTTATCTCGGTGTTTTCAAACATAATAATATACAAGATTGTTAGAAGACACATTCGGCAGATCAACAACTTAAAAAGAGCATCACTCAATGTAAATATAACAAACTCGGACGTGTTGAGTGACAGGCAATATGCTGCAACTCGTGCCATCATTCAGATGTCACTGGCGTATTTTGTTTTACATATCCCATATGTAACCCATTTTGCCTTAGTCGAGGTCAGCTCTTCAATACGCCATAGTATCTGGTTAAAATACCTACTGGCGTTTGGAAGCTTTTGTATGCAGATTCAATCTTTCTTGAATGTGTTTGTTATTGTTTTTAAACTAAGCGAGTGTAGAATGCACGTGCTTTACTTCTTTGCTTGTTGTTACTCACGGTTAGAACATCGTGCAGAGAGGATTAGAATGGACATATACAACATAGTCATATCACCAGAATGTCGTCACCGCTTGTCTCAAAGCACACATGCTTAACCATAGAGATACCTGTTAATGCTACTAAACGTTTTGTTTCTTTTGGATATTATATTTTAATGTGTGTATGTATGTATGTATGTATGTATGTATGTATGTATGTATGTATGTATGTATGTATGTATGTATGTATGTATGTATGTATGTATGTATGTATGTATGTATGTATGTATGTATGTATGTATGTATGTATGTATATATGTATGTATGTATGTATGTATGTATGTATGTATGTATGTATGTATGTATGTATATATGTGTGTGTGGGGGGGGTTTAGTCAATATCACGAGATATATGGATAGTTTATTTTGAAATCAGTAGGCACTGAGGCTCATGTGAAAATACAATTACTTACATGAAATTACAAATGACGTGACAAAGACAATGGTTAACATGAAAAATAATGATTCACGCAGAGTATGGCTTATACTTACAAATGGGATATAAAGTTATTTTTATGAAATGTAATGCCAATGGAGGAGAATAAGCTAAGTATATAAAAATATATTTTGCAACGGTCTTCTCATTAAGAGTGTTATTGGGATTCAGAACAATGGCGGAGAAGGTGTATACTGTTTTTATAATCTTTTTAAACATAGTAATCTGATAAACTACTATCTCTTTGTCAAAATATTATAAGATACGAGACTGCATTGTTTGACAATATTGTATATACCGAGAAATAAATATCTGTGATTGTAGACATTTTTTGTTCAATAGATGGAATGTCTCAGGTTCCCGAGTAAGTAATAGAAAGGATTTGTTCGGAAAGGCAAAAACATGTAGTGTTAGCTACGGTTCATTATCATCTGACATGATGCTGCCACGTTGTGTCTAGACAAATGATGACACGTATATAGAACTTATTCGCCATACCATATTAATGACATAAAATGGTGGCGGACTATGTTCGGACACGTGCCTGTTCTGTTTGATGTGAAAACAAAAAGTGCGTTATTGTATCGATGTATTGTAGAAAATTTCAGTCAGGCATAAACTTCACCAGTATAAAATCACACACACGTACTTTCTATTATCCGTATACCCGTATATATGATTTGCATCCCACAAAACAAACTTGCCAAAGCTGACGTCACCGAATCTAGTACTGTCAATGACTTTTTAAACAAAAGAGACAGCATATACATGTATCAATTAAACCCTACAATTTATTATTGAATACCAAATTGCGTTAACAGAAGTAGGTATCATTGGCAGCGGATAAGGGGGCGTCTGGTCACACAAATTTTAGAGCAAATGCCGTCATATGCTATTTCCCCTCACTTTTGAAAGCAAAATCTAAACATGCTGTTGATCTTTTATTTTTATTATAGCAATAAAAGCTAATAAAAGCGGACATGACTCTGATATAAATCCTCCATTATTTTAACGAAATGATTCATCATTATGTGGTGGCATATTTATACTTCCGTACTTCTCTAATATTGTCAATAATATGAAATTTTCATACGTTCTAGTAATGTGATGATATTTTTCATTTTTTATTGAATATTTATTTTTTCGTTAATTTCTTTATATTACGGAAGCATAAATACGCCACCACATAATGATGTATCATTTTGTGAAAATAATGAAAACAGAAAAAATATCATGAAACCAGATAACATTTTCATGAAAGCAAAACAATTTAATTGCGTGTTAGTGCTTCAAACTGCCACATCATTTCTGCAAGGCCAAAAGTTTCCGTGAAAATAGATACAATCTTTTCACGAATGGTTATCTGTTTTCATAAATTATTTTACCATTTCGAGAAACAACAATCGACACGCCTCTGACGTCAAAAGCCCGCTAACTATAACTGGTTTCATGAAAAGACTCATCTTGTTTCATGAATTTATTTTCATGAAAAACTCTATAATATTTGCGGAACTTTTCATGAAAACCGAGACGGTATGTGGTGGCAATTCAAAGCACTATAACTGGCAATATTTCACGTCACGATAATTAAGTAACGTTCGTGACATTTATCACTTTACTCCATTATTTACACACAAAAAACGCCATTATTTTCACGAAAGTTTTCATGAAAACTAATCGTTATGTAGAGGCGTATTTATGCTTCCGTACATTTTCAAAAATTCCTGGGCTGATACATGTATTTGATTAATCTCTGTATTTTCACCATTTTTCTTGCCAAAGTCTAGTCCCACAGAGATCTTACAGACTACATTGTCGTTAAACAAACACGAAACATACTGACTGTATTAGACAGCGTTTGTTTTTCTGACAGCGGTCTTGTCATTACAATGAAATAAATGGACTTCCGGTAATGGCGCGGTCGATAAAAACTTTGATAAATTGTGAAATAATTCACATCTGCACAATGACGAGACATATTTACTATTGGATTCCAATACATTATCTCGTCCCCAGTGAGTTCTACTTCGCATTGATCATGAACAAAACGCAAGCATTATATCATCTATACAAATCAAAACACATCCATCGGTTAAAATTCCAAACTGATAATGAATCGAGTCGTACCGCTTTAATTGCATTTTACCGAAATGATTAATAGTCGTCTGTATATTTCATGTACTTACATTGATAAAATTAAGGGCCTATAAAAACACATTTATACAGTACAATCAAAGAGTTTTAGATGATTTAGCGATTTTAAAATATGGCAATTTAATAATTTATTGTCTGAGAGTATTTAGTTCGGTAGTGTGAATATTTCATAACATCGTTTTAAATAAGAGGTCGTGTTCACAGGTGTCTGACAAACTTGGACAAACATCATGACACAAAACGTCATTTATTACTCACATAGTAATACATTAAGATTCAATCAAATTATGATTAAAGCCAGAAAGCTTTTTCTAGTTTTTATGGTGGCTGATTTCTGCCATTTCGGGATCGGCGAAGACACGAAGACAGGACAAATATAGCCTGACTGTGCCAATAAGAATATTTCATACCCGCCAACACGATAACTCTACAAAACTACAAAAACAAGATTTCGTATGTTCGCCTGTTAAAACATTGTCTTTATTTGTTGTTTCGCCGATAAGTGAGCAGTTTATCGTGTGTTCCTATTATCCTGTGTTCGTGTCATCGTGTGTTCGTGTCATCGTGTGTTCGTGTCATCGTATGTTCGTGTCATCGTGTGTTCGTGTCATCGTGTATTCGGCTTTTGGGGATGAAGACACACAATGGCAGAAATCAGCCACCATAAGTTTTACCATCGGGTTACGTTCTGGTAAGATTGTTTTGAATAACCACTAAACTGCGAGCTCGTTGTATAATTTAATAGATCATTATATAGCCTAAAGAATGTGTTGATTTGTGAGGTTTGCATTAAAATGAGGCACTGTGTATATATCCAAGATTTAAAAAAAAATATTTACGCGTTTTACACCTTCTTCCTGCACTGAACGATTGGACTCGGTGAACAAATATCAAACCAATTTTCAGTATGGTCCTCAAAACAAATATGCATTTAAATAATGACAGATCAGCATAATACAAGACAATACAAGTAAATATACAGAATGTACGAAGTAAATAAGATTTCAGAAACAGAAATTATATAGCATAGATAATAAGTCATGTACAGTGCGATCACTCCAAAGAAACTGCCTTTGGGAGAAAAAAATGTGCTGTTGTTGAGAGGAAGTTGCTCTAGAGAGGTTAAATTAATAGTTAAATGGTTCAGTGGGAAAATATCATGCTGTTGAAGGGGTGCTGGTGCTCAAGAGAGGAAAATGTTTCATTGGATCGCTCCCTAAACAGGAACGCTTCAGAGAGTTATGATGTCGCCTACACGTATGATATAACACGGTCGAGACTAAAATACCTTAGCACCAAATACCACCGGACCACGGACCGGATCACTGGTCATTCTAATACTTAAACCTGTTCACCGGTCATCAAAAAAATACGGTCGTGTATTTTACGTATAACAACATTCTACATACCGAGTGAATTTTACACGCAAAATATTATAAAATACCATGTTTAAAGTAGTCATATAAATAAGATCGTTGTAATCAATTACTGAAACATATGTCATTTAAATTGAAACATAAATTAAACGTGTCTGACAAATGTTTGGATAGATTTCGAGTTCAAATTTCATTACATTTTTTTCTGCTTCGTTTGTGAAGAAAGGTTTAACTTTTACATGACGTACAGCTATATTGCATTTTGTTGAAATTTTAGTTTGGTAAATTAAATCTTAGAAACTTAATTATGGTCATAAATTTTGGACTTTATGGTAGATAAAACCTTAAATGATTTGATTTTGACGAGGTAACATACATTTGTAATTCTGTTTTGTTTAATATTAAAACATTCAAAATGACAAAAATCGCTGACAAAATATAACTTAAGCAAACGAGGGCAGCATAAGTGAGACATTTTTGTCAAATAAATCTGATTTTTTTTCAAACAACTTAAACAGCCATGTTACATCTTAAGACATTTTTATAAACTTCCATAACCGTCTAGTACATATAGTAATGAAACTGAATTATTTATGTTAGCTTTATTCTATTTATGGTACAAACGTTATCGACTAATCTGATCTAAAATAGTATCTCATCCACATTATTTGTGCATGTGTATCTTGTACGTGTATTCGTGCACGTGTATTCTTACACGTGTATTCATTAACCAGTAAGAGGATAAGGCAATTGATCATGTTAGTAAAATAGTCAATCATGTACATAAAGTATGGCATGAATGGATTGGGTCAGTAATAATATTAAAATATATTTTTCATTATTGTAAAAACCACAAATATTTGTCCTAAAGATGTTTCTGGCCATCTTTCCGCCTTCATGATAATCATGGATATCTACCAGCCACACTTCCCTGTATCTGAATAAAATATCTTCACATTTTTAGTCATTCTTGAGCAGATATCCAATTATTTAGAAATTTTAATAATACAAAATTGGATAAAAATTACAGTTTACGAACATTTTCAACATAACTTACATGAATACCTTATTTTGAAGGTGTGGCTAAATATAATAACAGGTGTGGCGCGAGTATCTGACCACACGGTCTTTAAAATACTCATGTGTACCATGTGCGTTTTCTCTTTGTGTCTAATCGGGGAAATTAAAGCAATATAAAATGAAGATTGATCGGAAACATAAAACTCTGAGCCCTGCTTGGTGAAAAACATTACAGCTGTGCTTGTTTCACATTATGTCTCTCATCGCGATCAATGTTTGTACCTTGTTGTGTATAGTTTTAGTGTAAAACACGTAAATACGTCTTCATTAAGATTTACATTCTTTACATGTAGGTCTCACGAATCGATTCGTTTTAGATGTAAGATCAATCAATGGTCACGTGATCAAACAAATTAAAACAGGACAGTTCATTTATTTATTTATTTCATTGGATTTCAGTTATATCGTGACGGACTGTTATCCTAACCAGCTTTCCTGGACTTCATTTAGGCCTTGACCAGTACTAACCACATTCTATCCGCAAGCTACTACAAAGCTACCCCACATAATTCAGAGGTGGGGAACAACTTAACACAGGATGTAATATCTTCAGTTCCCGTTTCTTGCTGCAGTGCAAATCTATATAAGTTCAGTTTCCATGAGTAATTTCAGTACTTTGATTTTAATGAATAAACAGAACGGAATACACAGCTCAACTTTTATAATCAGACACTTAAATGCTTGAGAATTTTATAAATATAATTAACACACCATTATATATTACAAGCAATCAAAGACAAAACGCATAATTATGTAATGTCATAATATTTCAGAATAAGTGAACCTTTCGATAGAAATCAAGTGACATTATACGCTGCATCTATACCTTCTCATAGAATATTTAGAACAGACCAAGTTGACTCTAGACGTGTCCACACCCAGGAGTGAACTAATCAGATTAGACAGGGCAAGATAAAAGAGTAACAAGATGCACATTGTTTTAACGTGATTTAATATTTTATTATCCTGAGTTTATGTAAAATAAATAATAACAAATAATTTAATTGCATGTAGCATAACGCATCAGTGTATAAACATGGTATAAATCATACAGAATGATCATAAACGCGTATAAAACATTCAAAATTGTCCGTGTTGTTCAGATAATGAAAACCTACGACCCATGTGATGTAATGTACGATGCTGAATTAATCTGGGCGCCAAATGGGGAAAACCATAAAATTATACAATTCACAATTCATCATTCTTTCGTTGATAAATCAATGATTGGGTCATTAAACTTGCTAAATATTTTTCGTTTTTCGTAAATAAAATGTTCATTGCATGCTTCTTTACATGTAAAACTATGTCTGTATTTCGTTTTGAACACGAATAAGACAATTGCAAGTTTATGAGTGCGGTAATGTCGTTATTATTATTCACTGTGTGTACCGTACACCGACTGAAACCGGAAGTCATAGCCTGAACATTTGATTACCATTCACCACAATCACCATTATGTATTCCATGCCGTGTAATATGACAAATAGTTACATTAAATGGTTTATCACATTAACTATATTATCATAAATTATATTGGCGTAGACAGATATATGATCACTATGCTAACTTAAGTGTTTTTGTCACTGATGTGTGTACTGTTAAGGTGTCATCATATCCGTCCATTTCGTTTCTTGTGTCGATCCGACCAGAATCTAATTTCCTGTCCAAACTGAAATAAGAGAAAAAAGTCGGTTAACTCATGAATTGCGTAAGCTTATTAACATATAACCACTAAATTTAACAATATGTCGTTAAATATCTCGACATATATGATGGCATGCATACAGTGAAGCTCATATTCGTACATGAAGCCTGATACGTCTTAGATTAAATTGGCGATATACGATCAAAAACATCCAAATGTAATTAAAATTTGTTATCAGTTTAATTACTTGAGAAGAACTGAGAAACCTTTCATATTAATGTTAATGAGAACATATCTGACTTTGTATACACTTTTTGACAAATAGACAACTTAAAAAAAACGATCTAAGTACCACTGTGGAATATTACATCAGGAGAACATATTGTTATTTATGTATTTAATGTGAGGACATGGTAGTTATATGAATATATCGAGTTAAGTTGAGACTATAGATAGGAGTATATGAAAATAAAGTAACTTGGCGCGGTCTAGAATTACTTAGGGTTGTCCCTTTGTCCTCAAAATTCTTTCTGAAAATTTATGTGATACGATAAAAGTTATAGCTTATAAAATTATGTTATTTTGATAGTTATATTGAAACAACAGTCCGAGTTAGACGTCCGCAGATCTGACCGAGCTATTCGCGATATAAACTTCATGTTCAACCACAATAAACACTTCATAATGCAGGCAAATACTGTCATTTTATGTGACACATGATTTATGCTAACTATTGGTCGACATTATATGATATTATCCGTTTACTGATCTCGTATTACAGAATATGACAGTATCATCTCACTTAGCTGTCATTTTGTATCGACAGAGGCATTTTTCTTATCCACTTACTTTTGATTTTGACCATCGAATGACCGATATGTATAAATGTGAAAATACATACATGTTCACACGTAAATATTCAATTCGTATGTTTTACATGTGTATCACTCATACATTTGACATTATGATTTTTTGATAAGTGATATCGCCCTCTCTTTTTTGAATAAAGGTTTTGAATTCAGTGTTTCGGCACAGTGTGGCGTTTATCATGATCCCGTTACATGACGGTTCAAATGAACTTTAATACAAACTTGACGCTTCTTTTGTTGACATTTATTTTTTCTCTGCTTCAAATAACACCGAGTGTTTATCTTTATTCAAATAAGACATTTTTTATAAACTCAATATATATCATATTGTTATTCTCTTAGAGTTCATATTACGGTAAGAAAAATGTCGAATAAGAAATTGTTTTGTAATATAAATAACAAACGAACTAAGCACACCATTTATGTACGCAAAACCTTTGGTCAAACGGGTATTCATCATGTTATGAACCCATGTACCCAGCGTTAATACCATACTATTATAATTTTTCAGCATTCAAGCAAAGAAAATTTATTAACATGTAATTGTTAGTTACACCAAATATTTTCTGCAAGATTTAATTTCACATCGTCACGTTTTTTATTGAGATGAAATGAAGAATACCTTTATAGTATAGAAGTTGAATACGAGAATTGAAGTGAGAACACTTGGTGGTTTTTTAAATTATACCCACACCTGGCTATAACTGAAAACCACCCTTTTTAAGTGTTAAATTTATTAATTTGAATTATGTTTAACTTCGGGGGGGGGGGGGATCTGTAAAATAATTATGCAAATTTTATAAATATTGTGTTTGCACAAATCATTTTACATACTCGTAACTAAGCAGTATTCTAGATGGGTAACTTTTTATACTTGTCATAAACTATTTATAAAATTTGCTAATTAAAGTTTGATATTCGTGTAATATTATTACTTCAATTACCCACTAAAGTTATAAATAAATTTGATCAAACGAAATTGCATTTTAGATCAGTTTTCTTTTTTTCCAATAAACCGAAATTCTAATTTGAAATTTTGAATTCAAATGATGAAAAATACTTAAAATGTAAAACATATTGAAAACACAATAACCGTGGCTTTAACGAGCAAAGACACACACACTACGATGATGCAAAACTTTTTTTTTAAAATCAATAATTGTTCACGTGTGCAGCAGAAACCGGAAATTAATCATTGATACAATTTAGAACTAAATTCAACATGTAAATTAAATCATTACAGTCATGAAACAAAAATGCAACCAGACAAAGAGGTTTGTATTTTACTACAATAATAGATTATTCTCTTGGTTAAATTACATGTAAAAATATTATATCTATTTTTTTACTGACATGATATTGAAACTTGAAACGAAATTGTTCAGACGGTTGATGTAAAGTTTCAAAAGTAAGTATTCAATTTCTCGATTTATATTTTCACAAGAGAGAGTCTGTTTGGTGGAGCCATTAATTTGTTGAAAGTAAAATGAAGTAGATTTTCTCTTTCAAACTTATGCTTATAGCTACTACATACTAAACAGCTGCAGCCGTTAGACATAGGTACAAAACAACCATTCATTTTTTTAGTTTCAAACAGGAAAGAGCATCTTAAGTCTTTCAACAACATAATGCACTATATATTGTTCTATACCCGATATTAACGTAGATAAACACGTGGTCTGTATTTATTTGATAGACAAACTGTAGATATAAAATATGGGCTTCCAATGTCATGATCAACCTCTGAAGTCGATTTCTATGTTTTAATTTTTATTTAGTGTAAGGCAAACAAACGATTTGTGTTAAAACAAGGAAATATTATAAAACTTTTATGTTTGATATTCTCTTTGTATATGTATAAACGTATCTACGGTGCAACCCCTCAAAAACAACACCCTTTGGGAGTAGCAATATTAATTCTGCTGTTGTTGAGATATTGTTGTTCTAGCGCTTAAAATCATAGTTAAATCGAGCCGTGGGAAAACTTCATGATGTTGTTGCAGGGAGGTTGTTACTCAAGAGAGGGTCGCTCCGGAGAGGTTGTACTCTATATAGATTGATTCGAAAGGTTTGAATGAGATGGTTCCCGGTGTTACACTCAGGGGCCCGAAAAATATTACCTTATACTCTTACAATTTTGTATTCAACTCCTCTCACACTGAATTGCATGTGACATAATACTAGTAATAATAATACACATTCCATGTTATCTGAGTCATTAATGAAGAATTGAGATTAATTTTTGATTGATCAGTTAACTAACAAACTACACCATATATTATACAGTAATATGTGCAGTATGGGAATTTTATATGTAATTATAGACAATAACTTTAATACAGGCTACAGCACACATGATTTTAAGTTATTCCGAGCATAATGTCCAAAATTATAATCTCAGAATAGAGTGAACAGATTTTGGAAACATTTCTAATTTTATAGGTTCCTTGAGATTTAAAAAACAATGACATTCCATTGACTTAGAAAATTAAAACATTTATTTCAATGAAAACTCATGGTAAAAGATGCAACACACATTATCAATTTGAGTTGATAAAGAAAACTGTTAACCATGCAATATGTACAGAAATATGGTTTTCTATTTTTGTATCAAGGGCAACAACTCTTGCATTTAAAAAAAAAATATGTCATAAAAATAAATTGAAGCATCTAAGGTAACTATCAAAGAATGAATGATATTATTTTTGTAATATGAACATTTTTGTGTTACATTTAGCAGATACGTCAGTAAAGTACAGTATTAGGGGGCAACTATCGTAATACAATAAATTTCAGAAGTATTTTTCTTTCTAAATTGTTATCAAGTCCTCAATTAATGCACAAACTCAGCTAGACGCCTATAGCCAAATATCTGCATAAGTTACTTTAAATTAATTCAAATCATCATTCTGATATAACGTCACGCGATATAAAAGGTAGATACATGTACATGTAAATATTAATACCTATTCATGTACATTCAAAGTAGATTTATATTGAAGTATTATCCTATTATAACTTGTAATTGGATTATATTTTAGAATGTATGTTAGAAATTAAATCAGACTGACTATAATGCTTTAAGCATTTAATAAACCATTAAGTGTTATTAAAACTGCTGACGTGTTATTTGTTTGCCTGACTTTTATTTTTATCATTTTAAGGTTGTTTTTTTTTTTTTTTTTTTTTTTTTTTTTTTTTTTTTTGTTGTTTTAACAATTTCATCAGTCCTGTTTCATAACTTCAGGGCCATGATTGGTCTAATTTATTGCATTTCTTATTTTGAATTTTCTTTTAATTATTCATTATTTAACATGCTACTATCACATTTAATCATTTAGATAACTATTTTTGATAAATTTATTCAATTGATAATTTCGTTTTATTATCATTTTTACTTCTTTTTTTTTATTTAAAGTGTCTCAGTTGTATTATTGTATCTTTTTTACAAAAATTGAATAAAATATGTTTATCTATAACAAATATTTAATTGAGTGACATGTTCATGTATAAACATGATAAAACAAAGGCATGACCATGAATCTCTTAAGTTATTAGGTATCCAAACAGGTATGCAAAATGTTCAAATCAGTTAAAAGACTCGTCATGCACAGAACACAATATTCATCAGTCATTGAATACCTAATATTTAGTCTACTTATATAAAGATGACAATCTCTACCATACAGCTATTCTGTCTATACACTGACGGGACGTAGATAACGAATACATTGTCCAAGATTACCAAAATAACTTGTTTTGTCGATCATAAACAATGGACTTATACATTTATGTATCCGATTATTTTAAGATGGCAGTGATACAAGAAAAGCTAGATTTATCACCTGACTATAGTGTATTAAATGTTTGAAATAATCCCAAAATGTTGGCTAAAAGTATTGTCTTACCGTATAACTCTGGTTCAGTTCCAATAATGATGTATTTATGTCAAAGGATGACAATGGCTAGTGACGACAACCGTTGTATTCTGGTTTTATAGGATCTCATCAAACGTATTGGGGAAAATGGAACTTCCTGACTTGAATTAAATTTCCTGTGGTGGACGTTGGTCGAGACATTAATTCTACTCGACAGATTCTTGATGATCTTTTCATGGTGTGATTATTGGCCCGGTGGGAGTTAGCACAAAGGATATGGCCAAGCCATTTGATCAAGTTGATGTAGGGCGAAAAATGACATTTTTTTGCCATTAAAATTCCATTTATTTCATCGTATATGTTCACACAGTTCCATCTGTTTATAGACATTATTAACTCTAGATTGTAATATTTTCATATTTTGTTTTGACATTCTCGGTAAATGACCATGGTAGGGTTCGTTCGTTTCATACACATTCTGTAAAAGTTCCCCAACATTACCATTGACGTAAAGCTGTTTAACTGCTTCTACAGTGGATGGTTTAAATATACACATACTGTCTAATAATTTCTTATGGTAGCTTTCGTACGAATCTAGAAGTCTATACCCGTGAAATAGCCCGGATTCATTGTCCAAAAATATCAATCGTCCGGTCTTTTTTGATCTCTCAAGATTATGAATAGGTTTTTCAAACATTTTATGATTCCATTGCAAATTAAACATGTTATTAACTACCCTATCTAAATTGGCTGATATATAATCAAACACAATTAAATCTGACCATTGTACTAGATCACACAGATCGCCCGAGGCCATATCATATAACTGGTAATTTTCTCTATGTAGTCTCCGTTTCATGTCTTTTAATTTATCCGGTATATAAACTGGCTCGAGGGAATCTTCCCATTTGGAGACTGTTAGGGGCTTGTCGCCTGACCATTTGGCCGAATTAATGTCACCCAGCACATTCCGCCATAGTTGTTTATTATCTAACATTTGTAATGATGTGGGTGGGATATAGCTCATACCTAATAGTTTACCGAGGTAAAATGAGTAGATATCTCCTTGCATTTGGTCAGAATTGAGTCTATATCTCACGCATGCTTTTGTTTTATCACTCAATGTAATTAATCGATTTTGCATGCTGCCACACCCAGTCTCAATTTTCACAACAGAAATGTTATTAAGCTTTTGTTTCCATGATTCGATTTCGTTCGCTTTGAAACCTCCGGGGCATTTGTTTACCAAATCATCTGACCACAACACACCTTTAACAATATTTTCATCTCTTCCGTGTAATGTATCTTTCGTGGTGTCAATTTCTGAATTGTGTGTACCTGAGGAAAGCTTAGATTTCATCTGAATATCATTGTTATTGTTATCAATTTCATCAGCATTCATCTCCACTCCATTGACAACTGCGGTTGTATTGTTGCCAGGCAAAACATTCCTAATTGTTAGCATGTTTGTTGACAAGTTCGCCAGTCTTCGTTCTAGTTGCTCCAACTTATTATTACGCAAATCCTGTGGAAGGCGATTTGTTACAGATTGTGACGTTTTAGAATAATATGTACCTAATCCCTTGTCTAATCCGCTTAGCTTAACACCGGCATCGAAATCTTTCAAGTCAGTCCTGACCGCTTCATTAACCTCGGTATTCAAATTCCCTTCCCGAATAGATTTTAAGCCGCTCGCATCAGAATGTGAGTCGTGCTTGCTTTTGATATTATTTGATTTAATGAATTCACCAGCACGGTGGTCTTTGTCAAGTTTTTCATTCAGCACGAACGACTTAGATTTACTGTCAACAAAAAGTACATCCATTGAATAAGCACCTAGTCCATCCACAGTGTCAGGGTGTTCCTCGTTTGTTCCATCGCCAAAAGCAGGAAACATAGTCACAGGTATGTGAATTTGGAACCCCATAATGAAACATAAGGTAAAGAAATATCTAAATTTCCACTCCATTTCAAGAATTGGAATTTCAACTTCGAAATAATTAACACAAAATGTCGACCTATCAGGTCAGCTATGGCGAAGATTATAATTCCATTTCAATCGTCTTTTTCACACATACAGTTCTTCGAATTTACATATATATTGTTCGGTCTGACGGTATAATAAATTTCACTTCCGATAGCGTTTAGCGATATCCCGTGTGGAAATCGAATATTCAATTAAACACTTCACTCCCAATCGAGTTGTACCCTATTGTTGAAATCGTTTTATTAATTTCTTCATATTCCTCCAGCATGAATAATAAATGTTTGTCACTTTCTCAATCAAAGACTTCTATGAATGTATAGGTCTCAATCGACTCAACTTGAAGAATAGAATATAAAAATCCTTACTCTCTGTGACGTATTCCATTCACTGGTTCTTCTTCTCTTTGGCTAGAGACGTTTCGTGGCATTGATTGCTATAATAGATCGGGAATTCCTTTCTTTGCTCCTATAAAAACTGCAACCACTTACAGAACACTTGAAATTTGAAGCCTAAACGATAGATTCTTACAGCTATTTAGTCTAAAAATATATCACATTCAAAACAAGTCCCTTGACACGATGAATTGAAAGGTTATCCAGTGTGAATACGTCAATGTTGATTAAACAACCAAGTTCCAATTGAAAAGTCCTTTTAATGCAATTCCCATGTCTTTAATTATCTGCTGATTTAACCCAAGACACTATTTTATTTCATCAGTAACACGTACTTCGTCTTCGTATAAAACATCTCGTATCTTATAAATCGAATAGTTTGCCTTCTAGACACTGATGAAACTTTTGTAGTTCGATAGTTTCTCTATTTGCGAATTATTTCCGTTTTGAGACAGGCATGTGGCTCTTGCACGACGAATAATCCAATCTTATTTTCTTGGCAGACGAATTATGTTCTTACGCCTAATCAGATATAAAGATTTGAACGTACTTTACGTCACAAAATTGACCAATTAAGAAACAGAATTCCTATAGGAATATTCGAATCAATACAAGCCTTTACAAATCTTGAATCAGTTGTAATTGTCAATCCCTTGTCATTTAATTAATTACAAAATGTTTCTTTTTATTTGATTTGTCATCTATTAAACTCGCGAATATCTAGTCACTGCGAAGTCACACTCGGTCGATCATAATGCTCGGTTGTTATCGTTCATGTTTTATGGCGTAGTAAAAAAAACGTTTAAGTCCGTAATATTTAGATGATCCATTGACATACCGTGTGTCATTTATCACAATCAGTTATTTTTGAATGCACATTCCTTCATCAACAGTCATTCAAACAGAGAGAAAAGATCTCAACTCAAGATAAATGTTACCTGAGTTTTTTCTGCCGTGAAAATATGAACTAAACACCTTTATATGTCATTCGCATTAAGCAAATGAAGCAAATGTTATAAAAACGAAATTTGATCGTTTTTATCATGAACTTATCCTCTTACAGCATAAAATTATCAACTCGTAGTGACATATTCTTCATCAGTCTCTGTTTGAGACGCGTTTAATATTAAATCCGTCCTGTAACGTTATGTAGTGTCCTTTAAACTGACTGCTAGTACACTAAAACCGACAATTTTCCGTCCCACGATCTGTCCGGTCAATAAGTGTCATCCATTGTCGAAGGTGACAGGCGGAAAATTGATGCCCAACTAACCGATGTGAATAAATATATTTCTCTTCCGACGCTGTCCGCTTCACTGAACACCAATTTTACTCTCAAGCAACCCACATCTGTAACATAAAAGTTGGAAAATAAGACGATGTTTACATTTAATTTACCAGTCGTCCCAGCGAAAATATTTTTCAAGATTTACATATTAATGACACTGACAGTTTACCCCGATCGTTTCTGTGTGTCTCCTCAGATCAAGCAAATTTCTTTAAACACTTTTTTGGCGTTTAAAGTCGTATTTAGACCATAATTTAGGATTTACACTCATTATAAAAGTATAAGATAAAAGATAAAAAAGTAACGATGTGAGTTATAGCGGCGTCAGTCATGATTTGTGCTCACAAGTAGGGCACCGAACACAATATCAAAAAAGAGATGTTCAAAGCCAGCGAGATAGAGATCTTGAAAATAATTTTGTTTTAAGTCTAAATTGATATTTTACATCAAATATAAACCCCATGAGAAAATACTCACTGATGCACATTTAAACGGAAAATCTCGAAATTTTATACTTTTTCTATCAAATGTTATAAATAATTTTATTCCTAAAAATAACATATCAGCATATTATTAGACGCACTAGAAGTTGACAATATGTTAACATATTGAAACGGTGTTAACAATCGAAGTGTAAGGCGTTTATGTTTACGAAATTCTTTTCAATACTTAATGAGATTTTCAGCTTTGTGAATCTGTATTAATAAATCGTATTTAGAATACGTGCGAAATCTTATGAAAATATTGAAGTATTACCAATTTATCTAATCAATGAAAAGTAAAGAGGTTATAGAGTACGGAAGGTAAATAGAAACATAAAGACATATATTTGTTTAAACATTTCTATAATACTATTTAATAGCAGATCAGAACAGAACAGAACAGAGCAGAACATATACTTTCTTATGAAATCACAGATTACGGATAGGATAACATATTATGACAAGGAATTTTGGTTTGGGCAAAGCAGTATACAAGACACATGAAGAATTATTGTTCCTTAAATCCGTTACGTAGAAAAAAAGTTAATATACGAACCTTCTTAAACTAATATTTAAATTAAATTGTTAATAAGATGTAAAAAATATAGTCAGGATGTTGTTTGTTAATAGATAAAAATATGTGGAAAATAAAATGAAGCTAAAATAATTGAATAGGTTGTCAAAATATTCAGTGCGTCAATGGTAACGTTTGTATGAAAATAAAATATTCTGTCAGAAAATATTTCAGTCACATATAGCGTATAAGCATGATAGACAACACATTTTGATAGCCAGCAAATACTTATAAAAAATATATGTTATAAACAGCGTACCTAAATTATGACGTTTTCGTTACTGAATAAAACTCTTTTACTTAGGTAAATAATGTTGAAAAAAAAAAATGAAGTAAAACTTGGAATTTAAATTGCAAAAAAACTAAAATGTGTTGGAAAATTAATTTACCTACTCAACAGTAATTCCGTACGGCACCAAAACTCGTAAACATGTCTGTATATACTTATTTTCGTCACAAAGAAATTATTTTGATTCAAAGCTGGCATGAACTAATTTGTTTTCATCGTAGCTGTAAGTGACTTTGTTGCATTTTCACTGCATTTATATACATTTATATCATCAAATACTACTTAAAATCACGTATGCTTGAGCGCTTTAATTTGAAGCAATCAGTCATAACTTTGTATGCTCATTTACACTTTTAAAGTGTTTATTGCGTAACATAAATCAGTTACATAAAACACATCTTGACACTTTTCAATTAAATTTGTTAAATAATATAAAACGCATAATTGATAATTATATACCCTTAAGCCGTGGATGTTTTTGTCATCTTGGCCTAAGACGCGTAAATAACAAAAAGGCAATGAACGCAATTTGCGCCAATGTTTAATAAAATAAAATAATAAGTATCGGTATGTAACTAATTAAAGTGTCATAAATCGTCAATATGACATCCGACTTTAATTATTCGAATTTGTAAAAATACGTACCGCGATGTTCAAGTAAATACTTTCTCCTCCTTTTAGTAAACTATTTGCATTGAATCACTTGATTGAAAGAATTCAGTTATTGTTAAAATTTCTTATCCCTGCGCTCGCGTAGGTTTTTGAATATGAGCTATTTCGATAAAATTCAGCTAAAATTCATCAACTACTATGAGCTCGTAAGAAATACTTGAGTCACGCAGCAATATATATTGTCTTACAGTATTTGAACTAAAGCAATTGAACAATTTTGAGGTAATTTATTTAAATCTTTGAACAACAGGCAGTTGATTAAAACAGACAATGTTTACACAGCAAGGTCAGCGGATTAGTAACACCGGGTGGGAAAATCAGATGAAAAACCAGCAAAACATTACAATTGTAACAAACTAATACTTAAATAAACATTTGTTTAGATTATGCTGACTGTAAACAATCGGTTTTATATTCCTTCAGTAATTGTATCTTATTCATTATCAGATTTTGTAGACCATTGACTTTGAAGGGGCCGACCAAATGGTTTGACAATGCTCTGTTATATTTATCTCTACTGTATCCATTCCATTCAGGTACAAGTTCCAACATTCATCGGACGCGATACATCATTTAGCGAACTAGTCCAAATTCCTGTGCCTGTCAGATTATATTTATTACAGTATGTATTCCGGGAAGAAACGCAGAATTATATTGACAGAATAGTTAATAATTTATCGCTGAGAAAATTGTTCGCGTTACAGTCCCTTAGTGTCTTTATCTATTGCCAAAGCAGACTTCGTGCTGGAGAGTTTTCACGTGGTGTGTCCTCCAGAATGTGTTGTTCAAACGAATGACTCTAATCTGTGTCATTTGAATGATTTTCTACTGCACTATTCGTGCAGTTATAATAATTATGTACATGCACACTAAAACATCGTTTCGAGTCTAGCCATTTCACCATATGGGTCACTTATATTTCGGACTGGTTTCTAAGTATTTCTCATTTATATCTGGGACCATTATGCACATGTGCACAATGATCCAAGTTTATATCCGCTTTGGTGAAAATGTTTTTATGTTAAGACCGTTTTTTGTCCCCAAGTGGAATTACTAAATAGATTTTTACTGTACATACTAACTGACATTGAATCATATATACTATATAACATACGATTTCGCATATCTCTATAAAAATCAATTTACATACAGAATTTAATGTAACAACATGTCATACAAGGCTTTGACGAATACAATAAATTGAATTACAATAAGATTACCAAACGTTATAGACAAAATATAAACATTGTGGTACATGCCAAACAGTACAGACTTGATAAGTTAATTTCTAGACACGCTAACCGAAAAACATACACAGAACAGAACTGTATTTAAGATGTGTACATAGTGCACAGTCATACAATATAAATATCATAAATTATAAACATCAAGGTCAGTAATTATAAAAAGAAGAAGCGACAAACTGGTCTACCCGGACCAGGTCGGACAAAGAGTCATGGTGACCATTTCAAAAATGCCTCAAGGCCACCCAGAAAGACAATGATCGACTAACTAGGTATAGGACACAACGCTGTCGGACATCTGCTGTTAGATAAAATATTTATCTCATTAGAAATGTTGCGTTATCTTACAATCAAAAATACAATAGTCAATATTGCTTCGTGACTACGATTTTTATCTAATATTGAATCTTGATCGCTGACAAATTAAAACTTTAAAAAATGTGGATAATGTCGAACATGTGGGTATAGAAATATGTATTATCTAATAATATATACGATGTGTATACAAGAGTGTGCGTGTAGGCTTCGAAGAATGAATCTGAATATGTCAATACACAGTTCCTATATCTACAATATTTACCTCCCTTGGCAGCCATCATAGTTGGCCAATTTTTTATGCGCTTAATAGAAAAAAATCAGAAAATTGCTTATTAAACAACTCAATTTATAAAAGATAACATAATAATGAAGTTGTAAAAGGCCATAAGCTCATCGGGTTTATGAAAATGTAATTATCACATAATTATAAATATCCTATATTTAGAATTATCAAAACAAAAATATTAATAGCTTCTATCAATGCTTGTTGAATTTGCCAACCAAGATGGCCGCCGTGGGAGGTAAATATTGTAGAAGTGGGAACTATGTATAGAGTCATACCTGTGAACAAAGGCCTCCCTTGGGGAATTTATTTTTCTTCCAATTTAACGCCATTTTCAACATTATTGTGGCGGGTAGTTATCCTAACCAGTTCCCCTGGATTTCATTCAGGCCTTAACCAGTATTAACCACATCCTATCCGCAAGCTACTGCCAAGCTATCCCACATGGTTTAGAGATGGAGGACAATTTAACCTAGGATGTAATATCTTCAGTCAAATTTGTCACTGACAGTGTGAGCTTCGTCCGGGCCTTGGGAAATTTACAAAATGTGGCCTTTATTGACAGGTGGCCTTTATTCGGAGTTTAGTTTGTTCTAGATAACCCATGAGGTTTTTCTAAAGAATGGCATTTATTCACGGGATGGCCTTTATTCGAAGGTGGCCGTTAACACAGGTTTAACTGTATGTGCGAACAAGGTTTTCTAGACGAATTTTACTTACGAGCTGTTTGCGAGTACTTACTGTAGTGTCTATTATTAGTTTGGCTAATCCTGGCCATTTGATTGGCTAATGGTGATGACTGAATCTATTAATAGTTGACAGGTAAGTAAATTATGAAGGCATTGCCTAGATAAGTTGTTGTGTGGCTAATTTGAATTTCAATGTGGTTTTAAGATAGTGTTCAGATTTATGGTGAATTCGTTAACATTTAGAGTTGATTCTATTCGATTGATTTAGGGTATGATATAACCATGTGCTTGTGAACTATATACATGAATTTATTCATTTGCCAAATACTCATGATTGTCATTATAATGTGTATTACTCATATCATGTAAATATTTTATACCCTTGGATTGAATTAAATATACAGACAATATCCTTTATGAAAGAAGCAACTTCATACAACAAACATAAATTATTGAAATTCGTCTACCTATAACGTTTTGTTGTTCTGCATTAAATGTACATTTATGTGTACATGTATATCTACATTATAGGCAGATAGAGACCCGGGTGATTTTCTTTTCCTGTTTATCAATGAAAACAAGTACGATCAGACACGTTTCCAGTTTAGTTATAAAGTTATTGCTTGTCTTCCACGAGAATCGTGTTTTTACTCTTTATGGTTAAATTGTGGGAGAATTCTTACAAGCATCTTGTTCATAACCACATTTAATGCCCGCCCACTATTCGGTCCTGTATCTTGAAACAAGGAATTGGATTGAACACATTGTTCTTGGCAAGATTTTATGTGCGACATTCACCAGGACTAACCGTCATAAAACTGTACAGAACAAATTGGAGACATCGTGATTAAAGGAGCCTCGTGCGACAAGCCTACGGATATATCTTACGGAAAACAAGAATTACCACCTGATAAAAACACCATATAACGTAGCAAGAATCTAAGACTGCCAGGATGAATAATTCAACATCATGAGCATTAAAAGGTCGACAAAATTACCCAGTGCCTTTAGATGTTGATTTAAAATCCCTAATTTGTGCAAGTTATAAATTATGCATGTTCCTGAACTCAGTCACCAAGGCAATATTTTACGGATGCAAAACAAAGTCTAACACGTCTGGAATATTCCGACGTACATTGAACAAGGCTGTTGCCTTTGAGGGAAATGGTTTACAGATTCGTCAGTGTCTGACATGAAATCAATCCTACACAAACGATCGTTCGCATTTACAAATCAAGCCAATAGCGAAGGCAATTGATATGGAAAAAACGAATGATCAGATACAAGACTGACAGCCGCATTAGGTCGATGTCATCTTGTCGAAACTGTGCGAACATTGACAGATTGCTAATCGAAAAAGGGATTTACCCAGACTTAACAGATTGGCCAGAGATTAACCAATTTGAATTAAAGTGGTTATTGCACATGAAATACTTAAAGTGGTTATTGCACATGAAATACTTAAAGTGGTTAATGCACATAAAATACTTAAAGTGGTTATTGCACATACAATACTTAAAGTGGTCATTGCACATAACTTGAATACTTAAAGTGGTTATTGCACATAAAATACTTAAAGTGGTTATTGCACATACAATACTTAAAGTGGTTATTGCACATAAGATACTTAAAGGGGTTATTGCACATAAAATACTTAAAGTGGTTATTGCACATAAAATACTTAAAGGGGTTATTGCACATAAAATACTTAAAGTGGTTATTGCACATGTTTCAGAATACAGTCGTACCTCCCTAACCCAAACCTTTCTAATCCGGAATCCTCCCTTAACCGAATAAGTCAGCTGGTTCCCATTCTTTATTTTGTATTTAATGCTTAAGAATGTGTTATCCGGAATATTTCCTATCCGAAAACCTCTTTGATCCGAACATCAACGTTAGTCCGAACAATTCCGAATTAGAACGGTTCTACTATTCGAGGTATGGAAAATGGTCTCGCTTTGTCTTGGTAAGAATTAATAGTAAATAATTAAGACATTTTTTTCAATCTTATAATCGTTGGTTAACTTTACTATCCCTTCATTCACAGTAAAATATCGATATTTAGGCCTACACCATCTTTGGGACCCGGGAAGAAAGTCCAATATTTATGTGGTCTGTTCTAGATAGATAGATCTATTTATTTATTTCGGCTTTGCGATACATGACACATGATGAAATACATAAAATATAAGAAAATAGTCTTTAAAATATATTTTAGAAAACAACATATCATGTTACAGGTATTTGACACAATTTCTTTCCCCATATTTTGGCCGTATAGGTTACTTATATATAATAAAATTTTATTATACATGTAAGTAGCCTATACGGCCAAAATATGGCAAAAGTACCTGTGTATCATGTACACCAGTACCAGAGTTCACACAAAAAAGAAGACGTTTATTTCCATCGTGGACCCTGAAATTAGGGGCCTCAGTAGGAGTTTAATACTAAATAATTTAAAAAGAAAAACGGTCTAAAATATGTGCTCCTTATGATAAACTCTTTATATTTAAGTTGTGGTTAAGTTCTGCATTTGTCAATGGTTTCAAGATTACTTACAATGCAGTATTATTTGTAAATATGTTTGCACCGCGAATCGAAAACATTACATTAGCTCAGTGATTGCGCAATTCCTTGCTACCCATCCATTATACGGTAGTTGAACTGCAACACACAGTCAACATCATTGTATTGTTAAAAGACAAAAACACATTTTGTTTTTAATCATATTGATAGATGTATTCTCAGACATAACATATAAAATATCCTGATAGCAAGTATGAAGTCAATCTAGTTTTAAATGGGGAGCGATATCTCATAAGTCGTATAAACAAGTCAACTAACCATACATCAAGCGACATTCTCCGATCTATCTGATAAATGCCTTCCAATTGTGTAAAAATATCATCACATTGGCAAATATGGAAATTTTCTCGGAGTGTAGGCCTACATTGCTTGAATTGGTGATATTTCTTCTCCAGCGAATAGATAATTATTTTGATATAATCTATAGGAGGAGATTTATTGCCCAGGGTTACAATAAAACCATGTCTTATCACACAAATAGATGGGTATCTTTATTTAGTCTGGATTCATTATACTGTTCTGGCTGTGTATAAAAGTTTGGTTGATATAGACACTGTGATTTATCTTTGTAGCATTGTCGACTACTAGTACTAGGAATAAAACATTGGCTTACAAGAAGCGTTCATATACAGAAACTTTTTTTCATGAATAAAATATCTATCACTCAATGACATCGTCGTTTCTAACCACGGGCACTGTCTCTATGATTCATGGACAACGGTTTCTCTTTAATTATCAACCGGGGACATTCACACTTTCATCTATGGACACTACCATTGTCAACCATTGGCATGCACCTACACTTTCATCTATGGACACTACCATTGTCAACCATTGACATGCAATACACTTTCATTTATGGACACTACCATTGTCAACCATTGACATGCACCTACACTGTCATCTATGGACACATTCATTGTCAACCATTGACATGCAATACACTTTCCTTTATGGACACATTCATTGTCAACCATTGACATGCACCTACACTGTCATTTATGGACACATTCATTGTCAACCATTGACATGCACCTACACTGTCATTTATGGACACATTCATTGTCAACCATTGACATGCACCTACACTGTCATTTATGGACACATTCATTGTCAACCATTGACATGCACCTACACTGTCATTTATGGACACATTCATTGTCAACCATTGACATGCACCTACACTGTCATTTATGGACACATTCATTGTCAACCATTGACATGCACCTACACTTTCATCTATGGACACATTCATTGTCAACTTTAAATGTCCATTGTTGAAAATGAAAATGTCCATAGATGAAAGTTTCAACTATGGACACTTTCATTTTCAACCATAGACATTCACACTTTCATATATGGACACTATCATTGCCAACCATGGAAATTCACGTACACTTCCATGTATGGACACTATCATTGTCAACTATGAATATATTCACACTTTCATCTATGAACACTAGCTGTGTATCGATGCTATACACCGGGCACATTAAAGAATCAGGCTGTCTATTCGAAATAAGAGCTAGGCGCACCCCGCGCCGGACATGCCTGTATCTAATATCTTTCTCTCCCTTCTTGTGGCCTCTGGTCAGATCATGCTGTATCTGCACTGGTAGAGGAAGCACCTGTGCCCTCGTGGCTGCAACATATGTAAAGTGCCTTTGAACGTACGAACAGTATGACAAGGGTGCTATATAAATCTGGTATCTATTTATCTATAGACACTGTCATTGTTAACGATGGACATTCAAACTTTCATCTATGGTCCACACTTTTATCTACGGATACAATCATTGTCAACCATGGACAATCACACTTTCATCTATGGTCCACACTATTATCTATGGATACAGTCATTGTCAATCATGGACAATCACACTTTCATCTATGGACACTACGGACATGCACACTTTCAGCTATAGACACTATTATTGTCAACTATGGGCATTCACACTTTTACCTATGGTCACAATCATTGTTAACTATGGTCATTCACACTTTTACCTGTGGACACAATCATTGTCAACCATGGGCATTCACACTTTTACCTATGGTCACAATCATTGTCAACTATGGGCATTCACACTTTTACCTATGGTCACAATCATTGTCAACTATGGACATTCACACTTTTACCTATGGACACAATCATTGTCAACTATGGATATTCACACTTTTTACCTATGGACACAATCATTGTCAACTATGGACATTCACACTTTTACCTATGGACACAATCATTGTCAACTATGGATATTCACACTTTTTACCTATGGACACAATCATTGTCAACTATGGACATATACACTTTTACCTATGGACACAATCATTGTCAACTATGGACATTCACACTTTTACCTATGGTCACAATCATTGTCAACCATGGGCATTCACACTTTTACCTATGGTCACAATCATTGTCAACCATGGATATTCACACTTTTTACCTATGGACACAATCATTGTCAACCATGGGCATTCACACTTTTTACCTATGGACACAATCATTGTCAACCATGGGCATTCACACTTTTTACCTATGGACACAATCATTGTCAACCATGGATATTCACACTTTTTACCTATGGACACAATCATTGTCAACCATGGGCATTCACACTTTTTACCTATGGACACAATCATTGTCAACCATGGGCATTCACACTTTTTACCTATGGACACAATCATTGTCAACCATGGGCATTCACACTTTTTACCTATGGACACAATCATTGTCAACCATGGGCATTCACACTTTTTACCTATGGACACAATCATTGTCAACCATGGATATTCACACTTTTTACCTATGGACACAATCATTGTCAACCATGGGCATTCACACTTTTTACCTATGGACACAATCATTGTCAACCATGGGCATTCACACTTTTACCTATGGTCACAATCATTGTCAACCATGGATATTCACACTTTTTACCTATGGACACAATCATTGTCAACCATGGGCATTCACACTTTTACCTATGGACACAATCATTGTCAACTATGGATATTCACACTTTTTACCTATGGACACAATCATTGTCAACCATGGGCATTCACATTTTTACCTATGGACACAATCATTATCAACCATGGGCATTCACACTTTTACCTATGGACACAATCATTGTCAACCATGGGCATTCACACTTTTACCTATGGACACAATCATTGTCAACCATGGGCATTCACACTTTTACCTATGGACACAATCATTGTTAACTATGGTCATTCACACTTTTACCTATGGACACAATCATTGTTAACTATGGTCATTCACACTTTTACCTATGGACACAATCATTGTTAACTATGGTCATTCACACTTTTATTCGTAGACACAGTGTCGAACACTTGTATTTGAAAATACTCGTGCTTCTGATATAATTGTGATAAAAGTATCAAAATGAATATAATCATATCATATATGGCAAGTCTTTAGTGTATGTCATATCCATCTAAAAACCTCGTCTAGTTAAATATAAATGAAAACTGTCATGTAAAGATGCGATTTATCAAGAACTTCAATTTAATTTTACATTCCGAGGCTAAATATTATAAAACACAATGACAACTGAAGAATCCCCGAGTAGATATTAAAAACATTTGTCACAAGAAATTAGAAATAACAAAGCACTCTTTGAAGTTTTAAAAAAATATTCAAGTTACGTGAAGATGTCAAAAAAGATAAAAAAAATAATTTTTAATTTTCAAGTTTTCATTATGTCTTTTTCATAAGTTTTGAATTAGCATGTTCATGCGATACTTTATTTTTTAAAACAAACATAGCTACCTGAATTAATAGAAGACCGTACCTAGTACTGTATAAGGTACTGCGTAAATGGAAAGTTGAAGTGGCTTAATACGCAAGTAATGTCTTCTAAGTGACTTAACACCATTTATACCAATTACTCATATAGCTAGTCGGCATATACAATATAGGCCTACCATTGGCCATTTACAAAACAAAACAAAAAAAAGAAATATGGCCTGGGTAAACACAGAACATGTTATTGTATGAACAGGTTCGTCGTCTCAGGATTAAAAGGGCCAAGCTGACAAGTATGACAGAGCAAGATAGGCCCTTTTAATTCCAAGGTGACGATTTGAAAAAAAATGTTGCTTAAACAATAGTAATACGAAACAACCATCAAGGTAGTTTTTCATGCCTTATTTTCATAGCATACTAATAGTATATAATATTGGCTCTATTAATAATAGTTCTAGTGTTATTTGAAAAAAAGACTGTTTGAAAATTTGTTTAAGCAAACTCATGATAAAATCTTAAACTATTTAGTTCGTAATTCTCTGTAATGATTTTCGGTTACACTCCCATCCCAATGTTTGACGGTGGACAGGTAGGTAGCAGTTTGTTGCTTACATAATATGCGCGTCTTAAAACTAAAAAACTCACCCGGTTAGCTCAGTGGTAAGACCGTTGACGGTCTAGTGATCAAGAGGTTGTGAGTTCGAACCCCGGGCGAGGTTCACACTGTCCGTGGCAAATTTAACTGAAGATATTACATCCTGTGATCGCTAGTCTGACGTTTTTACAAAATATATTGAAGAAAGCAATCAATGACTTTCAAAGATTACGTTGCAATACAGAATCACATTCACGGCTAACGCCTGTACATTAACTCCAATCATTGATAAGTTGATAATCCAACCCCACGACAAGTCAGTTTGAGTACCATCATAAACAAATATGTATTTAGTACTATTTACTTAGTAAAGCACGATAGAGCGGTCCGTTTGGTCAGTCCGACACTATCTCACCGAATGCTGATATTGACAGCCTGGTAGCTAGGCATTCGGACGTCGTGATTGTAATTTAATCTTCGTATCTAACTAGTAATAGCACCATTATCATCACCCTTCGTCAGAGATTACATATAATCAGGTAATAGTCCACTGTCTGCCTCATTCATTTCTATCTTGCTAGGTGTGTAAGGAGACGAACTATTTGGTCAGTAAAATTAAATAATGATTTGTAATTTTGCATATGAAATAAAGTATTTTAATGACTAATACTTAGGATGTCCATTAATTTTCATATTTAATGTACTGTTAAATAAACAACTCATTATCTAGTTCCATATTAAATGTTTCACATAAAAATAATTTTCATAACTGGGAAACTAGACATTGTTCTCGACTTGTCAGCCAAAAAAAAATCCGACGTTCTGAATTTGGTAACACATATTTTAATTTTGTAACTAAATATGGCTAGATCACACAGTGGTGTTGTTGTCTCTTAGTTCAAACACCATATAAGAAAACGAGCGTCTTCTAAGTCAGCTTTAAAGTTCCATGTCAATATTCTGTTAATAATCTGGTAATGCCGAGGGTAAGTTATTTAGCTCGAACCCCGGGCGAGGCTCACACAGTTCGCGACTGAAGATATTACATCCTATGTTATATTGTCCCCCTCTCTGAATTATGTGGGATAGTTTGGCAGTAGTTTGCGGATAGAATGTGGTTATTACTGGTTAAGACCTAAATGTAACCAGGGAAGCTGGTTAGGATAACTACCCGCTACGATATAAATGAGATAATGTTGAAAATGGCGTTAAATCCGAAGAACAAGAAGAAGAAAGGAAGGAATGACTTCGACCGTGAATATTATGTTATTAAAATAATAGAGCGTTCGGGGGGGGGGGGGGGTAAAGAATGATAAAAAGCTTACTTCTGAAGTAAGAGTGATGTGTCGTAAATTTCACACTCTAGATAATACTGATAAAGATTTTCACTCGTTAAATGTGCAAACTCATTCTGGCAGCTACACGAATCACACATCAAATACTTTTTTGTAACGGATTGTATAATTGAGTGATCAGATAAGACTTAGCTAATCTGAGGGTACATAAATATCTTACTAGTTTCGTTTTAAATAATGCAAACACAGCGATTTGAATCAATTTTCTGAAGATCAGACATGGCTCCCGACAAACGAATGTTACTTAATTGGTCGTATTTCACAAAATGTCTACAATTTAAATTCTCATAAAACAAGAGATAGATGGTTGATCAATGCACCAGAATTTTTAAACAATTTCGATATTAGCCACAAAATCGTTTATTGGACGGAAATAAATTGTTTTCAAATCGTTTAATGGCGAAATGATATAGCTGTTTGGAGTACTTTGTTAGAAAAAACTCTTATCTTTGTCATGATATAAATAAATGAGATTAGAACGGCTCTGATATTATTTCATCGTAAAAAAAGTCTGTTACAACAAATATTGAAAACGAGGTATTGTTGGTAATTTACGGCAGCAGTGGTTACAACAAAATTTGCTTCTCTTTACGATCGCAAATTAATTAAAATTTAATAGTATGCAGTTTAACCTAACATAGAACAGAACGGAACAGAATAGTACACACCACGTAACTTATAAGTACAGTGCAACCTTTCCAAAGCCACAAATTATGTTGTTGTTGAGAGGCTGTTGTTGGGGTTAAATTAGTAGATGTAGTTAAACCGTGCATTGGGAAAAATCATGCTGTTGTTGAAGGTGGGTTGTTGCTCAAGAGAGGGTCGCTTGCCGAGGTTGTACTGTACACTCGAAATAATTAATGCAACATGAACCACTAGATTCGTCTGTTGAAAAATACATCGCATGATCGAACAGAAATTAATATGGAAATACATTTTGTATCACTTTAAAAAAATGATCAGCAATAAAGAAAATGCGAAACAACCCGATCCACTTCAATCTCGTATTGTTGGAGATCATTTCACTATTAGTTACCATTTCGATAGGAGAGAACATATCGATATTAAAACCCACTTAATTCAGTGTGAGAATTATGAAAATGACTTACTAGTATTTTAGACGACTAACATTCATAATTATTTAAAATTACACCAAGTTCTTGAAACAGTTTAGCTAATAAAGATTAAAACTTCATATAAATACATAATTTGAAGTAATGCATCAGATTAAGTCACACTTACTTTTATTAGTAAGAATCCGCTGTGTTTTATCCAATTTTAAACTGATTGAATCACAAGTAGTTACCAGATGTATACTGTTCAAAACAAGCTGTATCATGGATTTAAACAAAACATATCAATTCAACTCAATTCTGTTGTGTTCAATGTTGATCCCAGACGTTCGTAACCGTTAGTGTCCCGCTTTCAGACAGTGTCCACACAATAGCCATAAAACATTAAGCGAGACTTCATAGTGAAATGCGAGAGTTCTCTATGGAGAAAATAATTCAATATACTTCGGACAATGTTTCACCACATTAACTATAGAAAAAATCCAATTTAAGCTTTGACTGTCTGAAGGTGTGATTGCCGATATAAATGATAGAAAATGATGTTATGATCTACGATCATTTGACACCTTCTACAATCTACCGCCTAGTACCATGACAACTAAACAGCGCTATGGCGTTCTACTAAGTTTTATTAAAATTTCATTATCTAATGAATGGAGGTTTCAATTCAGATATATACTTGTATGTACGATATATGGGTTTTCAAAATTCTGATTGTACCTTACCCCTCCCCCCTGTACGAGACAGAAAGCTGTAACTTGTTCAGATTTTATACACGAGGAATTACATACACGTATATAATGGGTAACACACGGAACAAAATTATCAACTAGAAACATGTAATATAAATTTGCTTGTGTTGTTTTAATTATTTTCAAAGTAAACATCAAAATAACGTTTAATGTCCTTTTGTATACAACACTGTAACATAAATTACATGTATGTACAAAATATGCAACACATAGTATTAAGAGTGTTTTTATATCATAATTTATATCTTGCATTGTTATATGTATACTTTATTTCAACTTTACAGTGATTACAAAATTAATATATTTTTTTATATCAAACAAATATTGATAAGAAATAAAGGACAGAGATGTAAGACAATCAATATACAATGTATAAACTTACAAACATTACAGGCGGACTCGAACATTCACAGTCGGACAGACGGACGAACGGACGCAAACATTGAAATATTCGCAGTTCTGTGAAGGACGGGACATGAAAAGAACGTATAAATGAACATTTCGACAGACAAACAGGTGCACGGACAAATGGAATATAATTATACACCCGAGCAATTTAAGCTAAAAGAAACTGTCAGTAAACCTAGTTTGAATTGTTTCTTATTTTACACAGTCTGTTATTTTTGTCCTGTGTCCGAGTTTATAAAACCTTAGATCAGTCTCAGAGCTCAAATCTCATATCTTTTAATATTCCAACGTAAATCAGAGAATGGTCAGACACTAATGACATTATTGATACATTAGTCTGTTAGCATAATAATTATTGTTCTGAATATGCATTTAATTATTAACCAGCTTTTTCATTTCGACCATAATACATGAACTAGTATTTTTAAAATGAAATTAAGGTTTGAGCTCGGAGATTGTTCTCAAAACAGTACACAGGAGACAGATTGAGTATTTTAACAACGGTAGGCCATGAACAGTATGAAAATGCATAAAAAATTAAGTTCATCCTACGCAAACAATTAAGACAAATTTATCATACTTAGAAGATTTTAGTTGGCGGTGACGGACTCAGTAAAATCTCTCTAATATGGCTAGTTGCAGTTTAAAACATATTATAAATCTAGGTAGATTAACTCACCTCACACCTTGCCATTAGATATCCACAAAATCCCAGAAATGTACTTAAACCACTCTTACGTTGACATAAATACGATTAGGATTTTAATAAATATCTCTCAAATGGTTTGTTAGGAGAGATATAGCGTTACCTTATAGTTAAACACAATGTTCACTTGCCACGGGTAACAACGCTCGCGAATTCATGTGATTTAAATATGATAAAGGGTTTATAGGTCGATGGTAAATGTATTCAATGAATATTCATACGAATAATAACGACATGTTTGACAGTTCGGGTTAATTAAGAAGATTGTGTAAATGTCATGATTACTGATAAGCCTTACTTCCTGTAGCCAGAGACTATATCATGCATGTGTTGTAGAAAAGATGTCCAGGACAAAATATCTAAAACTCGAGCCAAGTTTCACTTTTTCACTGATAGATGTTTTTTTATTGCAGTAAAACACATTTATTTCATCAATGAACGTTAGAACACAGCATACAAATAATGCGTATACATTTATAGAAAGATACATTGTGGTCTTCAATATCGGGTGGCCATTAAGTTATCATTGTTTGAAAGGAAAGATTGGACATTAATAGATAGTTACGATTGCCAGTGAATGCTTTATATTGTTTTCCTTTATACAACGTAATTTGACAAATTGATTTGGCATTAACGTTATCTTGACTAATTTGTTTAGTTTTGTGTTTTTATATATTACTTTTGCATTTAGTTAGATAGAAATATAGTACAGTGCAATATATCCAGAGTGGTACTCTCTTGAGCAACAACCTCCCTTCAACAATAAGCATGATTGTTCCCACTGTACAATTTAACCATTTTTTAACCTCTCAATAGTAACAACATATCAACAACAACCTAATCATGTTACTTCCAAAGGATGTTGCTTTGGAGAGGCTGTACTGTGTAAGTAGCTTTTCGAATATTTTTTTTTACAATATTTCGACCAAAGGTGACCAGAATGCATGTAATAACCTATTCATTTAATTATACGTTTATTGCGTTTACACATACTAGTATACAAAATACAGACTGGTCGATTTACATACTTATGGCCCTGTAACTGACTTTACATATTAAGAAGAAACCTACGGCGTTTTTTGTGGTTCATACAAGATTGGGATAATAAAATGAAATAAATTTAAATGAAGCGTTGCCACCGGGGTTGTTTTCAGATTCAAAACCAACGAGTCGTTATAGGGGGATATTTATGCAATTGTATAAATTACGTGTGTGTTATTGAATTTATCACACTGAGTGCAGGATGAGACGAGAAACCGTAAACTGGATGAACTGTCATTTGTACTACTAGATGTAACTCCGAAATAAAACGATAACATGTATATCAGAGTTACTTCCCTTTATGCTATTGCGTTCGCTATGCTCTATTCAGATACTTCGAAATGCGACCGTAGTGGTCGGTTCGCTTGGACTCTCGAAAGAAGATAATAGACATTTGCGATTTAAGACGGTGACGGTGACGGTGTTGAACTTCGGATTAAATTAAAGGGGTCGTCTCACATTTATAATGAAAATGAATCACATTGGAGTACATTCATGTTATTTTAATATCAAGCCATATTTACAGAATTAAACCGATTTGCTTTTCTCCGGCACACACGATCCGGCAAATATTTACTACACGTGGTAACACTTTCCAGACGATGTCTTCATATTGTTCCTACTGATCTATAACACTTGAGCTCAACATAAAGACGATACTGTCGAATATATCTGTTTAATGTTCGGTACCTTCCAGGGGCGTAGCTTGACCAATAATGGTGTGTACGCAAAATTTTTGAATGCTCGTGTGGATTATTATGTACCTCGGATCAAGTGCGTTTTAGATATTTCGCTTGAAAATATATGCCTGTTTCAAGTTCGTAAAATCTTCCATGATTTTTTTGCCCCCACACACTGCAATACCTTTCGACTGAGGATATTTTTTTAACACTGGCAAATAATTCGCATGTACATACTATTCATTAGACCAATAAATCTAACTGCATACGAAGTCGCATGTCTGTTATTTCCACAGATATCAAATGCGAACAGCAAAACAGCAGATCTACATGTACCTTCAATATTTACGCAAAAACACATGACGAAATGTATTTAGTTCTAATCGAATATCAGTGTAATTTTACGATTCCTTTTTCGGCTGATTACATCTAGAACGTGTTCAGAGTCCAGCTGTTCTTCAGTGTAAACATTTAGTCCTAAGCTTGACAATCTACTTGTTGTCATAGTGTTTCTGGTGTAGCATATCAATAAACCATCGCTCAGCTGTAGCTGTAGATACAAGCGAATACACAGAGCACTATGCGTACGGACGGGTACAAATCTCGGTTTGTAGCCTTCAATTTTCTAGACGAAGTTTAGTCATGGGTATGATGTTAAGTTTCCCTATTTTGTCTCCAAGCAGGAAAAGGTAGCTCAGTTTCTTTAATGTGGCACATTAAACCAAACCGCTGAGCATCATTCAGATGTCCTACAATATATATGATGCGTATATTTAGGTATGTTGCTATCATTGTCAGGGTAAATTACACTACAACTATAAATAGTCTAGATTCGTGATCATTTTGAATTAATTTACTTGTATTTTGTTCATTAACAAATTTTGATTTTACCAATATGACAAATACAGACGTAAGTAGTTTTGTTCATGAATGTGCATTTCTGTTTACGATTACATTCTCATAGAATCAGCTTAGAGCTTTTGAGTATATACCAATATAAGAAGTCACTTGAAAATGCAAAGTCGCCCGATGCCAGTGACGGGAAAGAGCTACGTTGACGACAGGTACTGGTAGACGCAGGCGACAGCAGAAACGCCCAATTCGGGACAACCAAGAGTCGTATAACAGATTCATTACAAAAAGTACCGAAATTGATGCGTATACTCGGTTTGGTTCTAGTTCTTATGAAAATTAATAAAATTGTAAATTAAACATTTTTTTGAGTTGACATGCAAACACAATAATTAGTAACACTTGCCCTATACAAGAGTATGTATCAATAATTTTGAGATGACCCCCGAATTTAATCCCAAATCCGATGTCCACCACCGTCACCGTCTTAAACCGCAAATGTCTAATACGCCGGCTAGAAGAGCTTTGAAGAGAAACCCAATCGAACGCAATCGCAGTCAAAATGTCTGCATCCGAATATAGATAAGTGCAACCAGGTAGTTGTATTCATAGGCACTCGATTCCGTTATTTTTCAATTTCAGTGAACTCGCCATCTTTTCGATTAACGGAAGTGACGAAAATAAGCGTGGGTCCCGGCTTTCATTCTAAAAGATGTCAAAACGTTTAAATTTTGGGCACACTACAACGAAAGCAAGGTTCCCGAAAAGCTCGTGCAGTTTAGATCCACGCTTATTTTCGTCACTTCCGTCAATCGAAAAGATGGCGAGTTCACTACCTTGGTGTCTTTTATACACCCAATAAGGGAAACAATTGAAGATATTTCTTTCAACAGAATTGCGTTCTTTGATTAGTTAAATTGAAAAATAACGTCTGTAAACGTATAAAAATCACGGAATCAAGTGCAACTAAAACTAAGCGTCAAATCTATAATATATATATATTATTCATTTGAATCATGTAGATATATTAATGCGATCTCTGACATTGTAAACAATATATTTGCTGAAAATATAGTTTTTTTTAGTTGTTACAAAAGTTTTAAAAAAGCAATTTCAATTTGGTTGGAATAGACAGAAGAGCTTCTAAAATAAAATTAGAAGACGATTAATCGAACAGTTCAGAACTTCGGAGATCTGCTTCTTTCGGCAGCTCTTCCGTTTCATGGACCAATCGAGCCGGCCTAAGGACTTCCCACACACTGTCTTCGTGCAGTAATGAAAACATTCTTTAAAGTACTGAGCAAAGATTTTATGTTTCATGTGTAGGTTTATCACAACTATTCAAGAAGTTGATACAATTGCATTTTTTTTTTCGTGAACCTTGTCCACTTGACAAAAACCATGTGACCGAATCATGTGACATTTAATGTGAAGTATCTGTCCCTAGGTGCTCGTAGTGCTAGGAAAATGTTTTCAATGAGTCTTGACAATGTTCTGTACTCATCGATGTTTTGTTAACAAAAGAATGACATGTAAACGTTAACAATCTGTAACCTGTTACATGGATTTTTAAATTGAGCTGAACTTGATCGCGACAAACCACTTAACAAAAGCTTTAATGCAATATTTGGAGTGAAATTTAAAAAAAACTTGATTTTGTTGACATTTGTGTAAATTGGTGTTGTTTAGTAACTTATTCAGATGTTTTTTATTAAACCAAAGACCTATGCTATACTGTATGGTATAGGTCTTTGATTAAACAAACATTGCGTTGTACAAGTATACGGAGTTCATACATAATTTGCTTTTATAACAAAGTACAATCGCTATCTTTTACACATCTTTTAAAATATAAAAGCTCTCGGCGTTTTGTGTGAATATGTTTGAACTCTCATATACTTATGCCACAGTTTCGTAAATGAAATCAGCTGTCGAGGAAATAAGTTTAGTGTAGTACCATTATTGTGATACATTGTCTGTATTTAAAGAAGTCGGGTAATGAAATAATGGTGTTTGGCAGATAGTGTTGGTGATCAGATGAATGTAAAATTCCAAATAAAATGGCATCAATATTTCAACAAGAGGGCCATGATGGCCCTATAAATGCTCACCAGGAGAAAAAGTCATTTGGAGATTAACATTGTTGAAGTTTTCTATACAAGTCTAAGTAAGATCAAGTGACCGATCTGGGCCGTTTTTTATCCCATGGCCATTATATGAACAGATTTAAAAGAGGTCCATTAGACAAAGCTACATACCAAATATCTTAGCTCTAGGCCTTGTGGTTTCGGAGAAGAAGATTTTTTAAAATTTTCCTATATAAAATAGATTAAACCCCAGGGCAGGGCTAATTTTGACCCCGGGCCATAATTTGAACAAACTTGGTAGAGGTCCACTAGACAATGCCACATACAAAATATCTAAGCTCTAGGCATTGCGGTTTCGGAGAAGATTTTTTAAATTTTCCTATATAAGTCTATATAAATCAAGTGACCCCCGGGGCGGGGCCAATTTTGACCCTAGGGCAATAATTTGAACAAACTTGGTAGAGGTTCACTAGACAATGCTACATACCAAATATCTTAGCTCTAGGCCTTGTGGTTTCGGAGAAGAAGATTTTTTTAATTTTCCTATATAAAATAGAATAAAACCCAGGGCAGAGCCAATTTTGACCCTAGGGCAATAATTTGAACAAACTTGGTAGAGGTCCACTAGATAATGCTACATACCAAATATCTTAGCTCTAGGCCTTGTGGTTTCGGAGAAGAAGATTTTTTAAATTTCCCTATATAAGTCTATATAAATCAAGTGACCCCCGGGGCGGGGCCAATTTTGACCCTAGGGCAATAATTGGAACACACTTGGTAGAGGTCCACTAGACAATGCTTCATACCAAATATCTTAGCTCTAGGCCCTGTGGTTTCGGAGAAGAAGATTTTTTTAATTTTCCTATATAAAATAGAATAAACCCCTGGGCAGAGCCAAATTTGACCCTAGGGCAATAATTTGAACAAACTTGGTAGAGGTCCACTAGATAATGCTACATACCAAATATCTTAGCTCTAGGCCTTGTGGTTTCGGAGAAGAAGATTTTTTAAATTTCCCTATATAAGTCTATATAAATCAAGTGACCCCCGGGGCGGGGCCAATTTTGACCCTAGGGCAATAATTTGAACAAACTTGGTAGAGGTCCACTAGATAATGCTACATACCAAATATCTTAGCTCTAGGCCTTGTGGTTTCGGAGAAGAAGATTTTTTAAATTTTCCTATATAAGTCTATATAAATCAAGTGACCCCCGGGGCGGGGCCAATTTTGACCCTAGGGCAATAATTTGAACAAACTTGGTAGAGGTCCACTAGACAATGCTACATACCAAATATCTTAGCTCTAGGCCTTGTGGTTTCGGAGAAGATTTTTTAAATTTTCCTATATAAAAAAGAATAAACCCCAGGGCAGAGCCAATTTTGACCCTAGGGCAATAATTTGAACAAACTTGGTAGAGGTCCACTAGATAATGCTACATACCAAATATCTTGTGGTTTCGGAGAAGAAGATTTTTTTAATTTTCCTATATAAGTCTATATAAATCAAGTGACCCCCGGGGCGGGGCCAATTTTGACCCTAGGGCAATAATTTGAACAAACTTGGTAGAGGTCCACTAGATAATGCTACACACCAAATATCTTAGCTCTATGCATTGCAGTTTTTAACAAGAATATTTTTTAAATTTCCTATATAAGTCTATGTAAAATCAAGTTACCCCCGGGGCGGAGCCAATTTTGACCCCAGGGTAATAATTTGAACAAACTTTGTAGAGTTCCATTAGACAATGCTACATACCAAATATCTCAGCTCTAGGCCCTGTGGTTTCAGACAAGAAGATTTTTTAAGTTTTCTCTATTTGTTGCCATAGCAACCAGAATTTTTAATGAAATTTAATTTTTTGAACAACTTTGAAAGGAGACCACCCAAGGATCATTCCAGCAAAGTTTGGTTGCAATCGGCATAGCGGTGTAGGAGGAGATGTTGTTTTAAGTAAACATGGACGCCACGAAATCGTAACGACGCACCACGGACGCAGGGCGATCACAAAAGCTCACCGTGAGCACATTCGTGCTCTGGTGAGCTAAAAAGTGATAAATAAGTTTTAGACCGTCGCCTTTATGCGGATAACTGACAGCAAAACAAATAAATTTTGCTCGTGATCAACAAACACCCATAATAATCATAATGTATATAATAATGTACAATATAAATTAGTAGAAACACAAACACAATGTATTTTCGACAAGTCTGTTTTATCTACGACAATTTATGATACAATGGTTTACATTACAAATGAGATTCTTTTTGTGCTCACGCGAGCATAATAAATAGAATAAAAATAGAAAAATGCTTACAGCATTTGAAAAATGCATAAAAATAGGACAACAACAAATTACTTTGATTATCGAATATCAACTAAAATGTACATTATATATATTGAATATCATGTAACATTTTATCAGTCATATTTATAGACTATTTTCTAATATCTGACATCAGGGTTTTTTCACCAACAATAAGGCTAATTTGGCCATATTCCCAGCTTAAATTGCGGAAGAAGAATCCAGATGAACTTCAAGGCAGAACCACCGATCGTCCATAAGTGAAGTTAGTCTGGCCCCGGGTGGGATTTGAACACATTGTATTGAGGGGCTAGCGAGTAGCGACTGCTAGCTGCAGACCGTAAACACTTGGCCTAGGAAGCTCCTCCTGCAGTCACCTTTGCTATCATTGATGAAGATGATTGACTAATAATGACCTCATACATTAACACTTAACTCACTCGTATTTCAAAGTGTTTTATCGAATCAAAGTAGCCAAATACAGATACAATGTACATTGGGAATTCCTAGGGAACCGGGTTATACATGTACTTCATTATTATATCTATATGTCACTAGACAAAATACATTGAATTAAATGAAATATATACATATTATATTAATATTATGGCATACATAACTTTATTGCACCTAAATTATAGATTCCTTACTGTGAGATCTTTTACTTTGGATTTTATCCTGTACATGTTAAAATATATGAGGTGATTTATTTAAGGTCTATCGCTGGTCCACCCTTAGACGAATTCAGTCTGAAAAAAAGCAAAGTAAAACATTACTTCAATGTTCAGATGTGAACAGATTAGCAGGATAATCGTAAAATCTTGTAAAAATGGCATTGTAAAATTATACAAATTGGTAATCGTACATTCGACTAAATGCGTAATGTATAAAGTATAATTGCAGTTATAAATAGAGCTTGTGCATTGATGATCGATAAAGAGGTAAACTTATGTTATACCTTATAAAAACTGTGATAGCATTTTTTTAATTATTATACCAACTTTACTTAGAATCATTTTTACCATACTGTATCAAATTTCAAAAATATTTAAATCTACATCATTATTGCTTTTAGAGGAACATCTTACACATTTCAAAAGAAAATGAGAGAGTGTTTATATATGCAACGAAAAGCAGAAAGAGAAAATTATGAACATGAATGATTTAAGAAATATAGAAGGTAGAGGTATATAGGATAATATGGCAACGTGTCTGCAAGCTGTATACAAGTAACATTTAGTAGTCTAGCATTTCTGGATATAAAGGCACCAAATATACCATGATCTTAGCTCTACACCAACACACATTCGCTTACGTTTTTAAAACTGAATTTTGTTTCCTTTGGGATGTCATCGTTTGTCTCCATTTTTTGTATTTTAATTCCTTTTCATGTCTAAGTAAAAAGTTTTTGGAAATATGCCTAACTGGTTGTTTGTATAGAGGAGCACGAGCCTTTGAATTATTACTCGTATCATCCAATATCTTATTCAGTCCATGGAAGGCTTTCTTTATAAATTTTGATTTTACAACAAAGTTTTGATTTTTGTGTTTTAAAAGTTTTGATGAAAAGTTTCTTCGTTTTGCTTTATTTCTGATAAATATTTTTGAATCAAAACTAGGTTTGCGATTTTTGTTCAAATGCTTTATAGGATATGCTTCCTTCTGTTTTCTGATAAATTTAACAAATTTGTGAATATTGAACGATCTAACACTAACAGTATCTTCTTCGCTTTTACCTCTGAAAATATTACAAAGTGAATGTTTTAATTTAGTTTGCTGTTAATATTTACGGAGAGATAATCGCTACAATCCATTTCCGACGTATGCATCTCAATGAATGATACAATGCAATTAATCCGCGTCAGAAGTGTATTTGTGAAAACATTTTGTGCCGAGCAATACTAGTTAATCTTAAAATCCTTTTACGCGAAGTCTTGAAAGTTCTACAAGTCGTGAAATTTATCAAAATAAAAATTAAATCGTTAAAATCAAACCAGATATGTTTTACTTACCCATCTATGACACGCATACAACAGACAACAAAATGTAGGTCACATTTCCGGTGCCAATTTTTGAAATATGTGTTGTATTTATTCGCCATCTTGAAACATCCGTCAAATCCTGCAGAGGCGACCTTGGTACCAACGTCGATACCATTCATACAACATTCTTCAATAGACAAAATTCTTCCACGACCAGAATCTAAAAATACAGGGTTTAATAATTCAGAATCATGCATTCATGCTATACTAGTATATTCTATTGTCACGTCATGCAAAATCAAAACTCGAATTATATGAAGCCTATTTTCTTGCTGTTACATCTGTGAGACTTAAGCTATGGTAACTGGAAATTGACTGATCAAATTTAATGACAGTCTTTCTTATGACAAAAAGGTCACTACTTGTAGAGTTAAACCCCTGACCTACCGGACTTGGCTTAAAGTCTAATTTTCTGATAATTCCGGTTTTCAAAGAACCTTTGATAAATTCTAAAAGAGTAGGCTTTGAAATCGTCTGATTTCAATGGTATTCCGGGTTCCAGGGATTTTTACAGTATATTGTACTCGTACAAAGCCAGTTGGATAATTGTTTATTGTTAGTGCGTTCGTTTGGCATTTGAAATCTGGAACAAATTTGGATTTCTGAACATGATAGTCATAATACAACACACGATACCTCGATTATGAAAAACATATTTACACAGTATCAAATTGCCTTATTCGTTTACTAGTACCTTGTTTGACAGATTCTTCATCATTAGAAATTTGTTTGTTGTCTTCACGGTCATCATCATCATTAACATCGTCTTCATCATCTTCATCCATTGTAGTTTCATCTTCATTGTCATTCTCTTCTTCTGATTCATAATCACCCGTATCAACCTCGTCCCTAGTGTCGCGATTTTCACTTTTGCTTTGAGAATTACGTCCACCCGCATTGTCTTGTCTGATTGGAAGTTCCTCCGCGTCTTTGTCTTCTTTTTCCATGCTTGCTTTATCGTCCTCGACATCACCTAGTGTTGTCCGAACATCATCATCAATGTTTTCTTCAGTTACAGTATTGTTTTTCTCTACTGTGTTATCATTTGATTCATTAGCCAACTTATGTCGAGTGGGTAGAGTTGTTGTTGCTGTTGTTTTCTTTCCAATAAATTCCTGTTAATAGAAAACATATTCAATTACTTTGTGAGTTTAACGAGAGTTTCCAACGGTAACTCAGTTATATGCGCAGCATGCAGTTAACCTAGCCAGTTTTCCAAGATTACAAGAATCGACATTGATCTCAGCAACTAACTTTTTTACATTAATGACACTGAACCTCGACGATATATACAATGTCTGTCTTCAACCAAAACGTCACAGAAAAGTATGTGCCGCGCACAAGGTTAAGAATTACCATTACGAGGTCTGCAGATCAAACGCTCTTCCGGACGAACTCCTTTTCGAGTGGAGTGATAGTTACTATCGACCAAAATATGGTTAATGGTTTGTATTAACATATGTAGTTTATTGAACCTAATGGCTCATTTCACAAAATCTTCATCTAATAGTTAAAGGATTCTTCTTGCAATCAGATTTGGAATTACTTTTAACATCCATAACTTTTATTTAAAGATGCATCGTTGTCCAGATGTGTATACATGCACTCGTATTGACTAAAATTTCTGAGAAATTTTAAATTTTACGTTTTACAGACAGTTTCGGATATTAAAAATAAAGATAACAAACACATTTGCTCATCGTACTTCTAGTATATCAAATAAAGAACCATGCATTATGTTTCACATTATTTCTAAAAAGTGGATTGACAGTGAAAATTTTATTTTTAACCTGAAGTCAATTAACATCAGACCAACAGCAAAGGTCATTTGGCGTCTGTTTCAGCAAAGTAACAGGCATACACCGGGGTATATCCACCATATTGCGTTGCAACCTTTTAGCTGGACAACTTTCTCACATGTGAAATAATGTTCTGGAAGGAATCGATCAAGACGAGGAGCTTGTGCTTACTAGCCATTTGACCTTGGATTCCTCCGGTGAATGGAATACGAAAATCGAAAATATTATAATACGGCATACCTCTCGCATATCACCAGCAGTTGGATAATCTTGGATAAAATTAACCGGATCAAAATCATCTCTTTCTACGTGTGAGTAGTTTTCATAACCGTCTTGCATTTCTTCTGCGTCATGCAATGTTTGGTTAAAGCAACGATATCTATGTTCACCTGTAATACAATCAAAGATGAATTACGAACTGAAGATATAGAGTCTGAAACGATACGTAGAAAACAAGAAGAGGAGATGGGAATCGAATAAAAGTGAAACACGGGTGGAACATTGGAGGACTATTGTAAAACTACAAAATAGGCAGCATTTGCGTTTCCTGGTTATTACCGGGAAACTTAAGAATGTCACATATAAAAACTAAAAATAATACATGTACATAAAAAGGCATTAATTTCAAAATGAATGGAACAGAAATTTGCCATGGGCGATGGTGAAGAGTAATCCGGGAGATAAAACGGAGATGAATATTACAAACTGAACAGAACTGGTACGGAATTAAACAAGTTGATACATGAAAGGTAAAATAATAAAAGGTATTTACCAATCTGTGGACAACATTCATTCTCCTTTTGCTTGATCCATTTATAGGTTCCTTTGGCCAGTGGAATATCTGGTTCACCAGTGCCACAAAATGAGTCTATAGAATTTCGACGGATATCCCCAAAACATTCCATACTGGCTTCACTATCATTCTTCAATATAAAACAAATGTTTAGCAAATGAACATATAGCTTCATTGCAATAACGGCATGAAACAGATAAGGGGCAATAAACAATTAAGAGATAAGGCCTCTTGTGGCTTTTCTTTGGGGGGGGGGGGGGTACTTATATAGAAGCTGTTCGATGTCTTTAAGATGGTTAAATTTCTGTGATTTTTGATAAAGCTGAAGATACAGCAATAGTTCAGAGATACACCAATGAGAAAGTTCAAAACATCAGTCAATTACGAATACATGAGGCTTAATGCATATGGTAAGATGATATCATATTTGTACTTATAAGTATAGTCGATGCCATAACTCAGATATTATGTACCTTAAAACATTTGGTACCCATTGTTCCAAATCCCGTGAAATGGGCGGGTCCATCGAAAGGTCTGTTTATTGTTTGTGGATTGTTTTAACTTAAATTTACATGACTTTGTACAGAAATTTTATTTTTATGATGAAGATCAAAGTTCAAAGTGCATAAGTCTGGGTATCGAAAGAAGATTTTTATACATGTATACATGTAATATCATTTCAACTTACTTTGTTACAGCAGCTTAAAACATCAAGATGGCGGCGCTGTACAGCCATGGACAATCTGTCCATCTCAAAATGGTTCAGCTTGGATATTCTTCTCCTCGTCATAAAATATTCGTACTGAATGACGTCATTGTGCCCATGTGCTTTTGTAACATCACAGAGTAAAGCCAATCGTTCATCACGTGACAGGGACACCTGTTGGTAGATCGTAATATACATGTAATTATGTACATGCATTATACAGGCTATTGTGTACTTCATGGCGATAGCATCCTTCCATCAGCACCCAATTGTATAAATACGAGTACATAATGTACAATGTATTGGTAAGATTTAACCATTGGGTTAAACTTGAGGTTTGGTTAAATTCGAGTTAACGTTTGGTAAAGCGATTGCATAAAAATTTATTTAAATTTGAAAATAAATTATTTCCATAAATGTATAACCCAAGTGTCTTGTATTGGTTAAGAAGCGGTCAATATCCTCAATTTGTCTGTATACTGGACTGAATTGTTGAGGACATGCAGCGTAAAACAAGATCAGCAGTCTTGCTTCTGGTTAACATTTAACTAGCTTTTTAACCAAACTTCAAATTTAATCAAATTAAAATTAATCAACATTTTATACAATTGGGTGCTGAACAGAAGTTATAACGTTAAGTCTTCTCAAAAACGTTTTATAGAATTAAAATTGATCGGTCGGACTGAGATACCAGAGCTAATAACATTTAACGTAGCGTTTTATATAATCGGAACCTTCGTTGTACTCATATGTACAGGGTTGAGGCTTTGAATCTATATCATCTATTATGAATTCAACGTTATATTCTTTGCACGACTTAATTTCATTTTCAAGTACAATTTTTAATACATCCATACACGATTTGCATACATCTGATCACATTGGTAGCACACATTTTAACTGATTTGGCCACAAATCATAGTAAACCATAAGTTGATCAAATATTTTAAAAGTTGATGATGCAATGACATTCACACAAGACGAGCCTGTATCACATCTGACATGTGTAGAGATGTGACATTGCGATGACTAGTTTTCTATACTTGCCAAATTATAACTTTCATAACATAGATGCGTGTTTTTGAAGGACACGTGTACTGGCTCATACTATGAGTACGTATAATGTATTTATATACTTACTTGTACATGATGTGGTTCAATGGTGGTTGTGACGGTCGGCTCTGGTGCAACAACAGTTCCCGCTGAAATGAATCACATAAAAGATTACATTTTAAGCTTTTTCAATAATGAAGATATATATAAAATTATCTGCTAAATTCTCAATACCAAAACATTACAATAATATTGTAGTTAACAATACATCAGGAAAAAAACAAATGAGGCGAATACAGTATACATGTACATGTTCGTATTGATAAATATCCAACAGTATAGGTGTTTAGTTGTACTACATGTATTTTACTGCTACATGTACTTACTATTAAATGTAGGTTAATGCCGCGAACCAGGCTGCTTGTACTTACGTTTAGGGCATATCGTTTTAGCTAAAGGACCGTTATGCACGTTTTCGTCCTCTATGTAATACGTCGAATTGGCATGAACACGTGCTCTGAAAGAGTTCAAGATGGTGGTAAGTCCAAAAGGAAGCGGTGAGGAATAATTTGAAAACATTTGTAGTTGCAAGCGGTTTTTTGACTTTGTAAACACCTTCGTAGATGTACATAATTATACATGTATATATACCTTTATATAGTTTGTTCTAATGTTTTTAATCGGAAAAAAATAATTGCATGAGTTTACCTCATATGAACACATCCACAAGATGGCGCTCGCCAAATAAAGTGCGCCCTTCCCATTGGTTGTTTCTGTTGCGTAGTAACGACTGCGGGACAGTCTTTTGGTGAATACAAGATGTCTGACTCAACAATCCAACTTCCGGTGCCACACTTGGCGTCTAAGGCATCTAGTACAACAGTCGCGTCATCAAATTTATGTTTCCGTACAGTTGTCTGTACACGAACTGAAAAAAACACATTGAATGTTGATAACTATTGTTTCACATTTGAATAATACGAGTAAGGAACAGATTTGTAATATAAATAAAGCTATAGATCTTTATAGAGATAGTATAAAACAAAAAATGTATTACTTTATTACAATCATATTACATTGTATTATTGTTACATTCTCATAATTCGTTCCTCTTCATTAACACTACGTTACTGTTACTAGTAATTATATCATTACAGCACATAGATTAAACTGGTTCCCGTTCCATGATGCAGTGCACCAAAGGCTTTGTACACACACGTCAACGGGAACCAGTTTACACATAGATGATCATTTCTTCTTTTTTCGACTTTATTCTTAATTTTATTTTAGATGATTAGATAAAAAAATTCAACTTGAAATGAATAAAATTGGAGGTTGACGTGGCTTAATTTTGAAGTACTGTTGACGATCGTACACATGACAGGCAAGAGTACAGCATCTTAGTACCCGGCCGGTGTTAATGATTGAAACATTTACAAATAAAAGAAGAGATTGATTTGGAAAAAAACGTTCTCTCGGATGTCGATAAAACCAAGATATATCAGGATTCTTGCATAGAATCTGCACACCCTTAAGGACAAGAGTGCTTCTCGCTAGGATATAACGTGGAAATTTAGTTTCTCTGGAAGGAGGAACTTTAAAGACGCAACTTCCGTTCAGACTATCGGATGCAATCTCTCTGTACATTGTTTTATCAAACTCTCTCTCTCTCTCTCTCTCTCTCTCTCTCTCTCTCTCTCTACATTGTTTTATCAGTGGTAGACATACAGTGAATGCTGACTTACTGTACTGAATCTATAAATAGCTGAAGCAGACGATGGGTTCAAACCATATAAACTCCTCCCTCTAATTCAAATTTGAATTTCTGTTATAAATTGTTTTGAAAATATAAGAACCTAAATCTTCATATATTTTGAATTTTCTTATCTGGACTGATAAAATAATCATTTTGCTGCAATCAGAATATGTTCAGCTATTAAAAACACCATTTAATATCAGTTTTTTTTAATCTTTCCCTGAGCTGAAAACAATTTGAAAATCAAGGGAAACCACCCGCCAGCCATTACCTGCCTTTTAAATCCCTGATGGGGGTTTAAGTAATGTTTTTATAAATTGCAATCTGAAATTGAAATTCCGTAACATTTGATATCAAGATACTATCTAAAAAGCTGATAGCTCCGCACTAAAATAACATGCCGAAGTCTGGTGAAGTTTCAATGAGAGATATTTCAACGCCTACTTGCGCCTAGTTACTGATACATCACGGTATTAAAGAACATGTACTGAATCTGGCGATCCTACAGAGCATTTATGGGGGTTATGAATTCATTTTTAGCAATTAAAATAAATTCTATAAGTGCATTAGTATCACTATTTTTCACCGGAAGTTGAGGAAAAAATTGTAACTAACTCTCTTCCGGGATTTCAAATTCTATTTTAAAAATTCTGATTATATTTTATTATAAAGAACGCATCGATTACTTAACAAATGCAAACTTACATCTATATTCTACATTCGGAGTATATCCTGTTAGTGCGCTCCTTAAGTCTAGTATGAAGTGAGCCCGGTTTCTAAATCTATTTTCAGCTTGGACAAAACCATCTGGTAACCCCCTATGTCGGGGACACTCGGGGTCTTGGTGAGAAGCAAGAGTTCCTGTAGAAAACAATACAAATATTACTTTATTAATGTGGTAATAATCCCGGCCGTGCGATACTGAATAAGTGTAAAATTTGTGATATCGGTGTAGCGGGCAGTTATCCTAACCAGCTACCCTAGACTTCACTTTAGGCCTTAACAAGTACATGTACTAACCACAGTCTATCAGCAAGTTAATTCCAAGCTATCCCAAATAATTGGGAGGGGAGGATAATTTAACATAGAATTCAAATTTGTCGCGGACAGTGTGAGCCTCACCCGGTGTTCGTACTCACAACTTCTTGACTGGTAGACCTCGCTCTAACCACTGAGCTAACTGGGTAGGCATGCATTGTCGAAATTGAATGCTAGAATTGAAAATATGATATTCAAAATGCGCATATTCCTTGCAATAGGCTAGTTTTGTATTCAATCTAAGCCTTTTCTCTCGGCTTACAATAAGTACGTAGCGTTAGGAAACTAAAATATAGATTCTACAGCTCGCATAGAATTGTGATCAAATTTGAATTCAAAATGTTTCATTATTAAAATTAAATTGTTGAAGCTTAAAAACTCGCAAATAACTCTGGCTGTTGATTCGACGATAAACTTTATTATAAAAGTCGGTTAATATATAAAAAAATTATGCAGATTACAATGATGGGATACGCCGCTATGTTGTACTACCAATAATCTTGTTCATCAGTGTAGAAATTCAAGATCAGTTATTTGAATCAAGGAACCTTAAAAGCACACAGCTTGACGTTAAGCGTTTTATTAAAGGGCGTAAAACATCGTAACACGTGCAAGGGTCGTGTCTAAATCATTCAACTTCTAGAATGTTCCATCGAAACTAAGTTAATTGTCGACTAAACCATATGATTATGTACCTCAATGAACTTTCGCAAGTAATGTCCAAGTACGATGCAAGTTATGAAATGTATACAGCAGAATACATGTATATCATGAGTTATATTGAAGCGATAAAAAAGCAAAAACTTGTAGAGATTTTCGGTATCGACAAATTTTGAATGTCATTATTGTATAATTTTAATTTATGTCTTTAATTATCTTCGGTTAGTACATCATGGATTAGTACTCCGAGAAAAAAAAGAAAAAAATATAAAAATTGATGCTACATTTAAACGTTTCTAACGCGCATGAATATAAAACAGTACAAATATGTTTTTTTTTGTGAATGATGAATAAAACATAATTGATAGGATTCTACTATCTATAACCCATGAAATATACCTATATAAAGTCCCATAAGCTATTTGAATTAAGTAATACTGAACCATAGCAGGGAATGATAGTCAAGTCAGACATATATTTTATTTGCTTAAAAGCAATATTCATATAATACCTTTCTTTAGCCGCATTTCGTTAATATGTTGTTAGATGTTTTTTTCTCTTTTTTTTGCAATATCGTGAGAAAATACAGTGATACATTTCTATTATGTACCTCGTTATTAAAAAAGAAAATACATTTCGGAATATTGTATTGCAAGTAAAAGTCAGTTTCACTGATGATAAAATAAGACCTTCTTTAATTTTAATATCCAAAAAGCTAATGGGACTTTAAGTGATCACCAAGTATAAGTATCAAAGAAAATGAATTACACTATCTTCGACAAAATCATGTTCATAAAAAAAAATAAGATATCAAGGACACATCACTTATGAAAAAAACGACACTAAATCCTTAAAAACTTACCTCCAACAATCACAAACATGACACAAGGAAGAACATAACGCGTCATCATAATAAATACAAAAGTTTGAGTATTTTTTATTAATAAAAATTATTCCAATAATTAAATATCCACGATTTTCGAAAAAAATATTGAAGCTAAAATAATTATCCTTCTGAAGACACAAATATACGAATTATACGATAAGATTAGAATATTTGTTTAAGTTAATGGTATATGTAGGATATATATACGTTCTGTTAAGCGGTTATCGCGGTTTAAATACGACTCGTAGATTACTGCGTGTATTTATAAAGGAGTTACCATACACTGCGTGCTTCACTCATGTCAGTCACGAATGGTCATTGAACTTAGCCGACCGTGACTTTAAACAATTTACATCTCAAATATCATTGCGAATGTTTTAATCATGGAAGCACATATGTTTGCTTAATACAGCAACAACAAACACTAATTTTCTACATGTATTTGGTAGCTTTATGAAATAAGGATATACTAGACTGACTCGCTATAAAGACCGATTCGCTGTTAAAACCACTTTTTTGTCAGAACGCCTGGTGGGCGTAATAGTGGAACTTTTCCATACTAGCGACTTTCCAAAGAAAATTTGATAATAATATTATTGCTTTTTGCGGAACACACTTGCGGTTTATTATGCCTAAACAAAGATTTCTCTACCTACAGAAATGAATTTAACTTTAAACTAAATTTGATTAAATCGCTAAGACAGGATTATACCAATACAAATGTACTGTCATACCCTCTGTGTGTTTCTTTGCCACGAGTGTCGTGCATGAGTTAAACATGCTTGTATTTGTTCGCCATAAGTGTAAAGCTGGGTATTAGAAGCGAGTCATGTCGAGACTCTACCATTGAATTAAGATTTTTTTTATAATAAAAGCCATCTGATGATCGCACTGATGAAGTTTAGAATAATATACATGTATAACTTGTTTATCAACTTATCAGAACGGTAACATTCTAACTGTATCGTAGATAGAATCAGCTGTTATAACCTTTGTTAGAGATCTTTATAAACGAACAATTTTATAATTATTTAAGTTTTTTTTTTAAAGAAAATAAACATTAAGAAAATTTAAGCCTTGTTTCATGATCAGTCGTGACCTCGTGGATGCTTCGTTAATTACAATAATTCTTTTGTTGCATCATGTTGAATATAGTTTAACGCACCATAAGCGCAACTATTAGCACTGACCAACAGGGTCGTAGCTTGCCCTATGATAATGTGTAGGTACCTTTCTAATGGGTATCTTTTCCCCGCAGATTGACAGAGACGCATTCTGCAGCATTTTCCGTTGTGCTACAGTCTAAAATATGTTAATATGAAGATCTTGCAGTTTTCGCTGCTAGATTAACTTTTTTTTCAATTATCAAACGATTTTCCACAAAAGTTGCAAACGTTTAGTCCGAACCATGTACAGTACAACCTCTGTAGAGCAACACCCCATGGAAGCTGCAAATATTGGCGGTTGTTTAGAGGTTGTTGCTCTACAGAGGTTAAATTTATAGAAAAGCTTTGGGAAATTTTGAAAGTGTTGTCATAGAGAGGTTGTTGCTCTACAGAGGTCCGCTCTGGAGAGGTTGTACTTAACATTTGTTAAGCTCTAAGAACTCTGTTGGTCCATTCTTCCGGCTACTAACCAGCTACGCCAGTGTCTGTGATATGTTAAATATGACTACATGTAGTTATATATTTATGTGAGCATTTACATGTACATGTAGTTATTACAACTATGGTACACATTTTGTAACATTTACACGTTTAAATGTATCTATTGAAGTGTTTGTACAGACATTATGTGTAGTTTGTTGTTTTATTGTTGCTCCGGCTTTCTACATCCAAGTAAATAACAACATGCATAAATAGAAAATGAAAAAAAAAACATTTATGAAAAGAACAACTTTCACTCAAATGTTTATAATATTGTTCAAATTCAAATTCTGAAATTCGATGTTTTTTCTGTTTGTATAGCATATATAAGAATAACTCTATATAAATATGCATTTGATACCATCCTAAGACAAAGAATTTAAGAAATATTGAAGAAATTATTTTCAGATTACGGAGAATTATGCACCAAATTACCATACCACTACGTTCAAATTATCTCCCTTATTAAAAACCACAAAATGTGATTCTGACTTTATTTTCCTGTTTTTCTGATTCAAATCATTAATTTAACATCCTTACTAATATCCCTATCTAAAATTCAAACATTTATTTAGCTGGTTATAATCACAAAAACGATATTATGTAAAGATGTGTCTGAGGACCGTGGGAAAATTAATTTTGGATTCAAAAGTCAGTTCGAGTTGTTTCCCTTAGATATTAAGGTAATAAGGGATTAGGAACAAGAATGACCTTTGAATGTTTCTCCACGAACCCTATACTATATTGGGTCTCTATATCTCTAATTGTCGGTGTTGTTAAAATACTTTAAGATTATTATTTAAATACATAATGTAGAAGTATATATAAGGCTGTAAGATAATAGATTTTAGTGAGAAACTGCGTCTAATGTGCTTGAATATTCTGAACTCATTAGAAATGACAATAATGTTCAAGATTTTATCCTTTATAAATAAAATTGACATATTTCTTCCTACATATAAGCATGACTTGTTCGTGTCTGTTAAGTATACAATAAAAACATGTTTTTTATTAATTCACGACCCTAGCTTGTCCTATAATGTGTAGGCACCCTTTTCACCGTGGATGGCCAGAGACGCATTCTGCAGCATTTTTCGGTGTGCTATGGCCTAAAATATCTTAATATCTTCCCTGCTAGATTTATTCATTTTGGGTTTTCAATTATCAAATGATTTTCCACGAAAGTTGCAAACATTTTATAAGTACATGCACTGCATGTACGTTGTTAAAGCTCTGTGTACTCTGATGGTCCATTCTTCCGGCTCCTAGCCATTTTTTATTGCGTTTTTCGCATTTTTATTTTATGTTAGAAAACGTATAGGCACGTGTCTACAGTGCCTATAGGAAGCTGCGCCAGTGACAAATTAGACTGTTCTGAGCATTGTGACGTGTCATATAAAATCAGGAAACAGATTAAGGTTGTCTGTGTACAAGTCATCTGCTCAGGGGTGTCAATAGAGCCAAATTAAAAATCCTGAAAATCATTCGCGGTCAACCATTTTTGCCAAACAAGAGGCCTTCAACCACATATGTTCCATATTTAACTCAGTTTGTATTAAAGAAAGTTTTTCAGAGCAGATAAAATTGACCCTAACTTTGCTATTTCTTGAGATATTTTCATCAACTTTTATCTTGCTCAGCAATCATAGCTCTTTCAGGAATTCTGGAATATTGTCACCCCTGCATGCTTGAAAGCTTGTTTCTGGTTACATGGTCATTAAAAATATGGTAGGTATTTACATATCTTTTTAGCATTCTTGTAAGCGTGCAGAAAGGAAAAATATCAGACAGTGAATGTACCATTCCTCGAGTCTAATAAAGTCTCTGGTCACGGGTATGGGGGGGGGATTAAAGCAGATCATGTACTAGTAACCAAAAATAACCATTTGTTTAAACCTGATGGATAAAAGTTAGCAGCAATTAGCCTGCGTATTTTCAGAATTGTAAAAGCCAAGCCTATATTGAAAATGAAACAGCAATGTCTCTGCTTTTTTTTTCATTCATCTGCTCAGTTCAATAAATTGAGCGTTTAGTTTATAGACCCTGGGATCGTGAGTTCATACCTTCTGTAAGACCCGCCTCTGTGGTTAAGGTAGCTGACTTCAAATCACTGTAACCTATCACTAATTGAGGGTCGTGGGTTCAAGCCCTGCTACCATGTCTCTTTATATGAGAAAGTAGACAGTTGCTTACGGAGGATCGTAGTCTAGTACTGGTTCTTTCCAGGAACGATGCTTAGGTGAACTGTCCCCCTCATATGACTTGGACTGTTGAAAAGGGGCGTAAAACACAATATAATTTATAAACAAACAAACAAATCAAACCTTCTGTAACATTTTGGTTGAAAGGCTTCGACAAGGTATTCATCACCCACTACAGGACTTTCATTGCATTGTTTCTCCTTGTATATTTTTTCTTCTGACTTCATCACTTTAACAAGGCAGTAGTTTTCAACAAAATTATTGTTGTTTGTATATGCATTTTGTAAATATCAGGGCATCAATTTCATGTTCATATGGATTTCATGGCCAACATACCACAAAATTATACAGTACAGTAACCAAGTTATGTTGATATTGTTCCACACAGGGCATAATTCAGGATGTGATCATACAAGCTCTTGAGTGAAGGTTACCTAACTCAGACCATCCTTAAAAATGCTGGTTTGAAGTTAGGCAATCAAAATTTTTAACAATTGGTAGGTACTAAGTAGATGGACATTTTCTTGCTAGCATTATGTAAGGTTGGTATTAAAAACAAAAAGCCGGAACAAAATATGTGGGAGGAGCATCAGTGTAGGAGTGGCGGACCAGGTTCAAATCCTGACCGAGAAATCCTGGATCGGCCTTTGTATATATATATATATTTTTTTTTTTTCTTTTTTTTTTTTCTTTCTACAGTAGATATATATATATGCTTAGCATGACAAATAAACTTGCAACAAACAAGTGACAATCATTAAGAATGAATGTTTTATTTCATAGCAATATGCAATATGAATATCACATATAATGGTAATGTCTCATGTGTGATATCAAATGAAACAATTTTAAGACAATGAGACTGAACAATAAATATCCATAGCATCACTTACACAATTCAATATGTATAGGACAATAATTCCAGTTTTAGAAAGGATTTTAACAACATTTTATCATTCAATATACACTTAAAGACAAATAAACAAGGAACTTTTTAAAATCTGACCAAGTAACGCAAGTATTTAAACTATTAAGATGTTATGTACTTTATACCTAAATAATAAACAGACAGCATAAAACAGTACTTGTTTCATGAATACAAATAAACTGCTCTAATACAGAAAAAAATATGTTTCAATTCATAAAATAATGCCATCAAAATCAAATAACAATTGTCTTACTCAATTAATAATGGTTTCTTATATTTTCATAAATGCAATTGTCATTCTGCGAAATTTATTGCAACAAGAAGTATTTTTTCAAGTCACAGCCATGGTGTAACATAGAACAGTTCAGTACATAAACTATCTCATGACAGCACATTATTAGCACTTTCAAAATATTCACATATTATATTGTTCCTACTATCAGCTAGAATTGACTTTTAATTGACTGATAATATGTAAGCGCGTACTGAAGACCCTTTTTCTACAGTAGAAACACTTACAGAGATAAGTTTTAATATTTAAACATAGCTGAGCATTAATTCACTGACAGGAAAATACAATCATCATCTTTATTTTTCTTAATTTACAAAACAAAGATAGATAATGAATAAAAATAACCCATAACAACTCACAAGTAACTAGGAATATAATTACATTTGGTTCAAACAGGTTTAGAGTTTGGATTTAAAAAAGTACCAAATAGGTTTAAAGTTTGAATTAAGCTAAGAACCAAATAGGTTTAGATTTGCACTTAAGCTAATATTTAAAAAGTCTGTTTCTTAATTTAAATATCAATTCTGTGACCATGTTTCTTCATATCCAGATCGTATGAACAATAAAATGTCAAGCACATGATGAATTTATAACAGGGTCACTGGTCCATACCCTCTTGTTGGACCTCTGGTGCAGCTACCTGGGGATCTGGCTGTCCTTCATCTTGCTGCATTGGTTCCTAAAATAAAACAGAAATTAAAGATGACATGTATTAAATGATATATGAGCTGCCTCTGTGGTCGAGTGGTAAATGTCCCCGACTTCAAATCACTGTAACCTCTCACTGACAGAGGGTCGTGGGTTCGAGCCCCGCTACCGATCAAGTCTTTTAATTTGAGAAAGTAGGCAGTTGCTTACAGAGGATGGGAGTCTAGTACTGGTTCTTCCCAGGAACGATGGTGAAGTGAACTGTCCGCCTCGTATGACACTGACTGTTGAAAAGGGGTGTAAAACTCGATAAAAACAAACAAAATTAAATGGTATATACCTTTATAAATATTTAGATCTGAATTTACCAACAAATTCAGATTTGAGAATCTGGCAAAAAATTAATCAAATGAACTATCTAAAAATATTTTCGGTTCCTATGGTGTACTATGAGTTTTAGCATGAAACATGTTTTTTTACAGGAACCAGTGTAGTAGTAAAGGATCAAACATATTTAACACTTACGGCCTCTCCTTCTTGAACCCCTTCAGCTGGAGGTGGGGCTCTTGATGATCTTTCTTCACCCTCAATCAAAGACAACTAGGTAATGTTAAGGTTAACACAAGTATGTGTACATTAACACAGTATTTACAGATATGAATCACTATCATGTAGATACATCACAACCTCTCCATTATGGTAAAGATTAGTCATACAGCATATAAAAATCTGAATATGTATTCAAACATTAATCAGCTCTATTTTTTCGACCACAATACCTTAAAAATGGAATTGAATTTTGAGCTCAGAGACCACATTCTTAAGTTTTATAACCTCAGGGCTAGTACTTTCCAAGGATAAGTCCATTGTTGATGCTGGAGTATCACTCTAACCATATCATTAGCTTGCCGGGAACCAATAGCAAACCTGTGAACAAAGGCCATCCTTGGGACAAAATGAGGTCTTTATTGACAGGTGGCCTTTATTAGAAGATCAGTTTGTTCTAAATAATCAATGACGGCTTTGAAATAACAGCTTTTATTACAAGATGGCCTTTAGGCTGAAAATAAAAGTTTGTTTGGAGTGCTCAAAAATCCTAGCACTCAAATGTTTTTGGCATTTTTTTTTACTATGTAATAATAGTAAAAAAAATTCCCTACCTACCTACCCAGTGCTAAAATTCTGGGTTGGAGCACTCCAAACAAACTTATTTTTATTTTCAGCCTTATTTGGGGGTGAATGCTAACACAGGTTTGACTGTACTTCTCAGTACCCTGTACTTCTTAAGTTTGTTTTACAGAAATACAAACAAAAGTAAAAGGATACAAATTGTTCAACTTTATCGTCATCATAAATGGTGAATTCAATGTCTTTTCCAACAACACCAACAGAGCAGTTCTGAAATGATAAAATCATCTTCTCAGTCAAGTGAGAACAATTAAACAATACATGTTTTGATTTAAGATAAGCAAAATACAGGCAGCTGCTAGCACCATTAAAACATTTAATAAGTCTTATTAAGTGATATCAATCATACGACCAACCATGTTCCCATCTGTATTTTTCCATTGAAACAGAGTTTTTAGCACTTCCACTGAATGATTATGCCCCTTCCACAACCGCATTGTTAACACTTAAATTGTAAACAAGGGTGTAAGTCAAACTTGGATGCCCCTGAACGCTACCTGGATAGTAATTTCCTGCTATTGATCGAACAGGGATTTTACAATGAGAGCAACTGCGTACGTAATGACTAAACTTTCTGACAAATTTGTTCTTTGTTACCTAATCTAAGGACTGTAAGCCAAATTGTTTCCATTTATTGGCCGACAAAGTTTTTTTGTTAGAAGTCATTGTTACTTTTGACATCAAAATCAAGAGGGTTCATCAACATGTGATGACCAACTTATAATATACCAATTTTCAGGGCTGTAGAGCTAATCTTTCTCTCTCCGGAATGAAGAGTAAAAAGTAAAAGGTAAAGGATAGGTTTATAGTCAGAAATTTATATACATATTCAACCCCAAGTTACCCTCTGATCACTGGGTTATAGGTCATCCGTTGACACGCCTTCTTATAGTTTATACAGCAGTCAACTGAGCCAAATTCTTTGAATATTCTACTATAGATAACTCTGTGTAATATTAACATAAAAGCTAAACATTTACCTTAGTTGTTAAATTCATTTCTGATGGTAATGTATCCCTGAGAGCCCTCAAACCATGAGCTACCAATTCTTCAAGTGAGCCTGTCATAGAAAATATACATACCTAATCAATATTCATAAACATTCAAAAATACAAGAAAATGCTTGAAATGGTCTGGGTCCGTATTCACAAAGCATCTTAAGATTTTCTTTAACTTAAGACGAAATTTTTGCTTAAGTGTAAATTGTTCTCATGGTAAAAGTTTGTAAACCAGTCATCAAAAGTGTGAAAATGAATTATCATTTTCATAATTGGCATCTTTAGAACAAAGATAAAATCATATTATTGTGATTTCCTACTTTATATTAGTACAAAAGAGTTAAGGAAAAAGTAGAATTTAAGGAAAAATATAACTAAAGTTAAAAAATTACTTAAGATGCTTTGTGAATACGGACTCTGTAGTAAAAATGTAAAAGTTGATCATAACAAGCAGTGTTTGTCAAACACGGATGCCCCTCCCAAGTGCCAACTGGATAGTAATTTCCTGATACTGATCTGACATTGAGAAGGATTTTACACTGAGAGTTACTGTGACCTACTGACCTCAAAATCAATAGGAGTCATCTACATGCGATGACCAACCTCCCAACCAAGTCTGAGGACCATATCTTGAAGGTCATGGTACTACTAAAATCAGGAGTCTGATATTTGGAGAACATGGTCTCTCAGTCTTACCTGCATATATGACATTGTACATAATATTTCTGCAAACAACAAACAACATGATATTAAGCTAAATTGAACAATTGCAATGATTAGCCTTTACACTATGTTTCATTTAGATGAATGCCTATTTAATTAACTTACAGTCAAGGAACTTGTCAAGATGTTTTTCCACATAAGTTCTAGCTGACTGAGATCTTGCACCAATAGCCATAGCTTTGCAATCATAGTAATTAGCTGATGGACAAGTCTGGTAAACATGTGGACCCTGAGACTGTAATGTAAGTTAATAATAACATAGAAAATATGAATATATATACAGTAGTTTCACTAATTTTGTTGGGTATTTAATTTTGACACATATAATTATGCACGTATTTTGAAAGATGAGAGGCAATTATGTGCATATCTACTTCACTCACACACTTAATTTATAAACAAAAACACTCAAGAGTCAAACATTTCAGATTTACTTGCCTTTCAAGATAATTAGTGCATTATCATTGATGAGGCTGGCATTCGGAAAACAATAGTGTCTAACTTTTTTTTCTAGGGCATTTTGAAAAGACAAATACACATAACAGAGGTATTCAAATAAGTACTTACGTCATATCCTGCTATCAACAGACCAACGCCAAAGGGTCGTCTTCCATACCTTTGTGTGAGAATTTGTGATTCTGCATTGTGTTAAGGTAATAACGGGCAAAATAATTACATTCATTTTCTGAAGTGGCCTAAGGTAAGCATTTTATGAATACTTAGGAACCCAACAGCTTAAATGTCATATTAATTTCTGGAAAGTCAGACATTACTACAGATTTATTACTACTGTTGAAATATTCACATTTTAACAGCCTGAAAGGTATGATGAATTGATTTAACCACTAATTTGTTTAAAAAATTGTATTGTAAACCATATCGAACAATTAAAAAAGTAATAATTAGTCTGAATTTAGTCAGTGTAAGCACATGTTTTTGTATTTTGCCTTTAAGAGTAGTCATTTTGAAATTTGACCCTTCCAATGCTTTAGTAACATAATTCTTACTAGAATACAACTATCACATGCTAGTACTAAGTAGATATATCGATTCAGACTTAACTAGTTTTAATTTTTATCATTTACCACAATGCCACACAGGGAAGACATTAAAGTAATATTTTTTGCAGTAAAACATTATAAACTTATCATCAGAGAGAAACTAAAGCACAGTGAACAATTTAACAGGGTGCCGCGAGTGGTGCCATCACCTGTCTGTTCACTGCCTCAGTGAGATCCGTCCTCCTATGAAGTTTCATGCTGCTACCTCATGTAGTTTCTGAGTTATGAGCTTGTACATACAAGTTTTTACACAATGCAAATACCTCATTGTCACAATAGCTCGACTTTTTTTTGAAAACAGACAAGCTAAGAATCAACATATAAAGGATACTATTGCCAATAGCTGACACCAATCTGGACACTGGGAGTGGTTGATCATATGCATATCTTGAATTCAAGCATTCTGATCTCATGAAATTGCTGAAAAGAAATAAACATACTTATAAGTGATGTTAAATCACAGTCATAATTTTGTAAAATTAAAATAGACTCTATTCAAGAATGAATTAAATTTTAACCATTTCTAGAGACAAACTCTCACATACATATTGCTCATTATTGTTCTTGGTACTCGAGCTATTTTAAAACAGGCACACAAGTAACTAAGTAACAACTACCCAACAGTGATAACTATAACATAATTAGTAATTTATCGACTTAGAAGATTATTGAAGCCAAGGCATATACTTCTAGTTTACAACAAAATTGAAGAAATTCTGTCACGACCATCACAGTAATTTTCAATGTTAAAATTGATATAATATAAGGTAAATCTGCATGTGCACACACAATGAAAAAGACTGAATATAGTGTCTGACAAACAGTTATGCACAATAATGATTGGCTCTCTAGTTGGGTGCCTAGTATGACTAATGAAACTAGACAATGATTGAAAACTTACCTGAGTAATCTAGCATCAGCAGTTAATCCTGCAATAGCAGCACCCACATGCTCATCTATTGGTAAGATCTTTTTCTGATAAGCAGATAGTTCTGAAGGTGCTCTCTGAATAATGAACAGCATGATTATTATGAACTTGTTAAAGTACCATTAGTAGTATGGCATCAATATTATTGAATATGCAACAGAATTAAATTGCTTTACAATGCTTTTCATCTGGTTACACATTTTTACAATTCAAAATATGACATTTTTTATTCAAGGAAATGCATCACTGGTGTGTGTTGCTTAATAATCTGTATTACTTCGCTAACTACATGTAGTGTTGTCCTTCAGTACAGAATATCAATTTTCATGCAATCAATTTCAAAGCCTATTGTACCATATAATACTCCTAGCTTACGAATGGACACAAATGCCTTCACTGAGAGCTAAGTCAAAAGGGGCCATAACTCTTTTGTGAAAATGTTTGGATTTTAACCAAAATCAATCTTGACCTTTATTTTACTGTTATACACCAGCATGTAAAAAATGTAACCTATTCATGCAATATTTCTTGAGTTGTTGCTCGGAAGCCAAAATTTGAACAGACAGACTGATGAACTGACAGGGATAAAACTGTACACCCATCAACCATTCTTTGAAAACATGTAGCATGTGAGCATAAAAAACTATTTGAACTGTATACATACTGAAATCACCTTTTGCCAGGACATTATTATTTCCTGTCTCATAAAAATTATCATGCAGATACTGCAGTAATACATGTATTACTCAAGTTCTTTAATTATTTTCCAAGTGTTTTTTTTTTCAAATGCAGCAGTAAGATGGTTAGAAAAGGCATTTTTAAGCCTGACAGGCAAATTTCCCACATGCCTATCCAGACGAATGGCAAAGTTTATGCAATACTGTATACGTCTTTAATTCTGCGGGTACAAAATTTGGCGTTTTTAAGATGTTCATGAATTAGCGGGTTCTATATTTGGCGGTTTCATATCCAACCGCCGAAATAAAACCATGTCCTGTCTTCTTAAGAGCCAAAATTAAAACACTTAAGAAAATAAGTTTCCACCATTATATATTGGCGCGGTTTAGATTTGGCGGCTCCAATGCTGACCGCCAATATCGCCAAAATAAAACGGGCGCCAATATTAAGACATATACAGTAGCACTAAGACTGTTAGCCTAACATTGCATAATAGTTGAAATTGCAAAATACATGGAAATAATCCAACAAATCACCAGTGCTAACCTTCAGTGCTATTAATATAGCGTGTGTCTTTGATTTGAGACCTATTGAAGCAGATCCTTGTTTAACAGCCTCCATAGCATACTCAATCTGATGAATACGTCCCTGAAAACACAAGGTATGATGCATAAGTCATCAATCCTATCATGTATAAATTCCCCAAACATCTAAACACAGCAAAGACCAAAGTTTTGGACTAGAATTACACAGAATTCCATCATAAATAATCGATGCATTTTTACTTGTATTCAAAATGACAGCTGAAGCCAAACATCACATAACATGACATCTCAAAGAAGTGACAGATAAGTTTGGTGATAAAAGTAGTTCAGAACAAAAATTAGTCTTTTTCCTAACAATGAAATGGCTCGAGACTTCAATAAAATGTGATCATACCTGGGGACTCCAAACTGTAACATCATTGTCATACTGGTTGCGAAACTGAAAAAGTTCAGAAAAAATGATTATCAGACAATCAACCATTAACACAAGAAAATACCCTCTAAAGCTAGTAAAGGCTTTATACAAATAGTAAAGCCCATGAATTTGAATGGATGAATGCTAAAATTTTGGCCCCAAATCAGTCCCGAAAAAACACTACAAGATAATGTCATAAACAAGACTGAAACTGGTTCCGGGATTGGGCCAGAAACATGGCCATGGTGAATCATCAGGTCATTACTAAATAAATACTTGGTGAGGTCAGTGTATTCTATTCTAAGTTTTCCATTGTACTAATATCAGCAATTCAACAGCTCAAAGCTAGATCTATCTATCTCTTGATACTCATACTGTCAACCTCTCTTGCAAGTGTACTAGACAGGGGGGGGGGGGGGGGTATGCACCAGTTTGTTAGGGAAAGTGAGATGAAAAGAAAATCTGAGCAATTGTAAGTATCAGGAATGGCTCAGTCATTGTTAGGTTTGGTTAGTAATTGGTCATTTTTATTGGTGAGGTGCAGGGTGCAAGAAGGAAACATAAAGTATATAGAATGAAACAATTTAGAATCAGTCACATCATCACACATACATGAAGTCTCTATGTACAATCATTATATAACTATTCATATATTCATTTAATTGAATAAGAGCTATAAGTGGGGGTGATTTAAAAGAATAAAAACAGGGTGCTGGGTCTAGTACAAGTGCCTACGCTGGACCAGTTCAAGACAGGCATAGTATCAGCCAAGTTTACTAGAGCCAAGATACTATGCCTGCATTATACTGGCCTAGAACTGGTCCAGCATAGGCAAGGTGACAATATTGCTAGGGAGGTTGTTTCATAACAGTAATGAGTGTGGGAAGAAGGAGTATTTCCGATAATCAAATGATATTTGGACTTGTCTGAAGCTTAGTGGGTGCATATAACAACGTATTCATGAGATGTCAGAACAGGATATTCACCACTTAGCGGTACAACATGACATGAACTATGCCTTGAGAGTCTAGTTGGTGTGGTAATGTCCAATTGCTACTAAGTTATGGTATCCCTTGTACGCCTATTACCGTGGTGATGCTATTACCGCCGATGCCCGGATAATAACAATACTTGCGCATGCGTGTCTCCTCCACTTCCGTTTCCGTGTGGCATTTGTTGGCAGGTAACCAGACTATTGTTTACAATGCATGCCACGACTTTAAAACATTTTTCATTAATGATTTATATAATTTCTACAGTCAAGTCAATTTATCATTCATACCGCCATTTGCATTCAATCCAAAATAACACCACTATATGAATGTGCCGCATTTTAATGCATTAGATCTCTTAAAACAGAGTTTTAATATTTCTGCAAATGATAGATGGTCCGCACTTTGGTTGGAATTTAGTACTGACGCAGGACTTTACCGCGTTACTACGTATCTCGCATTTGATTGGTCCAGAGGTGGTAATAAGGTCATCAAACAAAAAATCAATATGGACGTCTGTGTGTCAAGAAATGCGATCAGTTGATGCATTCTTTTATTGTTATTGAGAGTATTTTTATGTTTTTCGACAAGAAGAAGAATTGCTTATGATGATTAAATGGTTGTATGATTGCAGACTTGTACTGTCGTGCATTTTAACACTGGTAAAGAGTTAAGTAGGCGGTAATAGGGACGGCCTGTATATATCTAATAGAACATGATAAGTCTTGAATCATATCTACAGTTTTTGAGAGAGCGCCAACCGAGATCTTCTATCATCGCAGTTACACTAGAATATGGGGAGTAATTAGATTTGACCCATCGCGCCGCACAAACTTTGCCCAGACTGTCAGTGAGACTGTTTTGTTAGAACTATATACTGATCAGTAAACTACAGTACATTCCAAGATATGTCTATCTTAGTTATGGTAATTGTTTGTGTGTGATTTTTGGACATTCTTATGACCACTTCTTGTTGTTCTTCTATAGTAATGGCAAGCAACCATTTACTGATGGACATTTAGTATGACAAAATGTGATGGTCGTGCACTAACTGTAACCTAGTACTGAACTCTTTTGTATATCTATGAAGAGAGCTTTAAGTTACAACTAAATTACAGTTTCAATGAAATAATGTGACACTAAGTGACAATGACACCAAAAGGAGCTAATAATCAAACGTTTTGTCTGAACTTTCGCTGTGCGAGAGAACTTTATTTTATAGCGGGTGGGGAAACACGATTAACAATCGGTCGTATCACTTAACAGTGTTGCTCTTCATACAAATATACACATGGAGAAGGGAGAAAATAAAATAATATGCCTTCTCTGAAACCAAACAACGAATAATTTAGGTACAAACCATGCTTTATTTTGTTATTTTGTTCACCGGCGACAAAATTTCGTTTATCATGGACTACTGTTTTTATCTCCAAAAGAAGAGTAGTAAAGTACGTAATGGGGGAAAAGAAACAGAAATGACACACAAGATCCGGGGTTGTCGTTCCTATTTTTTCAAAATCCGTTTTATTTATTCATTTAATATACAGGTATAACACCTAAAATGACAATAAAGTAATATTTCAATATGTTCAAAGTGATTTTAAGTAAAACATAAAGTCAGTGGTGTATACAATCAATCGATCATTAAACAAAACCCAAAGAAAGACTTGTATATATACACGTATAATTATCTTGCCATACCATTTCTTCTGAGTCTAATTCTGGATTAGTCGCCATTACAAATTAAAATTGTTCTGTAAAAACAAGAAGAAATAGTATAAGCATAAAAAATAATGTGACAATGGATTTTCGCAATGATCGAGGCTTGTGATATGGATCGAGGTGATAATGACTTTTAAAATCGTTTGGCTTATAATTGACGCCATTACCTGATTTTGTGAATTTTACCTTAAAGACATTGAAGCAGGAATGCGAGACACGTGACTAAGACCCAGCAGTCCTGTATATTCCACAGTAGGGAGTCCAATAAAACTGACATGGTCACTGATAGACTAGCTTCTAATTACATAATCATGCAGTCACTTAACCAAATTTATGGCTAATATATAGCTACTGTATGGATACTTAAATTGATTCAATGTTTAATTAAAAAAATATATTAAAGTATATGTTTATATTCAATGCAAAATATTAAGAATAAGACAGCTCATTTAATATGATTAAAGAAATTAATTACTCAAATAAATGCTCAACGCTTTAAACACATTAGCAAATATATGTATCTCACACCAGTTAGTTAGGTCTGGATGATTTTGATAAATTTAAACGTCCATTTTGTGAATTTAATACATAATCTGTTAAGGACAACATACATTAATTATATAAAATGCTTATAAAAACAACAGGAAGTTATCCATAAACAAATTATTACTAAAAATCAATAAATGTATGACCAGAGACGTATATAATACAATTATATATATACGTCTCTGGTATGACCCTCTTATATGACTAGGTGTCAAGTCTACAGACACTTAGTTGACCGTGAAAAGACAGGATTAATCCCATTAGGGGCAATAAAACAATTAAGAGATTATACCTCATGTGGATTTTTTTTTTTGGGGGGGGGGTCACTTATATAGTAGCTGTTCAATGTATTTAAGAACTCTAAGAAAATTACCATGAATACCTTTTCTTCAGGGATGAAAATAATTGGTCAAGTTTAATTTTATGAAATGCATCACGATATATATAGTCAACATATAAAGAATAAAGAAAGATTTCTGGACAATAGCTTGCAAACAGATATATTGTCCACTGCCGAATAACCTCTTCGGAAAGCGACATGTGACTCATCAATTTTGTTGTTTTATTCTACCCAATTATACAGTCTATTCATCCATAATTTCCTCCACGCAGAAAACTTCGCCAAATATTTGTATCTGTATATATTTCAAATGTTGCTGCTCCTAAAAGATTGGCATGATGAACAATCCTCAAATATTAACATGATAACATTATTATATGTCCAAAAACTATTTTAAATCAGCATTTTTGTACAAAGCCTCCTCATCAGTACCTTCAGTGCTTTGATTTTATATCTAAAGAAAGGGGCCACCAGATGGACACATGTTGCACCCCTCTTGTTGTGGGGATTGAGTTTAATGGTGAATTTAAGCCTCAAATGACCAAGCGCATGATGTATACTTTCAACGAATAGACACTTTTTAAGATTGATGTGTTTTATATCCTAATGTGACGCTGACGGTCGGAATGTACTTTATCCAATCCCGTATTCAGTTACTTCCCTTTATGTGAAATCATTCGTTATTGAACAACACAGTGTTGAACAAGAGCAACTATAAATAACAGTTGCATAGCATTGTTATAAAAAGATTAAGGTAAATTAATAGTAACATATCTAAAATATCACTTAATTATTGAATGATTCAACGTAGGTTCAACCGTTGACAATGTTTTAACTTACATTATTTTCCTCCAAATACCCTGACAATAGTAGAGCTCTAGCTGTTGCATGATATTAGTTTCTGTATTGTTCAGTTCTTACAAAACAATACATTAATTTCCACATTCTTTAGAAATAATGAAAAAAATCCCCCTTCTAAATGCACTAGCACCATTCCCCAAAATGTTGAGAGAGCCCTGGATGTACACTTAATGACTTACCTTTACTCTTGTTCATTTAGGGCTGAACTCTGTGGAACTTGGCACTCAAGGAGCATTTGAAGAACTATTTAGAAGAATGACATCTAGAGAGGTATCCTACATTTACATACAGGCTTTGATTATTGAAGTGGCAATAAAAAATAGAGCATTTTAATATTGTCAGGTCCATTGCAATTCTGTATTGTTAGCTAGTTATTAGGATTTGCATGTTATAAAAACTTTCAGTTTAAAATTTTCATACACTTATCCAAGGACTTATATACATACAAGTCCTTGACGTATCATAGCATTAATTATTTTATAATGATTTCCTTTTTTATAGTCTTTATTGCTATTTTTTAGGAGATAGAACATGCTTATTCACCATCACGTTGGTCACACAGGATGGGACCTGATGATGTCATCAATGCACACATAAAATCTGTCACTGACGGTAGGTATACATGTGTGAACTTAATTGAAACACTGAAAAACAGCTAATTATATTCAAATAGACAGCTAGGTCAATGTATCATTGGATTATGAATGCAAAATATTCAGTGAACATGTCAAACTTGTGCTAACGGTCACCTGGCATTAAAGGTCATTTTGAACACTCAAGGTCATTATAAATACCACATGACCACGTGATCACTGTCTTATTCGGCCAAATTGGCCATTTCCCTTGACTGGCTGCTAAACACAAGTTTGACTGTACTGCTTAGGTGTAAAAAAGTGTTAGTTCCTGGTTACATATGCTCATTAAAACTAGGGTAGGTTGGCAGGGAATTGTTTAGGCCCCACTCTGAAGGTGGAGGGGGGCATATGATATAGGTTTACCCATGTCCGCCTGTGCAACTGAAAAAGTATTAGGGGGCAGAGTTATGAAATCATAAATTATATAGAAATATTTATCAGCATTTGAAGTTGTACATAAAGGGGTTTAACTCAGTCAAAGGCTATGAATTAGTGAAACTTAATACGACCAAACAAAGTTGTACATAAAGGGGTTTAACTCAGTCAAAGGTTATGAATTGGTGAAACTTAATACGACCAAACAAAGTTGTACATAAAGGGGTTTAACTCAGTCAAAGGTTATGAATTGGTGAAACTTAATACGACCAAACAAAGTTGTACATAAAGGGGTTAACTCAGTCAAAGGTTTTGAATTGGTGAAACTTAATACGACCAAACAAAGTTGTACATAAAGGGGTTAACTCAGTCAAAGGTTATGAATTGGTGAAACTTAATACGACCAAACAAAGTTGTACATAAAGGGGTTAACTCAGTCAAAGGTTATGAATTGGTGAAACTTAATACGACCAAACAAAGTTGTACATAAAGGGGTTAACTCAGTCAAAGGTTATGAATTGGTGAAACTTAATACGACCAAACAAAGTTGTACATAAAGGGGTTAACTCAGTCAAAGGTTATGAATTGGTGAAACTTAATACGACCAAACAGCCAGTCATGCTACATTAACGATTATGAGTCTATTGAGAGTTTTACATAGTACATATAGTTAGTGTGATACTTATGTATATGTATTGTTGTACTTCAGGTAGCAGTAAGGCTCTTGAAGTGGCAGATTGTGAAATTGGATTTTCATATGGATTATCAGAAAAAGAGAAGTTGGATATTTTTGGTGCCAAGACATTACCTGGGGGTTGGTGTATAGAATATAAAAAATCCACTAAATTTGTACATTTATGTTTTCTGAAACCATAATAAGAATTATAACAATTGAAACGATAACTTTGTAATATTGAAGAACGAGTCTTTCAAGGAAGCAAATCTTAATGCATACATAATTATATACACTCAAACCAACTTATAAACCGCCACCTGATATTATTGGATATGAATTGATTGTTGAAAGTATAAAGCAAAAACTATTTTTATTTCTGTAATGATATTGAAAGTTTATTAAAATTAATGCTTGTAATCGTTAATTAGACATTTTTTACAGACAAGTGATAATCGAAATTCATGATCGAAACTTGGAGGAACGTACCTGTCTCAACGGAACGCTGGACTCCCAACATTCCAACTGCTCTGCCTCTTTCTTCTACAGACATCGGGGTGATGTTTTATGTTTTTATGATAGCGTATAGAAAACCGAATCGATTGAAATATGCTGACCTCATTTTTATTGAATGCACGGGATTCACGAGCAATATAATCGATAACGAAGTATACGTTTCGCATGGGTAACTGTGCAAGAGAATATGCAATCAAATAATGTAAAATTACTGGTAATTGAATGAAATTATTGTATGCAAAATTTCAGAAATCTCTGCCGCATAATTTCCGAGAAATTTCAGTTTACAAACTGGCGGTTTATAAGTTGGTTTGAGTGTAGAAGGAGGCTCATAGATCACTCTCAAGAACGACCAATGAATATTATTCAATCCTTAAAGTATAAGTCAGTTTTCATAGTTTGATATATGACACATTTACATTTTATATTTAAGAGGCTCCAATTCTTATGTATATACATGGTGGATATTGGCAAGCTCTGGGGTAAGTGAGATGAAATATAAATATTTCTTGCTACATACCATTCCCTGATACCATTTGTCAAGTACTTAAATTTATCTGATGGTACAATTTCTTTAAAATCTTTAATCTGTCACAATTATTTCTTATTTAATAAGCAAGGTTGATATGTGTTTGAACATTACAAAATTGTCAAATTTTTGTGGTTCTACCCAGAGGTACGTCTGGGATTTTTCTGCACTATTTAAAATGGGAATGTTGCCAAATTTCCCTGACTGTAGGTGTGATGTTAAACCTCAGTGATACATACATACATGTATATATTTTCAGAAGAGAAATGTCCAGTTTTATGGTTCCTGTATATTGTAAAGCTGGTGCAGTGGTTGTATCTATAGGTTATGACATAGCACCACAAGGTAGAGTTAATTAAATCATTACCTGTCAGGTTTTTTTATGTTTTAGGGAATGCACCCTAGCCCTTAATATGGGGATGAAATAGCAGATTAAAGCCTCTTTTGGGAAAAATTCTCACCTGAAACCAATTAGGAGAATGAAATTTCAAGGAGTAAATTGGAAATATGGGGGAAATTGCATGATTTCAAAGAAATTTTTAGAGGGACAGTTGTCCTTTGTAGGCTACAACTGTATAGTAATGATAACCCGTGATTTAATATACTTTACAGCTAATTTTTTAAAAGTGTTGCATACTGACTTGAAATAACTTGTTTGATATTCTACAGTGTTTAACTAAATGTGATTGATAAAATAGTAGTTTGTGTCCTTTATCATAATCGAATTAAACCAACTGGAAGTCTCATGTGGTATTAAACATGCATATTTAAAACCCGTTAAGTATACATACATGTAGTTGTTGAAATCCATCCAATATTTTAAAATGCTGTATTTCAGCAAACATTGACACTATTGTATCACAAGTGAAGAAAGCAACAAGTTTTGTTTTGTCAATGGCTAAACGGCGAGGATCAAGGTATGAAAGATTTAAGTATTTCTGGTTGCACTTGAGTCTTTTACCATTCTTATAACTCAGTTTGATATAATGTGTAATTTACAAGAGTCTAGTATTATTAATTAAGGTACAATGACATAGAAGTGGACTAATGAAATCTTGATCTGATAGTCTTAAAGCCCCATGAGCATTTTGCTATAAAAATATATATGCAAAAAAACAAACGATTGCTGATATTATCCCAAGATAATAATTACCGACGAAACGAGCCTTTTTTCTTCTAAAAACACTCACTACGCTGTGAATTTTGCATTTGTAAACTTGAAATATATAGAGCGCGTGACGTCACTTTACGCTGTGTGCATGGGGAAAACACAGCTGTTCTATAAATAGTATTTATTTCAATGATATTGAAAAAAATACGATAGTGGTTTTGGAAACATGTTTTCTTGCTATAAAGTATGCATGAGAGGAAAACACACCAGATTCCTCTGTTATAGAACACACAGAAACTATTGTGACCGACACATTTATATGCTTATGGGACTTTAAGTTAGAATGCAATTTTAGTTGAATATTTTTCTGGCTTAATAAAATAATTGTTGTGATTGAGATTTTATTGTATTTATTACAGTGGAGTATATCTATGTGGACATTCAGCTGGTGCCCAACTGGCTGCTATGATGTTATTACAGGATTGGTCAGCGGAGATGATGGTTAGTCCAAGTCTAATAGCAGGTACCTTTATTTCTTCATTCATGACTGTTCCTATACTGTGTAATTTTATTATCGTCTGTCTGTCTGTCCGTACACACCCAGGTGTCATTGTGGGGTTAGGGTAAGTACAAGTTGTCGTTATGGGGTTCCAGTACGTACAAACCGACGTTGTGGGGAAAATTTGTGCTTATGGGGTGCAAAAATGTTGCTTGTGGGGTTCAGAAGATCAAAAGAAGATCAATGGCGGCACCCCACAATGTCACTTCAGTGAGTACGTCCGTCCGTCCATCATTCCGTCCCAAATTCTTATGTATGATGATGAACTCTATTAAATTTTTTGACAATCTGGGTTAAACATTTTCTACCCGAATTTAGACAAATTGAGAAAACAACAAGTGAAATTTTTATTTCCAGTTGACAGTTCGGACTCGGGACAACTTTCACCTAGGTAAACATAAACACAGTTACTCTCTATGTAAAGTCCATGTCAGAAAAATAACAGGAAATTATTTTCCAGTTTGACTTTAGGGGGCATCCATGTTTGACAAATGCTGTAGCTTTGAAGTAAACATCTACGTTATTATATCATTCAGGGGCAGTGCTGGTTTCTGGTGTATATGACATGTCTCCACTGATCAACACCTACATTGGAGATCCACTCAAACTGACCAAGTATGTTTCCAATCATTATTAAGTCTGTACTGGTTAAATTTTGTTATACTTTAGGTCTAAGAATTATGTTAAGTTGAGTTAAATTACCAAATACTTGTGTACTTGTTACCATCCCTTGTCAAATTGAATTTTAGGCAATCTGGTTTGAGTTGCAATGCTGCGTTTTTTTCAAGTGATGTATATGTTGTGATGTGACTTGAAGTGAACATGTTTCCATATACAGTCAGACATGTGAACAAACCATTGGGAAATACAAAATATGACTTTTATTGACAGGACATTTTTTAGAAATAATAAAGGACTGTTTTAAAGAATGACCTTTATTTGGAAGTGGCCACTAACGTAACTTTTACTGTACCACAAAAGTCTCTTAATGATAATTTTTATCACACTTGTTATACTGTCCATATATTAATTTATATTGTACATAGCGGACTGTTAACATGTAAGATGGTGTGTTTGTTTTTTTAAAATGGTCAAACTCCACGAAAACATTCATCATACATTAAGGACATATCTGACAGTTTCCACAATATTACACATATAGGCATATAGGCAAAATAAAAACGTATAGAGATTTTTTTAAAACTGCATGATCATAGCATATGATAATAGAAACATTTTAAGATAAACAAAAATGAGGGTCGCAGTGCTCGTTTTTGAGTTGTCTGCCCTTGAATGTGACATTATGGCTCATTTTAGGTCATTTCAAGGGCAGATAATTCATAATGTAGGAAAACAAGGTCTTATTTATTTTCCTTTTTAACTAGCCGACTTCTTTTCATGCAATCGCCCAAAATTTCAAGAACTGTTAATGAGTGTTTTTGTATTTGTTTCTTCTTTACCGTAACCAATGCCAATTTTCCTAAAACTTGGTTTAATTTTGAAGAATTGTCAGTCTGTTAACTTCAACTGAAAAAAGCTAATAAAAATATTTAATGGAATTGCATGAAAATTTGTATTTTGACCAAGAATAAAATGAGAAACATAAACCAAAAGTAAAAATATGGTATTTAAGATTTATGTATGAGTGATCTGCCCTTGAAATGACATAAATTAAGCCAAAACGGCATAAACAAGGGCAGATAACTCAGAAACTAGCACCGCGACCCCCATTTTCTTTTCGATTAAAATGTTATCATATGTTATTATCATGCAAAGTTTAAAAAAATTCTCTCTATACGTTTTCATTTTGCCTATAATTATGTTTAATAGTAAAATTAACGTCACAGATGCGCACTACGTTGCGCAATAGCAACTACCGGATATGTCTTCAAGGCCAAGATAATCTCTAATACACCTACCCTACTCTGTACCAGCTCCCTATTATTATATAAAGATACTCTGGATAAATTCAAATTATTCTTGGGTAGTGCAGTAGAACCGTTCTAAACTGAACTTATTCAGACTGACAAAAATGTTCAGATTTGAGAGGTTTTCGAATAAGAATGGTTCCTGATGACAAAGGTCTTTAGCATTAAATACATGTAAAAAATCAGGACCAGCTGATGCGTTTGGTTTATAGAAGATTCTGGATTAGAAAATTTTGGATTAGTGAAGCTTGACTGCATATTGCATTGGACCCCAAATATTAAAAAAAATATATATATTTTTATGCACTAATGGTATTTTATTTCAGAGATGATGCAGATAGGAACAGTCCTATATTACTTGTAGATCAGATCGCCAAGTTCAGTTATAACAGAAGATTGATTGTCGCCTTTGGTGATCATGATCCACCATCATTCCAGACCATGAGTACAGACTTCAATAGTGTAAGCATTTAAACATTTGACTGCTTAAAGATAGCATAAGCCTTAAGTCTTTACAAAACCCTATCTTATGAAGTTTAAACCCAAATGAAACTTATTTCAATCAATTCAATATTCGAGAATTTAATTTTAAAATGCAGAGCTTATTTTCCTGTTTAATTTGTGATAATTCATATTTACAAACTAAAATGAGATTCATCATCAAATGCTTCAAATATATGTGATGATGATCATTTTTCAAACTGAAAGTACCGGTAGTTAATCTATTTCTAGAAAGGTTAGAATTATTTTAAGTCATTCAAATAAAATTCAAATGACAAACTTGGGCAATTTTAGAACTTGAATTGAATAATTATAGTTTGATATTAGAGGTTTATGAAGAAACCCCCCGAAATATCGGACTCCCTGAAAACCAGCATTCCCTGAGAAAGAGACAATTTTCCAAGACCCATTTTTTCGAATTTAGTGTCAAAAGCTCTGTGGAAACCAAAATTCTAAAAAAAAAACAGACTTTTGACGAAGTCAGGAAGGAGTCTGATATTGAGGGGGTTTTCTGTACATGCAATTAACTATGTTTACTAGATAACAGATAATAATCTTTTACTAACCTGTCATTCTATTTCATTTATTTATAATTTATCTTTAAGTTGCATTATGTATGTAACTATGATGTTATAATCTAGGCATTACTTGAGAGAGGTATAAAGTCTACAATGATTCTGGTACCTGATACAGATCATTTCAGTGTGATAGAGAATCTACAGTATGAGGATTACTCTCTGAACAAGGTTAGTTACTTACTGAAACACGGTCATACGATATGTCCAGATACATGCTGTTTTAAATGCCTATTAGCTTTTTGAATTTTGTAATCCTAAATGGTAGATAAAATGAAAGTAAAAGTCAGTAATGTTACATTTTGCTGCCATTAAATATTAAAAGACGTCGAGTGAACTCTAGGGGTAGCAATTTAAAATGCCAAAAAATGAGACATTTTTCTCTCAGTCGCGTCAGTAGTGAAAAAACGGCCTGATGAATTTTTTTTAAACGCAGAAAAGATTAATGTTAATCATGAAAAGAAACATTAAAGGTCCATTAGCTTTTTGAATTTAGTAGTACAGAACAATAGAGATAATGATAGTAAACTATAAGAAATATATTTTATTTGCTCAAAAACAATATTTACATAATGCCTTATTTTAGCCACATCTCGTAAAATGTTGTTAAGTTTTTTAAAAAATTTTTTGCTGTACGTATCATTAAAAAAATACTGTGCTACATTTCTGCAAGTGATTCGTGATTAAAAGATAGGAAATTTTGGAGAGTTTTGGAATGATCCTATGTTTTGCTAAATGAATTGTTTTTGATATTATGTGTTATTTTCTGACCACAGGAAATTCTCAAATTGATGAATCTCAATATAGGTTCTATACTGGACCAGATGCAGTCTTCAAGTATTTCCTAAAGTCATGACTACAACATAGAATTGTTGAAAAAAAAGCAGATATTTTCTACATTATGACTAAAGGAATTGTTGGTGCAGGGACATACAGATAATAGTTTCCATGGTTTCTGTGATTTTAATATGGTATTATGATTTATTTTTATGTGATTGAATTAATGTAAACTGAGGCCATCATTAAAAAATATTTTGTATGCTGTTATGCTACCTACTCACCGAAAAGGTCCCTAGACTGAAAAAAAAAATGTTTATTTGGAGTGCTCTGACCCAGAATTTTCGAACTGGGTAGGTAGGTAGGGATTTTTTTACTATAAATAAACAATAGTAAAAAAAAATGCCAAAATAAATTTATTTTTATTTATTTGCTAGGATTTTCGTGAGTAGCAGGGGTATTCCAAACAAACTTATTTTTATTTTTAGCCCTATCCAACTTTTTTGGTTTCTCAAGTAAGAATTTGTTTTCAAATAAAAAATGGCATTCTGATATGTATTTTTTGGGGTTCAATATAAAAATTAAATTGTAAAAAATTATTTCCTGCCCACCTAACCACTGAAAGTTTTTTGGGGTAGGGTTACAACAAGCAAACATTTTTTAAAGGATGGCCTGACTGTGGTAAATATCCTGTTTAGTGTTCTTATATGATTTTGAAACTAATTGGTGCTGGATACTGATCTATTGTTATAAGTAACGGTGTTATTTTATTTAGTGTTTTACTTCTTGTTAAACATAGGGGAGTATTTTACATTGAACCATATCATGCTGCCAACTACTGCATTTGTCTACTTGACCTATTTCATTCCCTAGATTCTATGATAGCATTAGCAGTATTTGGTGATATACTTGGCCGATATTGGTTCTGATTTTTGGAAACTTAACGATCCTTCAGCTTTCCATAGACGTCATTCACACGGCGCGTTTTTCTAAATCCGCCATGCAATTGTTAAAGTGGTCCTGTTCATGTTGCAGTACAAGTTGATGTAAGTTCAGTTTCCTTGAGATCTTTCAGTACTTTGATTGTGTTTTGTGATTAATGCTGACTCTAGCTTATTTACAGAGTGGAAGAGTAATGTTAATGATATAGAAACTTATTTTCTAGACTTAGAATTGTCTGTTAAACTTTCAAATTATTTATGTTTGGCCATGAACTGGACAGCATGAATGCCCACATGGTGTCATATATGATCTCTGTTGTCTTTGATTTTATATTAGACATATTACGTGAATCTATGTCAAGTGCCAGTTAATCTTCAGACTTTTAAAGAATATTGTTATGTTGTGAAACTTATTTATTATTTACTCATTTGTTTAGAGATTTTTATGCATCAATGTCTGTTTTCGGAGGATTTTGTAACTGTGTGCAATAGATATATTACATGTAGTAAGCATAGTGACTTATGTACAAATGTTTAATATTCGTGTTTGTATTTAGCAGATTAGTCTTGACCCAGATGGTTCTGTAGAATTTGTATTATGTTAGCCATAAATTGTTTCTGGTTACCTGATCTGCTCTAATTTCCCCCTCGATCCTAGACTTACTAGGTCCGATATATGGTACATTCATTGTCAACTTTTTTACCTTTCCCGACCAAGTTTTCAAGAATGATAAAACAAGGATATAGGACAGATTTCCCACCTGTGACACTATTTTTAACGAGCATGTTACTGGAAACAAACTGATTTCTTATACAGTTGTTGATTTTATACAATATCTTCTGTTGTGACATATTTTTTTATGCCTGTATTTTTCATTATCTTACTTGCCAATTAATGCAATGATACAATTTTCAGTTTACTCCATATTTTGATATTTTTTAACGCCGAGTAATTTCTTTTTTTTAATAGTATTTATGAGCAAACAAATCTTGAGATGTATTAAGGAAATAAATGCTGAGTTTTTATACATTCCACAAAAAGAAAGATTTTGTATAATATTCATTAAAATATTTTTATATCATATTGCTCTATAGGATATATTTGCATTTATACAATCCGAAAGCGTTGTTAAGATTATATGTATTTTTGTTGGTGAATTCATTTTAATTTGGTGTTTTTTTTTACAAAAAGTATATTATGTAACTATGCCTTGATATATTAGAAGAAGATATGTGAAAGTGTATAAGTAAGGCAGTAGAAGTAGGCTATTGTTAAGTGTTAAGCTTATGAAAGTAAATTATTTATGAATGCTAAATGAAAAACTCGGGAAATAGCATTTTTCAAAGATTTATGTATCATACTGTATCGGATGATAATCAGGAGTTTACTCCCTTTGATATCCTAGATAATTATTTGTTTTTGTTGTTGTGGTAAGAGTGTTCATGTTATTATACATTTATATTTTTATTGATATTTTTGTAATTAATCAAAATATGAAATCCTAATTATAATAAATTGGTAATTGTTGGCTTTTATTTTTTTTTTTTATCTCAAAAATAAAATTGGCGGTCACTGTTTCTTTTTTCAATAATTATAAACAACAAAATAAGTTCTAAATTATAAACAACAAAATAAGTTCTAAATTATAAACAACAAAGTAGGTTATAATACTGCTGAGTGAGTTAAGAACATGGTTGATAATACAAACACAAACAAATAACTGTTTGTATCAAATTTATTGGCATTTTATAAATCTATATATATCAAATAATCATTTTTTGAACACACAACCGTTCACATATATATGGTTTTACATAGAAATGTATTGGTTAACATTCTGCTTGCATTTGTATTATAGTAAATACAGAGGTAAACATATCACGCACTTCATTACTTAATATACTCGGTATGACGTATGTAGGTAAATTGGTTTTCCCTTGTACACACAAGGTATATCAATCAAAAATGTTTTAAACGAGCAATATTTAGACTGAAGTAGACGAAACAATTTCACATATAACGTTCAGTTCATTTACACCCGAGTGAGTGAGTAAGCCACCACAGGCGTAGGCATGAACAGAAATGGTTTCAAACCAAACACACCTCAGCTTCCTAGTATGGTAGATAACTGACGCATTGTAACCAAATGAGGATTAATATTGATTAATCAGAATGCTACAATTGTTTTTAATTATTTGAATAAATCAAGGGCTCGGCGCAACACTGTTGTAACTTGTTCTTATTTCCATATGAGTTATGACACTGTTGCGTTGAACCCTCGAAATGAGGTTGAAAAGATACAATTAGTCGCATTCGTTAAATATAAGACTTATAGATGTCCTAGTATTTGAACCATAACAACATTGGCATCATATGAAGGAGAATAAACAAATCCTGATTAGGCAAAGGAATAATAGCATAAAGTGGTACATAGTAAATAAAATAGGAACTACCAATCAATGGCAAGAACAGTAACTGGAATCATCCAATCAGCTATCAGTTTACATAGACAACGGTCTAACCCACACAAGAACCAATCAGCTATCAGTTTACATAGACAATAGTCTGTAACAAACACTTGAGCCAATCAGCTATCAGTTTACATAGACAATGGTCTGTAACAAATGCAAGAACCAATCAGCTATCAGTTTACATAGACAATGGTCTGTAACAAATGCAAGAACCAATCAGCTATCAGTTTACATAGACAATAGTCTGTAACAAACATTTGAGCCAATCAGCAATAAGAGGTTCATTTAAGTGTACCTCATTACAAAACAACAAACTAAGGCCTTGACAAGTTTAGGAAGAGAGGTTAGTTAAAAAGTATGGAAGAAATTAATATAATAAACTCGTGATTAAATGATAAATAGCAGTTTAACAAGTATGTAAAAGTATATAAAGCAATATCATACAAATAATGGAAGATGCAAGTATAATATTATGAGTTTCATGAATTTTCGTTAAATACGTAATTCATAAAACAAGAAATACATTTTTTATGTCTATATTATTACGCAAATAATCATTTTGCATGAAAAAAAATTACACAAGAAAACTCAAACTTGTTTGAGTAGTGTACAACCATGTTAGTTAATTAATACATATAAAATAATTGTGTCATTAATTTTTTGTTCATTATTTAACAACTGCAGTTCTATAATGTTACATAATCCAGATATATAACTAAATCTACATAGTACTACGCTATAAATTACCCTTCCAAAATCAGTTCTAAAATAACAACAAAACAACCAATCAATGGTAAGCTCATATTTAGAATCAGCCAATCAGTGAACAAGAAGAAATTCAAATTGTAACTTCCCTTACAAAACCATGATTAAGAAATCGGTACATGTACAAGACATTCCTGAACTAAATTTGAAAAAAAAGATTAATTTCTCTCTCAACAAGAATTCCAGCAACATAAATTCCAAAGATAATTTCACAGCATGATTCGATATCGTTTTCATTGAAATTTGACTGACATTTGAAGGGGTAAATGGTAATAATTTACGTTCCCGTGTTTTGGCATATATACATCAATTAATACATTACACTGGTATCTTGTATGAAACAATTTATACATCAATAGCACCATAAACAAAAAGTCACCATAACTCACATAAAATAAAGACCCAAGAGTCGAGCAAAATCTAACCATGAATTATGCTTGAACAGAATGTGATAAAAATAGCCATGATTTAGACCTAGAAACTCCAGACCATACTGCATGTTATGTCAAACACAGTACCAGGTTCAATGATAAAATAAAACAAATTATACAAATACCTGCTTGGACAAAATACATCACTTTTGTTAACAAGACAGCGAGCAGGATAAAGATAAATGCAAAAATATAGATAACTAAATTCAACAAATATGGCAAACAAAAGTCATAAAAAACATAAAAGAGTTAAACAAATATTTAAAAAAAAAATCGAAATAAAAAGTCTTACAATATTGCCAATCTGGTTAGATTCTGGGTTTTTGCAAGGTGGCAATATTTCAGTATACACATAACGGTCAGTCAGAATGCATAGAAATCACAGACAGGACTGTGGTTACATGTAGAACGATATAAAAATCCCCAGCTCAACATTCATACGCACGCAGACAAAGACATTCACAGATATCGAAAAGTTAGCTTGTCACATCCAAGAAATCAGTTTTTCGTTCATAACCATTTCTTTATATCATCACTAACAAAGTACGTATTGAATCTGTATCCCTGATTGATGAGAAATCTCACATGGTTAAATTGGAACAGAGTTTTACTATTTAGAGCTGATTAATTCACCCTGAACATACCGACTTCAGACTTAGGCCTGCCAATTCCAAACCAGGCAAATTTGACAGCATGAGCTCATGTGTTTGATAGCATGAGCTCATGTGTTTGATAGCACAAGCTCATGTGTTTGATAGCATGAGCTCGTATGTTTGACAGCACAAGCTCATGTGTTTGATAGTATGAGCTCATGTGTTTGATAGTATGAGCTCGTATGTTTGATAGCATGAGCTTGCATGTGTTTGATAGCATGAGCTCACATGTTTGATAGCATAAGCTCACATGTTTGATAGCACAAGCTCATGTGTTTGATAGCATGAGCTCACATGTTTGATAGCATGAGCTCACATGTTTGATAGCATGAGCTCACATGTTTGATAGCATGAGCTCACATGTTTGATAGCACAAGCTCATGTGTTTGATAGCATGAGCTCACATGTTTGATAGCATGAGCTCACATGTTTGATAGCATGAGCTCACATGTTTGATAGCACAAGCTCATGTGTTTGATAGCATGAGCTTGCATGTGTTTGACAGCACAAGCTCATGTGTTTGATAGTATGAGCTCATGTTTTTGATAGCTAGAGCTCATGTGTTTGATAGCATGAGCTCACATGTTTGATAGCACAAGCTCACGTGTTTGATAGCACAAGCTCACGTGTTTGATAGCATGAGCTCACGTGTTTGATAGCATGAGCTTGCATGTTTGATAGCATGAACTCATGTGTTTGATAGCATAAGCTCATGAGCTCACAACTAGTCAGACTATCTAAGAATCAGCCAGGATGTGTCAGGGACAATCTAACAGCATGGTGTTGACATTCATACAGTAATACTAGCTGGCAAGACAGATAATGAATGGATCATGAAAACTGAAGATATCTACATGTTCTGGTTTCTACATACTATCTGTAACTAAAACATAGGTTGTAACAGAATATTTAATCAGGAAGCTGGTAATTTAGTCAAACCTGTGAACTAAGGCCACCCTCAGGAAAGACAATGTGGCTTTATTGACAGGTGGATTTTATACAGAGGTCATTTTGTTCTATACAATTAATATACATGTATTATTCACAGGGTGGCTATATTCGTAGCTGACCGCTAAGCCAATTTTGACTGTGGAATACAACCTTTCCAGAGCGGCCCTCTCTTGAGCAACAACCTCCCTTCAACAACAGCATTTATTTTCCACTGTAAGATTTAACTGTTAATCTAACCTCTTTAGAGCAACAACCTCTCAACAACAACATAACATTGCCACTTCCAAAGGGTGTTGCTTGAAAGTTATAACTGTGTATGGATTAGACATTAGCTATACAGAGGTATCTTGTTTAACCATACAGACAGTTCTGCTAGCAATATACGTATGTTTCAGAGATCTAGACAGGCTTATAGGATTTACTGAAAATTGATTATTATTGAATCCAGCCATGTTGTTGAATAGAAACCATCTCTAAATGTTACATTAGAAGTAAAACATAAGCACATTTTGTTGGCACAAGTCACAATAACTACAACTCATGTATCAGAGTGATTTACAAGCTATCGGAAACATACCAAGTACCGTACAATTAGTTATAACGACAATGCATCACAACCTATTCCTTTTTAAGTTAATACCCCAGTCTTATTGAACGTTATCATTGTCTTCAATATACAGTGCAACCTCTCCAGAGCAGGCCTTTCTAGCACAACAACCTCTCAACAACAACATAATTTTGCTATTACCAAAAGGTGTTGCTTTGTAGAGGTTGCACTGTAATAAATAGCTGATATCTCTCGTACATTTTACTTCAACAGCTTCTCGGAGCAGCTGAACAGGTCTGTGCGCGAGCTTGGTATACGGTCAAACCTGTGAACAAAGGCCACTCATGGGAATACAAAATGTGACCTTTATTGACAGGTGGCCCTTCATCGGAGGTCATTTTTTTCTTAATAATTAATGAAGGTTTATCAAAGAATGACCTTTATTGAGAGGTTGGCCTTTATTGGGAGGTGGCCTCTAACACAGTTTTGACTGAACCATTATACATAATAGGTATACAAGATTATCATACATGTGTGTTATTGATTTTATCCTAAATAGTATTCTTTTATAATTATTACTATATAGTACTCAGATGTCAGATAAAATAAATGATAATATGAAACAATGAGTTAAAACTGACCAAGTAAGATCAACACTGCTGGCACAGAAACTGAAAATAATACCATCCATACAAATTTGTATGATTATTTATTCTCAAGTTAAACTGTGTTCATCCACATGTCTTATTTGACATAGAACACAACAACCTATACATCATCACAATCTAGCATTATAAGGCTTTAGGTCCATTTTATCCTACATCCATCAGTTTCCTATATTAGTGTTGATTATTCTCATCTACGATGGCATCTCCATTATCATCTGTCATCACAGTTACCAATGATCCAACAGCCTTACCGACCTGTCCTGCCATGTTGAATAGTTCCCCAACATTACTTGATCCTGTAAATATCAAATATTTAAGTTAAATGAGATGCAACATTAGAGGGTCATGGGTTTGAGCCCAGCTACTGACCATGTCTCTTTACATGAGAAAGTAGGCAGTTATTTATGGAGGATGGGAGTCTAGTACTGGTTCTTCCCAGGTGAACACTGTCCGCTTATATGACTCTGACTGTTAAAATGGGGCATACAACTCAATTACAGCTCATACAATACTTTTCTTACACAAGTTCTGAGAATTCAGTTACTGCTTGAAGATGGTCAGTGAACCATTCTAAAATAATCAAGCAATGCTCACAGCCTATACATGTGTCATCATTGCAAGCAAAACTTTGTCATTACGAGCATCCCCAAGCACCACAATCTTGAGTAGTTTTTAAAGTCCTATCAATTTTAATAGAGTACTTTGTTTTTCACACATTGTTGCAATTAACTGCAGTCAATTTTGCAGAATTCACTTGTCTTATAGAAAAAGAAAGAAATAGTGTATTATAATATCATTTGATGTCTTCCTATGGTTATGAAAACAAGTTAGATTTTCATATATCACACTGTAAGCCAATACTTACCTCTGGCTGCATTATAAGATGGTAGTGTGTTATCAGATCCTATAATTGGACTCATATTCTTCTCATCGTCTGATAAAACTGAAACAAAAAATATCATATAACAATCACCTGCTACAATTAAATACAATGGAAACACATGCTCTCCACATTCTGAAACCAGAAAGGTGTCTGGAGGACATGAATGTCCCAGCTGAGAGTTGAGTCAAAAAGGGGCAATAACTCCTGTGAAAATGTTTGGATTTTAACAGAAATTGAATTTAACCTGTATTTTATTATCATTCACCTTCATGTATAACATGAAACCAATCCATAATATTTTTCTTGAGTTATCACTTGGAAACCAAAATATGAACAGACGGACGGAGCAACACTTCATGCCCTTCCACCCTTTTGAATGGCTGGGGCATAAAAATGGCTTTAAAACAAAAGAACAGTTGTGATGAAATAGTCACATTCTAATGATTCATACACTCAAGAATGGTCAGTTTTTTAAAGATTAATTATTTGATAAGTTTTATTCAAGAGGTGAAGACTATGATATTTTCCCAAGATTTACCTGCGTGGTCATGACCATTCATCTGTGGCGTTGATTCAAGCTGTGGTATAAGATACTTGGATGTACCACCAGGCAAGGAACTGTGTGAAGAACTAGGCGTAGTTAACGGTGACCCCTGAATTGACGATGATAATGATAAACTTCTCTCACCAGACTGAAATATGACAGCATAAATTAAACATACAAAGATAATACAAGAGAGATCTGGGAGCGGTGCCAACGCTCGTCTGTTCACTGTTTCATTGAGATCTACCCACCAATAAAGTTTCATGCAGATACCTCTCATAGTTTCTGAGTTATGAGCTACATTAAAATTTTTGCACGACACAGCTAGACGCCACAGTGATCACCAATAGGTCGACTTTTTCTTCAATAACAGACACGCTGATAATGATCTATGTAATATCATTCTAGGTAATTTCACATACACCAACTTGCTTATAATTCCATCACAATGATATTCATGACAGTGTCATGACCATGAGGGTGACAAAACTGGCCCCAGATTCACAAAAAAACTTTTTGTTCAAACTCCAACTTATTTACATGTATATAATCATAGTTACATTTCTCTGTTTTTTTACGCAGTTTTGAATGTGGTATTAAAAGAAAGAACAAAGATGGTTGAATAATAATTTCCCACAATTTCAACCTATCTCTTGATATGGTATAATTCAGTAAAATTGACTTGAGTCTGTTATTGGGAATTTGACTTTTGGCTCAAATGAAAATGGAGCCTTGAGACTTAATTTGCCCACCAGAACCACAATAGTACTTTAAGCTGGCATGTTTGACATGTTTTTAGTTAACAGGAAACAAATGGTAACATTTCTGGTCAAAGACACACAAGATCTCTAGACAGAAAAAAACGCTAGAGTCCATTAATGTATTTCTACTCAATTTTGTCTGTGAATCTGGGGCCAGACCATCACTAAGGCAACATAAACCATTCTCCACTGTCACCTCACATGATATTGTTTTCCTCAGATGAATGAATCAATATCGTCACACATGATACCGTGTTATATTGATATGATGGAGAACAGAGATATGGAGTAAACATGCAATCAATATAATGATAAACCATATTTCCAATATAAATAAATGTATCATCTATAATATAGCTGATATGACGGATGGAAATTATAAGTAAGATATTCATTGTAAGTCTAGAAATGGGGGTTGTGAATGAATGAAGAATTTCAGAAAATAAGCTGGAATTGTCTTTGTTTAATAAATTCTCCACGTACGGAGAAAACAGTTTTCACGCTAATCCACCAGCCCAAAGCCCAGGGCTAGTAAGTTTCTAATCGGGCTAGTGAATTTTCTAAAAATTGTGTATTCAGGCTAGTGGTAAATTGTCAATTTGTGATAGTCAACTTATAGTTCGGGCTAGAGCTTTAATAAATTAGTTCGAACACTGAGGAAAAAGTGATAAGAATACTAGTATTTAAAACATTACCTGTTCTAACAAAGTGCGTAATCTCTGTAATTGAGCTTCAAGTTGTCGGTTATGATCTTCCAGAATTCTCATTCTCGCTTCCAGACGACCTTTATGTTGCCGTAGTAACTTAGCTTCAGCAAGCATCTCCTCATCATGATTAGTGAAATCATCAGGTTGAGACTGAAGCTTGCTTTCATTGTTATTATGTTCTTGTTGGGTTCGAAGTCTGTCATATTCTGCTTGTAAAGTTCTAAAAAAAAGATATAGAAAAGAATATTATACTATTTTATTTTTTAGTTATATTTAATCTTGATTGTAATAGATCAATACATACTAGGTTACAAATCCATTGCACTTATCCCTAGATCAAGGCCTTGACCTCTATCAACAAATCGAGGGCTAAGCGCAACACTGTCATAACTTGTTCTTAATTCAATATGAGTTATGACACTGTTGCGTTGAACCCTCGAAATATAACTTAATTTATTTTATCACATAAAGGTGGATAATATAGTTATTGAAACAAACAAATCTCATGTCATGTGAAAATAGCAATTTACTGCTTGTCCAAATCAGTTTATACAGCTTCAGGATTTTTTATTGTTTATTGTGTGATTCACAGTCTGACCAATGGTATCAGATCTACCAGTAATTTTACTTACTTATTTTCCTCCTCGAGATCTCGAATCATCGCTTCAAGTTCTGTTTTCTGATGAACATCGACAGCCATCATAATCTGCATAGGACTCTTCAGCTGAAGAATAAATGAAGTCAAATATAGTCAGAAACATACATTCAGGATTAAATTCCACATACAGTACAACCTCTCCAGAGCAGTCCTCTCTTGAGCAACAACCTCTCTTCAACAACAGAATGATTATTTCCCACTGCGCCACCATTTAACTATTAATTCAACCTCTCTAGAGAGACAACCTCTCAACAATGAGATAATTTTCTTACTCTCAAAGGGTGTTGCTTAGGAGAGTTTGCACTGTACAAGAAAGTAAAGTCACCTGTTGCTAATTATGAACTTAGATGTAGGATTTTATTATTAACATTTACTGTCAAAACAGTATTGCATGAAAATATTTATCTCCATTATAACAGTGCCTTATCATTAACTGAAGAAAATATTAGAGGCAATTATTTATATTCTGCATACGTTGGACTACAATATAGAAGCTATAGTAAGTTTAACTGTATTGTCCAGACAGATGATTGAGAAGATTATAAAGGAGATTGGTCTGGTATTATGATAGATCTTAAATCATAATATGACTTACAACAGACTGTGTGGTATCACCATTCAAACTTTGACAATATTGCATAATCAAATTATGTTCATCATCTCTGAAAATAGAAACATGATATCAATATATTACAAGCATATATCACAATATGATATCTGTATATTACAAGCATAATTTATATCACAATATGATATCAGTATACTACAAGCATATATCACAATATGATATTCTGTATATATCAAAATATGATATCAGTATACTACAAGCATATATCACAATATGATATTCTGTATATATCAAAATATGATGTCAGCATACTACAAGTATATGGTATATCACAATATAATTATCAGTATATACTACAAGTATATATCACAATATGATAAAAGTATATCACAAGTATATATCACAATATGATATCAGTATACTACAAGTATATATCACATTATGATAAAAGTATATCACAAGTATATATCACAATATGATATCTGTATATTACAAGTATACATCACAATATGATATCAGTATATCACAAGTGTACATCACAGTATGATATCAGTATACTACAAGCATATATCACAATATGATATCAGTATACCACAAGTATATACCACAATATGATATTTGTATACTACAAGTATATATCACAATATGATATCAGTATATACTTCAAGTACTGGTATATATCACAATATGATATTTGAATACTACAAACATAATAATACCAAATAAACTAGAAGCCCAAGGGCAACATGTCGAGCCCCTGTATAGCCAGCTTGTGATCTTGACCTTTTAACTACAAGTATGGGTGATGTTCATGATACATCAATTCATTTGAAGTAACCTTTTATACCAATTTATTTCAAAATCCTTGAATGCACACAGAAGTCACAGCCCAGACAAGGAAAATATATTTGACTGAATGTGTAATCTTGACCTTTGACCTATGAAATCTGGGTGTTGCCCAAGACACATGGTCTCATTGTATTATGGCAAGTCATTTTCAAATAATTCAATGCATAAGGGAGACACAGCCCTGACAAAGTGTATAATGATTATTTTTTATGTTTGACCTCTAAGTGTGACCTTGACCTTTGAGCTAGAGACCTTGATCTTACGCACTGCACACCGTCTCATGGTGTTTAACAATTATGCCAAGTTATCTTAAAAAATTTCTATGCATAAGGGAGATACAGCCCGGACAAGGTCTATAATGCTCATTTTTGACTTTTGACCTCTAAGTGTGACCTTGACCTTTGAGCTAGAGACCTGGATCTTGCGCACTGCACACCGTCTCATGGTGTTTAACAATTATGCCAAGTTATCTTAAAAAGTTTCAATGCATAAGGGAGATACAGCCCGGACAAGGTCTATAATGCTCATTTTTGACGTTTGACCTCTAAGTGTGACCTTGACCTTTGAGCTAGATACCTGGATTTTGCGCACTGCACACCGTCTCATGGTGTTTAACAATTATGCCAAGTTATTTAAACTAGAAGCCCAAGGGCAACATGTCGAGCCCCTGTTTAGCCAGCTTGTGATCTTGACCTTTGAACTACAAGTATGGGTGATATTCATGACACATCATTTCATTGAAGTGAACTTTTATAACAATTTATTTCAAAATACTTGAATGCAAGAAGAAGTTAAAGCCCAGACAAGGAAAATATATTTGACCGAATGTGTAATCTTAACCTTTGACCTATGAAAATCTGGGTGTTGCCCAAGACACATGGTCTCATTGTATTATGGCTTCAAATAATTCAATGCATAAGGGAGATACAGCCCGGACAAGGTGTATAATGCTCATTTTTGACGTTTGACCTCTAAGTGTGACCTTGACCTTTGAGCAAGAGACCTGGATCTTGCGCACTGCACACCGTCTCATGATGTTCAACAATTATGCCAAGTTATCTTAAAAAGTTTCTATGCATAAGGGAGATACAGCCCAGACAAGGTCTATAATGCTCATTTTTGACATTTGACCTCTAAGTGTGACCTTGACCTTTAAGCTAGAGACCTGGATTTTGCGCACTGCACACCGTCTCATGGTGTTTAACAATAATGCTAAGTTATCTTAAAAAGTTTCTATGCATAAGGGAGATACAGCCCGGACAAGGTCTATAATGCTCATTTTTGACGTTTGACCTCTAAGTGTGACCTTGACCTTTGAGCTAGAGACCTGGATCTTGCGCACTGCACACCGTCTCATGGTGTTCAACAATAATGCCAAGTTATTTTAAAAAGTGTCCATGCATAAGGAAGATACAGCCTGGACAAGGATCCGGACGGACACACTAACTCACTCACTCACTCACTCACTCACTCACTCACTCACTCACTCACTCACTCACTCACTCACTCACTCACTCACTCACTCACTAACTAACTAACTAACTAACGTACAGACACGCAACCGCCATTGTGGCGACTATGTCGAGCTCACCGCAGGCGGGCTCGACAAAAAGTGTCAATGCATAAGGGAGATACAGCCCGGACAAGGATCCGGACGGACACACTAACTAACTAACTAACTAACTAACTCACTCACTAACTAACTAACGTACAGACACGCAACCGCCATTGTGGCGACTAAGTCGAGCTCACCGCAGGCAGGCTCGACAAAAACAACCTTGACATAAAAATGATAAAGTTCTCCCGGTCAATTAAAGAACAAACTCGTACACAGAGAGGAAATTACAATAAAAACTATCATGTCTATATTGAAAGAACCGAACTGATTGGACAATCAAATTTCTCGGATGATTCAGCCACATTATACAGATGCTCTTTTATTTCTTACAGACAACTTAACCTTCTCATATAATCTACACTGAATATCATTTCTCTCTAAGTCTGTATAGAGGTTAACTTACAAGTCAGGAGTGGTAGTAGCTTGTCTTTGTTCAACTTCAGCCAACCTGCATGAAAATATACACAATAGATTATACCAAAATAGTGGAAATCAATAAAAGATATATACAGAATGTCTACAATGAAAGCGCAGGATAATGACCCAGAAAGGATAAAGTAACAACCCAGATTTCATTAGTAAATGAAATATTTTCTCTGGGTGAAAAACAGAAAAAAATGACTTAATACATACGGGAAAAATTATATAAGTAAATTATTAAGACAGTAGATAGGAATATGACGCCATCCTTAAAAAAAATGTTTGTTTACGGTAACCCTACCCAGAGAACTGTCGGCGGGTAGGTAGGTAGGTAGGAAATGTTTTTTTTTTACAATTTAATTCTTATATTGAAGCCACAATACACATATCAGAATGCTATATTTTTATTTATAAAAACAACAACATTTTTTCCCAAGAGGCCAAAAAAAGTTGTAGGGAAATGCTAAATGCTCACTAACCATCATAATTAACACTATGCCGAGTGATAAATTCTATATGGGATGAATAAATTTTATAGTAAACTAGAAATGTCCGGAGGACACGGATGCCCCAGCTGAGAGTTAAGTCAAAAAGGGGCCATAAATCCATTGAAAATGTTTAGATTTTAATGGAACAAACTTGGCCTGTATTTTATTATTATATACATTCATGTAAAATTAAATTAAATATTTCTTGAGTTATCAATCGGAAACCGAAATTTAAACGGACGGATGGAATGACGGATGGGCAGGGGTAACACTTTATGCCCTTCAGCCATTTTGAATAGCGTGAAATATTGACAGGATGATATATATACATGTATAAGAAAATATGCCCCACCTGTTGGCGTAGAGTTCAAGGCGGGAATGCATGTCTTGGGAGATACTATGCTGTGGAGATGGTGACGGGCTGAAATAGAATGTAAGTAAACGTGTAATATAAACATACCAGAATAAACAAGTAGGAGAAAGCAAGGAAGAGCACCCATACTTTATTTTTGACATTTCACGTAAGGTGTTTTTCGTACACTAAGCCATCTTTCTGATTATAGTTATTAGAAACTGAACGACAGTTTGGCTTTCCTTAACTGTCACTCACTCAGTATGCATGATTTTCATGCGGGCCTAAGAACAACTTTTATCTGCATCCACCATGCAATTGTTAAACTATGTTCCCGTTTCAAGTTGCAGTGCAAGTCTACGTAAGTTCAGTTTTTATGAGTACTTTCAGTACTTTGATATTTCTATTGGACAAAGTTTAACTGCATTTATACAGTAAAACCCGTGAAAATCGGACTCCTTGAAAACAGGAATTCCCTGAAAATAGGTCAATTTTCCAAACCTTATTAAGTGGCTATGATATCCAAGACAGTGCTGGGGAGTGTTATAAGGATGGGGCATTAAATATGGGTCGTTCAGCAGTCAAAGACTTGGAATACCTCTAAGGGAAAAGAAGAAGCACATCCTGAAAAAAACGTTGAGAGCCTCCTCTGTGAAATAGTTTTCCTTATTTCGTGAACTATTCATGAACCATGCAAGAAAAGTTCAAGAAAAATTCATGATTTAATCAATTCTTTCAAAGGGGGACTACTGTGTAAATGAAGAATATATGGTAGAAATGATGTGCTTCAATATTAATAAAATGAAAAAAAAAAATGTCACAAAATTACGAAATTACCACGGACAATATGAACAACAACAACAATCCATGATTGGTTACTATGGAAACAAAATATTTCGTGAAGTCGGTGATGTGAAGGTCAATGTTAATTTCAAATATAAAAATATTTTCCGATCAGTGGACTGACTTCTCTCTAATCTCTATACACATTTATCGACCAGTATCATTCTGTAATATTGTTTTAATGACCATATATAAACAATAAATAATATTGGATGACGTTATCAACAGGGTTTCGAGAACGGGTTGTTACAAACGTGTCCACTGAACAAACTTTCACAACTTTATATATTTTATAAATTCTATTTTCTATCACAGTCTGTGTATGACACATCTTGTATTATTATTTTCTAACACTAGATGGCACATTCTCCCAATACAAAAAAAACACCATTTTGTTCACTTCAAAACGCATATCACACTTCAAAGAAAGCTGTTTTCCATAGACAGAAACCAAGTAATTATCCGGGCAAGGAATGGAAAGTTTCCCAGGAGTACAAAACTTGTGAACTTCAAAGCACTTTAATCCATACAGCACCAACTTATGTTCTGTTCAGAGCAAACAAACACTTTTGCATGAAAGAAAAACCAGGACATTCTACCTTTTCACCCCAAACAACAATGTTACAAACATTATGCACAATGTATATAATATTCATTTAGGATCATAGAATACAGAAAAAACGAGCCGAAAACGTCCATAAAATGTCCGTATTATAATATAATGAGTCATTCCATCTTTATAAATAATTCATCCGTATAAAATGTTGCATTACCGAAGTCTCTGTCCTGGTGCATTATTAACATTTAAACAGAACTTTCAACATTCCATCTGTAACAGATATTCACATAACAATGTAATATAATAATGTCATGTCTCTGTTGACAAAGGTCAATTTTATACATACACATAAATACTATAACCTGTATATCGAGGGCTCAGCGCAACACTGTCATAACTTGTTCTTATTTCAATATGAGTTACGACACTGTTGCGTTGAACCCTCGATATGTTGTTTAACAGCCCATTTGTCAGCTACCAGTCATTTCAGTGCAGTCCTTTGAGGGCCACTCCAAAGAATAACTGGGCATTTCGAGGGTTCAACGCAACAGTGTCGTAACTCATATTGAAATAAGAACAAGTTGCGACAGTGTTGTGCTGAGCCCTCGATTTGTATATCTACTCTTATTTTGATTCCAAGCTTTCCTGGTTATTTATCGTGCCCATGAGTTTGAAGCACTAATACACACCCCACCCATTTCCTGTGATTTACATAACACAGAACTTGGCTCAGTATGGATCGGGACACTGAAAAAATGTCCAAGAAAATTCAGACGGCAGAGCCGAGATTTAAATCCCAGACCTTTTGTTCAGTAGTCCGGGGCTTTATACATAAGAAGTAAATCACTATACAGAGTGTGCAGAAGAGAATCCTAGCCAACTAGCCGATCTTAATAGAGGAGTGCTACATGTACTCTAAACCTGTTTCTCTAGTAATTGACTCAGACTCAAACCTTAAATGTGTTTATATGCAATCACCCCAATAAGTTCTCAAGGAGAAATGTAGGCCTAGCCTGAGTTTCTAACTTGATGTAAATCTCCAGTAAGAAAAGAATAAAGAAATTTGACAGTTTGGAAACTGTTCAGCTTTTCATAGCCGTCACTCACAAGAAGTTTGATGCAGACCAAAGTACTACATTTTCTACCTCCATTCTACATCTAATGGTTAAACTAGTTCCTGTTCCATGTTGCAGTGCAAGTCTATGTAAGTTCAGTTTCCATGAGTACTTTCAGTACTTTGATTTCTGGTTTCATGCTCACTAAAAATATAGTAGGCTAGTAGGCTATTTTTTACCACAAGTCAGAAACCTTTATCTCTCGACCATGGCGGCCGCTAATCACTTAAGTAAATTGAAAATGTTTGAAACTATCTGCTAGTTTGAAGACAGAGTCTGACACCAAAACGCAGCATAAAACTGAGATTAAATGAAAATGGACTATCAACTTTACAAAAACAAAACAAAATCAATATACTCACACACCATAGACATGATTTAATGTGTAAATGTGACATTTCTCTTTTATTTACGGTTGAATGTTCCAGTGAAAAATTACCAGCAATTCCCTTAGTGCAGAAATACCGAATCCAATTTGTTGCATTTAATTCAATAAACATTATAGAACCATCTTTGATAGAATCTGGCAGCATTTATCGCTTTTCTTTGGCACAGTATTCAGTCACAAAAAAAATGCTATCAGAGAAAACACTGATTGGAAAATCATTAACAACTTAAGTATTTATCATGTTGTCATTACATTTATTAGAAGGTCAAGGCCATTGTATGTAATATATTGCCCACAGATGAACTAAATTCCTTGTCATATAACCAGTCTAGACAAACTGCATCAGGAAACAATAATAGTTTAGACTGTGCTGCAGGATTAATTATCACCAAGTTCAATTACTCTTGCCATTTTAATATACCAGCAATTACTAAAACTGATAAATCGACAAGTAAGCAATATAATTCACTTGCAAACTAAAACTAAATTTGTCAAACAAAAATATTGCCTAATATCTAAGTTAATACAGTTGTTGATAACCAGCTGAAGAGAAACAAACAAATGCGCTGCTCTGTCTGTTGACCGCCTCAGTGAGATCTATCCACCTATAAGTTTCATGTTGCTACCTCTTATAGTTATGTTATGGTTATAGTTATGAGCTACATTAAAGTTTTTGCTCAGATGAAGCAGTGATCACAATAGCTCAATGTTTTCTTTGAAAAAAGCCGGGCTAATAAAAAATTAATTTGTAAATGTGCCGGACTTCACAGTAACCCTCCAATCCAGGTTGAAATCACATTCATGGCGGGTCATGCCATTCAATGAAATTTGACAAATATGTTGATTTTCTTCCTTCATGGAGAAGTTACTGGCAGCTTGAGGAAAGGTATATTTGTACTGGTTAGAATCCATGCAGTCCTGAAAAACTGATTTGATTAACTGAAATATCTATCGTTAAAAACGGCACTAAACCCACTGAAACATACAAACTTAAATATACAGGGCTTAGATATTATCATAAAATTCACAGGGGTTGGTTGATATCATAAAATTCACAGGGGTTGGTTGGTATAACAAGATTCACAGGGGTTGGTTGATATCACAAAATTCACAGGGGTTGGTTGATATAATAAAATTCACAGGGGTTGATATAATAGAATTCACAGGGGTTGATTTCATAAAATTCACAGGGGTCAGATGATATAATAAAAATCATAGGGGTTAGATAGCACAGTAACATACAAAGATGAAATGTATTGGCCCGGTATCTTAAATTGTAATATCAACAATTGCATTAAATGAGAGGCCATATACCTCAGATAAAATGTTCTAGTTCCTAATGGATGATATTGCTTCAGGGAATAAACATACTTAGAGACTAAAGCTATTGATCACATGACATCAATATTTATCCTGGAAACAGTTGTTAAGAATAAGTCACATGATTGCAGACGGGTGACATTTTTTGTCAGAACAATCCATCAAACAGATCAAGTAACATATCCTTGAACATATTATTGCGTGTACACAGGAAACGCAGTCCTTACGATAAGGAACTGTTCATGAATTGTTCTAGAACATTAAGAACAGTTCAGAATCTGCTCTTGATGGTTCTTCAAGTAGATTTGTACTTGAACAGTTCAAGAACACAGTTTAAGGACAATTCTTGAATTTCCTAAGAACTCATATATGGTATTTAATTTATCCTTATAAGGTTCCTAGAAACTGAACATTTTAGGAATTGTTCATGAAATCAAATGTTCCTAAAATATTCCATAATTTTAAGATTAATGTATTAATTTAATGCATTCATTTTTTAAATGAACCTACTTAATTAAATAACTTATTGTTGCTTATTTAAGGCTGAATATTATGCAATACCCAATTACACCTGACTATAAAAGACAAGTTTTGAGCAATAGATTTTAATCAAGCAATGATTTTTCAAGGGTAAAACGGCTTTTACAAATAGGAACAGGAACTTGTCAAATATTCTGAAATGCTTTCACAGAAAATACACAAATAATCCCTGCGGACCATAACTATTACATACAGTTGTCAACTTGTAAGCCAACTGTGGATTTAACACAGACAGAAAAGAAATTTAAACAGTAATCATCCGCTGTAGGACACATTTCAATACGAGGCAAAATTCCACATGTTCATCTGTTATAATCTACCGAGCACATGACTGCACTAAAATTGTAATTGTTGACAGAGACTTCTGCAGCATGCAGGAAATATTTCATGGTTTGGATTTTGGAAGAATACCCCAAGGACTCCATGCATTAGAATGAAGTGGGTTTTCTCTAAGCAGAACTCATCTTCTTACAACTGAGATAAAATTTAAATTACTAACAACAACATGTTTCATGAATTTTGCATTGAGATGACAATACACTATTTATTGCTTATCTTAACCCCTGCCATATAGTTATTTGTACTTCATTAACTTTTCATGAACTACACAAGAATTTTTTTTTCATGAATTCTATTTGAAGGGCAAGCTTTTCTATAATGTAAAACAACATCTAAACTGAACAACATTCAAACAGATAGGATTCCAACCTACCACCATCTGTACATGAGCTTACTGTTGAACCCAAACCTCATATTGTCTTAGTCAAACAAAGTGGTCATGTTTCTGTTTTTGTATCTAATTTTTTCACATCTTTCAAATTCAATTTTTTACGTGGAATGATTTCGTTGTCAAGTAATGATTAACATGAAATTTTAAATATTATGATCAGAAAGCAAACAAATATGTAAACAGGATCACCTACATGTTTCCCTAACTCTTAACTGCTCGCTTCTGGGTTGGAGTTGATTTGCAACTTGATCAGTAAAAACTTATTTGGCGCATGCCATGCATGGTGCTATGTTGATGTTTGGTGAGATATATATATTTTTTTTTTCTTTTGGGACTATATCATGCATAGCCCATTTATGGTGGTCTGTTCACCTTATCAGTTTTCCTGGACCATATTTTAACCAGTTATAACTTACCCTCCTTAGCCAGTAGCTCCTCCACATATGCAGGAAAATCAGATTATGCTATTTTGAATTGTTTGTTTTAATAATAAAACTAGAAATGTGACCGGAGGACACGAATGTCCCCGCTGAGAGCTAAGTCAAAAAGGGGCCATAACTACTGTGAAAATGTTTGGATTTGAATGGAAATGGATCATGACCTGTATTTTACTATTATATATACACTTTCATGTAAAATATGAAACCAATCCATGTAATATGTCTTGAGTGATCGTTGGAAAAAAATTTAAACAGACGTGCAGGGGAATACTTCATGCCCTTCCGCCATTTTGAATGGTGGGGGCATAATATTCATAAAGGTAACATATCTAATACTGACTTGTAAGATAAAAAACAAGTACCTTAACAAATACTCCACGCCCATACTTCCAGAAAGTAACTCTTCACAAATTTCACAACAATTCATAAATAATCTCCTTAATGTAACTTGTATCCTTTATTTCACAAATGTACCTTCTTCATTCAACTCTCCAGTAAATACTAAATGTACCTCCTTTATTCAATTCTCCAGTAAATACTAAATGTACCCTCTTCATTCAATTCTCCAGCAAATACTAAATGCACCATCTTTATTCAATTCTCCAGTAAATACTAAATGTACCTTCTTTATTCAATTCTCCAGCAAATACTAAATGTACCTTCTTTATTCAATTCTCCAGCAAATACTAAATGTACCTCCTTTATTCAATTCTCCAGCAAATACTAAATGTACCTTCTTTATTCAATTCTCCAGTAAATACTAAATGTACCTTCTTTATTCAATTCTCCAGTAAATACTAAATGTACCTTCTTCATTCAATTCTCCAGTAAATACTAAATGCACCTTCTTCATTCAATTCTCCATAAATACTAAATGTACCTTCTTTATTCAATTCTCCAGTAAATACTAAATGTACCTTCTTTATTCAATTCTCCAGTAAATACTAAATGTACCTTCTTCATTCAATTCTCCAGTAAATACTAAATGCACCTTCTTCATTCAATTCTCCATAAATACTACATGTACCTTCTTTATTCAATTCTCCAGTAAATACTAAATGTACCTTCTTTATTCAATTCTCCATAAATACTAAATGTACCTTCTTTATTCAATTCTCCATAAATACTAAATGTACCTTCTTTATTCAATTCTCCATAAATACTAAATGTACCTTCTTTATTCAATTCTCCAGTAAATACTAAATGTACCTTCTTCATTCAATTCTCCAGTAAATACTAAATGTACCTTCTTCAATAAATTCTCCAGTAAATACTAAATGTATCTTCTTCATTCAATTCTCCAGTAAATACTAAATGTATCTTCTTCATTCAATTCTCCAGTAAATACTAAATGTACCTTCTTTATTCAATTCTCCAATAAGTACTTAATTACCCTCCTTATTTCACTCTCCAGTATACAATTAAAAAAGCTTTAACTGCCCAGTAAATAATCAATACACCATCTATATTCTACTCTCCAACAAAAAAATAAAATTTTACTTTTATGTTTGCACTAAAATTTTCCTGCGTCACAAAATTTCGGAAGTAAAATTTCAAGACTCCATTATGGGAATGTCACTTTAACAATGAATTTCCACATACTTGGTGTTTCTACGCATTAAATACAACTCACAAATGTCGCAGTCTGTTCCTATTTGTAAAGAAGTACTGATAATCAATAAATGTACCTCAACAAACAAGTTCTCCTCAGACATTCCTTGAAGTTTCAAACATCAATCTTTACTAATTTCACAAAAAGATGACAATTTTGTTTCTGAAGAAAACTCATCTCTTTGAAGAAAAGACACATCAAAAACATGGATTCCTTTCATTTCATGTACAGAACACTTCCAGTAAAATGAAAATTTATAATCCAGATAAAATCTTGGACTTAATCATAAAAGAATTCTAGACAAAGAGCAGTTACCACGCACATTATCAAACAGCAATTAACACTTTGAAATCCTATCACTCTATCAGTATTTTCCATAAAAGATGATTCTATTGACATAAATCTACAGAATTCACAGAGTATGTAATCAATTAAAGATTAAATAATATATCAGCACATTACTTGAAACCTTCCATTATACATATGAATCATCATATTGACGCAGAAATGAGGATTACGCAATGATTGATCAAACAGTTAAATAGAAAACATCAATAATTTCAGCCTTGGAGGTAAAACTATACAGTCTGCATCACACCTTGCAAAAACTTCATAGACAAAATTAAGTTACAAAGACAACAGCAAGTGAAGGATACTTATTTACTATCACGAACTACTCTTTAATTATGGAGGAGAATGCAGTAAGCAAATGAATATGCAAGACGACTATAACCAGACAGTCAAGTGAGTGTTAAATGTCTTAGCAAGTTGATCTGACAACTAATAAGTAAAATCCAAATTACTGCAGCAAAATCGAACCTATAACAAGTCAAGGACAAAAGAAATCCTACCATAAATAGGAAGGATAAATTTGTAGCAACATACAAAACAAACTGAATAAAAACTAAGTACAAACCATCAATATAAAGAAATGATCAAAGTAATATACATGTAGTAATCTGATTAACTAATCCACCTCGCTAAGTTTAGGAGAATAATTAATTAGATATAGGATAAATAAATAATTAATAGCAAATTCAGTACCATAACATCAAACATGTAAGGTTAAGCCCACAAAAATAACCTTCCCATGTTTAAAGAAGTGCAGTCAAACCTGTGACCATAAGCCACCTGTAGGAAAGACATTATGTGGCCTTTATTAACAGGTGGCCTTTATTCTGAGTTCAATTTGTTCTAAATAATCAATGACAGTCTTTAAAAGAATGGCCTTTATTCACAGGGTGGCCTTTATTCAGTGGAGACCGCTTACACAGATTCGACTATACATCACTCTAACTCACTCTATATAAAACACATAAAATATATACAAGCCACAAAGAAAATCAATGATTTCCTCATCAAGAATGTTATAATGAATAAAATATAATCCATTTATACTTCTAATCCAACCTGAAAATATACATCAAACAGATAACCCATACAGACTCCAAGACCACACAATATGAGCAACAGCTGGTCAAGCTAAGTCCAACAGTTCAATGTTTTAAATCCTTGAATTTCAGGATCCCATAAAATTGAAATAACTTCTGTGATAAGGTAACTATCTGCTCCATATGTCTCTAGTTCATGTAATTCCACAATTTATCAAACTGATTGCGCATCTTTCCCCAACAGAAACTTAGGATCAATACATGCAAAAGGTTTTTTTTTTGCTTATCCGAAGCCAAGAGAAACATTTATTGATTACAAAATTGATTTTGTAAGGAATCATGATTCACACTTGATTTATTTTGATCGTCAAGCACTTAAGTTCCCGTCACGTACCATAGCTCCAATTATGGCACAATTTAATTTACATTTCAAGTGTATAAAACATTAACAAAAAAAAACAAAAAAAACCAGAAAAAATGCAAAACAGGATTCATTAGAGAGATTTCATGGCAAGAATAAAAAAAATCTGAAGCAAAAAAAAACATGAAAAGAAATGCTTAGTAATGAGTAATCAGGGAATACAAGAAAGAATATAAACAAGATTCAATGTTGGTTCCCTTATGACCGACACTTTCGATAGCTAAAAGACACATCGAGGGTTCAGCGCAACAGTGTTGTAACTCATATTGAAATATGAACAAGTTACAACATTGTTGCGCTCAGCCCTCGACATGTAACTCCGCCAATTGCTACTATAGCATCAAACTTCAACAAGATTACATTACAATATTCATCATTAAAAAAACTTCAGAAAAAAGGGCACAAGAAAAATAAATCTTAGTATAAGCCTAGCAGGAACCACTGTTCAGACCACTGAACTTAACTCGCCAACTACAATCACACGAGATTTTCCAAATTTCAAAATTCAGTGACACTAATTGGAGCTTTAAGAACCATTGGGGAAATCAATTTGTCTAATTTGTAAACTTAAAATATCAACATATTTTCATAATACTTCAACATTTATATCCTGTGGCTTATCTTAAAACCATCCTTGGAAGTTCAATACCAATTAAACAACAGCAATAATCAAACTAAAGCTATCACTGAAGGTGATGAATACATCCAGATGCCACCTTGACACAGTTATTGTTACATTTTACAAGGGGAAATAAAACAGTCACTCATATACATTATATAAAAAGGAACAAGGACCCAAACTCATTAAAAATTAATCCTACTTAATGCATACACAACTACTTATCTCTACTGTGAAGTTTCATTGAATTCCTGTAAGTAGTTGCTGAGATATTGTATATACACCATATAAAAAGCAAAGGGCCTTAACTCAGTGAAAATTAATCCAAAGAAAACCTGCTTCAATGCATACACAACTAGGCTTACTACTTATCACTTCAGTGAATTAAGTTTCATTGAATTCCTTAAGTAGTTGCTGAGAAAATTTTGTCTATAGACGCACGGACCAATGGACATACTGACAGACAAGCGTGAATTCAATATAGCCCCCATATATTTCATATTTTGTGGAATAAAGAGCACAAAATTAGGATTGAAATACAATCCATGCAAGCCTAATGTCCCAGAGACAGACACAACAGTATGTGAGAACTTCTTGTGGACTTGATTAATGTAAAGGTCAATACTGAAAATATGTAATAACTATTGTACAGAATCAATGTCAACGTAATAAAGGGTTAACGGTTGTCTTGAGACATATCATTGTCAATTTGTATAACAAGATGAGAAATGTGACTATAGCGTGGAATGAATGAGTGTCAGAGTATAGTTCTCAACAAAATATCTCAGTGTATAACATTATTCCAAGTTAATTTACGGAGGAAAACAGAACTTAACTTTCCCCTAGTTTTATTCCCATATTACACCATTTTGTTCTCAAGAAAAACAGGATTTATTTATTATTTATCTTTAAGTTACAAAAACATAATACAGAGAATTTCAATTTCAAGCGTTATTTTTGTGTATTTTCCATTTTCATAATTCAATACATACTGCTACTTAATTGATTTAAAAACAAGTGAAAAGTGTTAAACACTCTCAAAGGATTCTTTAATGTAAATAAAATGAGTGACAAATAGTCTCCATGGATTGTATTATCTATAAACAAATCTACAGTCTCTCAGCAGATGACTGTACAGAATCAATGCTAACCATATATAGTACTATGACTCAGGTCTACAACAAACACTGATTCATACTGATGTTGAATCACAGCATTATAAAATACTACTAGAAATGTGTCTGGAGGACAGATCGAGAGTTCAGGGCAACAGTGTCATAACTCATATTGAAATCAGAACAAGTTACGACAGTGTTGCGCTGAACCCTCGAGATGGACTATCTAAAGGAGACTTAAGTGGCTTTCCGAAGAACTCAATTTTAGCCACATAAACCCACTTTCCGACACTTTTTAAGTGATTCCTGTAGAGACCAAAAAGTCCTAACCCTAACCCACTAGTCACCCAAACTCAATTTGTCTGTACACAAATAGCCCCATTGAGAGCTAAGTCAAAAGGGGCCATAACTCCTGTGAAAAATTTGGATTTTAACGGAAATCTACCTTGACATGTATTTCATTATAATACACCTTCATGTAAAATATAAAACCAATCCATGAAATCACACGGAAACCAAAATTTGAACGGACGGACAGACACAACTAGTTAACACTTTATGCTCTTACGCCATTTCGAATGACAGGGGCATAAAAATATAGAAATGATGTCATAACAACTGCTGAATCACAGCATTATAAAATACTACACAAAAGTATATAGAAATGATGTCATAATAAAACCAGACAGCAGACGACAAGGACAATGAGTCTATGATGAAGACTTACTCACAGGCAACCGGCATATGACAAAGACCCCCACAAGTCCTCTGCTATCCAGGACTTTCTTTGAACACTGTCAAATAAGACACAGTGATATCCGGACATAATTTTTATAAGTTGAAAAAAGTTGTTATTATTATTATAAAAGCTTGCTACTCCAGTTCAGAGCAATATATGGATAAATATGAGACGGTGTTTAAAGAGAAATTATTTCTGCATCGAATAAGACCAGGCTTTTAAAAATCTGTGTGAAATTGTTACAACACAGCCTAGATGAACGTGACTGGTGTATTTTTCTTATTCTCATGGCCCAGGAGGTCCATACCTTTACTATAATATAATATATTCGGTGAACATTCTTTTTTAGAACCTTGGTTTTTTTGTTAAGAAAAATCTCTATATATTTGACAGTGTTTTGTAGAGCATATGACAGAAGTTCCTAGGTAGTAGAGAGTCTGTGGAGGGGGCCTTAGTCATACGCTGGTTGCCTGAGGATTTACTGACAGCAATCGATATAAATCTTATATTATTGAATTAAAGAAGACAATGACGTGCATGAAAACTCTTTCCTCCTAGCTATCACACTGTATACATTCATGAAACCATATCATAAATCTAATAATTTAGATGTGGATCTTTGATATCCCAGAAAACAAATTTTTATTACTCACAACACGATTGTATAGAAGTATAGAACGTCATATTATGAATAACAGACTTCACTGTTTCTATAAGAAACTATATGGTTATGGGGAATTATTTTTAACAGACAAAGACTCCAGGTTATATCAAGATTATGGCATTATTTTTTTTATTATTATTTACAGATGAGTACATCCTTCAGGTTTTCTAACAACAATTACGTTCAGCACATAATCATATAAGTTAAAACAATAAAAAAGCAAAATCTTGAAAATAATTGTTCCTTGCTGTAAATCGAAATCACAGTACTTTTCTTTTTATCACACCTTTGTCCTCAAAATGCAAAGTTGTATAGTTTGACCATGTGTTTTGAGCCGAGACGGAAGAATACTACTGTATGTGTGATGGGGATAGTCTGAATATAATTATGTTCTAGAATAAAAGGCATTTATGGATAATAGATAAGAATAATTCAGCACAATGGTATTTGTAAAAGTTGCATATGCCTTGGATCGTTATCTCTATGAACCAACAGGCACGAGTTCAATTCCAGATTTGTTCGGAATCCCCTATATGACTTAGTGAATTATTTTGAACAATTTTGTCACGGCTCAGAACTATAAAAGATTGTACACTCTTTGTTACATGATGACTCCCTTCAATGTTGAAGAAATGATGCAATGTAAGATGTTATTCATATAAAGAATATTTTATAGCACATTCTGATACTGTAGAAATTATAAACCGAAATCATAGATCCCAACATTACAAAATCACCCATATCCATAGATACAATATTGGTTTAAAAATGCTACACTATTGCAATACTCCAACACTCACCTTTCTAAAGCATCTCCCTCCAACACAGTCTGTACAGGGAGGTAACCCAGTCTGGGATGTTTTCGAAAATGTCGTTTGGTTTTAAATTTATTTTTGACAACCTTGGTGAAATCTCTGATGTCTTCTCCTGAAGAGGTCTGAAATAAAATTGAAAATTGTCAGAAATAGGATTTGATTAAGATCGAAATAAAATTGAATAAAGATTAAAACAAAATATCGTATCTATTTTATACAATTTTGTTTGTTTGTTTGTTTGGGCTTTATATGTCCTTTCCAACAGTCAGAGTCATATGAGGCGGACATCTCATCTAACCATCGTTCCTGGGAAAAACGAGACCTAAACTTCCATCTTCCGTAAGCAACTGCCTACTTTCTCACATAGAGGCATTGTCGGTAGCTGGGCTTGAACCCACGACCCTCAATCAGTGAGAGTTTACATATTTCAAACAAAGTGAGTGCATCAGACAATTCACATAAACAAGGGCTGATTAAATGGTCTAAGGAAGAGGTCAAGCCAGTTAGGTAAGTAGATGAAAATGAGTGTTAGTTGTATTGTTAAGATTTTAAACATATCTATAAGTATACATGTATACTGTTATGACATGACCATAAATATACAGATGAACGAAGTTATTTCCGTACATTAATGTTCTACCATGCTGTTCAATGTTAGGGCAAAAATAGAATAATTGCAGAAAGAACTAAACAAGGTATCAAATCACACATTAATCAAATATAGAAACTATAAAGAACACAAATAACATTGGCTGCATTCAATTTCTGCCATATTAGCTTGTTTCAATGGGTTTTATGTCATTTTCAAGGATATTGCAGTAAAATATATGGCAGAGTGACATTTAAAACATTTAGTCAGGAGTTTTGTTCCATCAAATTATGTTTCAGAAAATGACCAATAATATACAGTCAAACCAGTGTTAGCAACCCCCTCTGATTACAGGCCATCGTCATAGATTAGTTAGAACAAAATTATCTCAGAATAAAGCTACTGTAAACGTCTTTATTTCTGCAGGATGCAAAATTTGGTGTTTTTAAGATGTTCATGAATTGGCGGGTTCTATATTTGGCGGTTTCATAGCCAACCGCCAAATTAAATCCATGTCTGCCTCCTTATCCGCCAAAATTAAACCATTTCCACCATTTTCAACGTTTTCTAAAATTTTACTAAATATATCGCGTCACGTGAGGATAAACTGTATTGAATAAATGCAGGTTTTACATTGGCGAGGTTTTATATTGGCGTGGTCTAGATTTGGCGGTTCCGATGCCGACCGCCAAAATCGCCAAAATGAAACGGGCACCAATATTAAGACGTATACAGTATCTGTCAATTTTTGTTTGTTTATTTGAGTTTTATGCCCCTTTTCAACGGTAAGAGTCATATGAGGCGGACAGTTCACCTAATCATCATTCCTGGGAAGAACCAGCACTAAACTCCTGTCCTCCATAAGCAACTGCCTACTTTCTCACATAAAGAGACATGTTCAGTAGCTGGGCTCAAACCCACCACCCTCTATCAGTGAGAGGTTACAGTGATTTGAAGTCAGCAACCACTCAACCATGGAGGCGGGTCCTGTCAATAAAGACTATATTTTCTCTTTCTCAACGGGGGCCATTGTTCACAGGTTTGCCTGTATGTTACTTTAAGTTAAGGATAACAGACATTGTGATGTTAAACTTACAGTTGTACAGTATTCCTGTATGGGGTGTGTAAGCTTATGGTGTTTAGCTCGACGTCCTGAGAAGAAACAGTTCTGGCACATATCAAAGTTGAAACATCTCAAACAGCGATATCTACAATATAAACAAGATTTTATTGCCTAACAACAAAAAATAGATCAAGAAAATCGACAACAGATAAAAATTAAAGAAAATTGGCACAGTGACATGTAAAAATATTGCCGTTTTTAGACAAAAGCACATTAATATAAATTATTAGCAATTCCTAGACGTATTCCTAGATGTATTATTCTTATGTATATGTCTAGTAAAACTGGCTGTCATTGGTTGAAATTTTCATTGACACCAGTTTTGTATTAAAAACAACCAATCACAGCAATCCTTTTTCTATTGTTTATGAAATTAATTTCTAGGTGTAATGAAATTTATTGGCCTTTTTTATACACTAAGTCTTATGTCATGGATGATTTAATTTTGTTTACAGACATAGTAGAGTCAGATTTCAAAATGAAGTTTGTTTTTCAACCGTTGGTGACTTAGATTTCAATCCCATATTGGCAAACATGGAATACAAGGACGAGTTAATAATTTCTTTTACTGAATAAGATGATTCTGAGGACGACAAACATTATCCCAGAGACAACGAAATTCCTACAAGTGATGCAGAAATGGGGTAGGAATGGAAGACAAATTAAGGTACATTTATTTTCATTAATTTTGGTGATGATCTGGGAGCTAATTTACAAACACAGACGTTTGAAGATGATTTTGACATTTCTTTGACTGAAAGTGAAGCAAAATTCCATTAACTTTCTGAGACTATGATGATCAGACAGTAATGCGAAGATGGGCGAGGAATGGAATACATATTCACAAAAGGTAAATTTCAATAACTTTGATGACCTTATTGACAAAATTGAATAAGCAGATACATTATGATAAACTAAAGCTATAAATTTGAACATGCCTGATAAGCTTAGACTTTATCAATAAATAAATTGATAGACCTAAAGATTTAAATCAAAATGTCCCTATAACACATCACACCAAGCAAGAGCCCTGCAAGCAGTGCCAACACTAGTCTCTTCATCGCCTCAGTGAGATCTATCTACCTATGAAGTTTCATGTTGCTACCTCTTTTAGTTTCTGAGTTATGAGCTACCGGTACATTAAAGTTTTTGCACATATGCGGACGACACAGACATCACAATACCTCGACTTTTTCTTCGAAACAACAGAGTTAAAAATCAGTGTTCATACACATCAGGAGTATGGAATTTCTTACCTCAACCCTACAATAGGGAAAGTTTTACAAATATTGCACTTGGCTTGATGTTTAGCATTTTCAGCAGCTGCCAAACGATGCATGACTGGTACCCATACCAAGGACTGTGGCTCCTTGCGTAACCAGTCAAGAAAATGCTTCACTTCAATCTCAGGTCTACCATTTACCTGTCAATTAATATATCATCTTCATGATTAAATAGAATTACTACAGAATTACGACTGAATGATAAAAATACACAATTAAACATCTCTAACAAACTTCTCTTTTAAAGTATGTTTTATAATGATGTTTAAAGGGGCATACCCTACAACTGACGAACATTCTGTGAAAGTGTAAAAATGTGTTAGATGTATATGTAAAACAACATATAATGGATAATTGCAAGAAGAACTTGGGTCATAAAATGACTAGTTTAGGTACTAGCCACAAAAATCATAGCTATGAATAATAAATCACTTCCACCCCAAAATTATACAACAAATTCCAAAGAGTTTCCGATCTTTTATGGAAACTAATATTTTTGTGATTTTATTTTTAATTAGATGAATTTTTGGCTGAAATTTTCTTCGTCGGCTTTTTTCTTTACAAGCTTCTAATTTATCATCATTTTGCCTTGATTCTAGGTGCACCGAGTTATAGGGTATGCCCCTTTAAGGAACATAAGCATCATTTCATGAACATATCTTGGCAAAGATATAGAGAATACATGACTGGTGCAGAGATGGAGAAGGTTTATCTCATTCTGGTGAGGCTTAGAAATCTGAAATAGGCAAGAAGCATAAGGCGAGCCCATTTCAGCTTTTGTGCCAAACCGGATGAGGAAAAGAAGTTTCATAAAATTTGACACAGTCGCTTCAGAGGAGAAGTTGTTTGAAGAATTGTGGACGGACGACGGACAAAATATGACGGCAGCTTGCCTTGTAGGGAAAATTTCAATATTTTGACAACAGTGCAACCTCTCAAAAGCAACACCCTTTGGAAGTAGCAAAATTATGTTATTATTGAGAGGTTGTTGCTCTACAGAGGTTAAATTAATAGTGCAGTCAGACAAAATCATGCTGTTGTTGAAATGAGGTAGTTGCTCAAGAGAGAGCCACTCTGGAAAGGTTGTACTGTACATGAATGACTTACTTTTTCAAAACAACTTCTTACACTTGGTTCTACATTGCTGCCGCCAAATGCTGCTACCTCCCCGAGTTGTCGTGGTACTTGCATACAATCATGTAGCAACAAGCCAAGTTTACGCTGGTCTGTAAACCCGTTCTTGTCTGCTATTAATCGGAACAAAACTGAAAATATTTACGCATCATTATATAAACGTCCCTTTCAATTGTTAATTTAAACAAAGTTAAAGCTCCATAAAAATATTTGAAAAGAAAAACACTAAGATGCTTCAAACAGAGTTTTCCAGCAAAGCAGTGAAATGATAGTAGCAGTCCACTGACCTTTTCAAAGTACACTGGTACAAAAACTTTCAAAACACAAAACTACACAACTAATGTAACAGGTCTGTTACTTATCTCTGTTATTAATAATTTAAATAACTATTTAATAATAGTATTTCTGACACTGCAGTAAAGATAAAATAAGAAGTTAAATCTTGAGACATTGCGATCAAATTATTATCAAAGTGAAATATGACCATTCTATGACACGTTTTTATTTCATTAGCAATTTTTTCAAGCATTGCGATCAAATTATTATCAAAGTGAAATATGACCATTCTATGACACGTTTTTATTTCATTAGCAATTTTTTCAAGCATTGCGATCAAATTATCATCAAAGTGAAATATGACCATTCTATGACACGTTTTTACTTCATTAGCAATTTTTTCAAGCATTGCGATCAAATTATCATCAAAGTGAAATATGACCATTCTATGACACGTTTTTATTTCATTAGCAATTTTTTCAAGCATTGTGATCAAATTATTATCACAGTGAAATATGACCATTCTATGATGACATCGATCTATCAGTTAAACAAATATTTTATTCACATACATTTATATTTATCATCCACATGACCATTACACATTAATATCACTCCAACTTTGAAAGATAGTACTCGAATCTTCCCACTTCTTGGACTGAAATAAATAACAAATAATTAGACACATTAGCTTTAACTTCTCCAAATAAACAAAACATCATGTGATATATCTTGGGAATTAGATACATGAGCTTCAACTTCTCCAAATACAAAAACATACAGTGAAATCTGTAATCAAAGGCCACCTTTTGGAAAGACAAAATGTGGCCTTTATTGACAGGTGGCCTTTATTTGAAGGCCATTTTGTTCATAATAATCTATGAAGGTTTCTAAAAGAATGACCTTTATTCACAGGGTGGCCTTCATTCTGAGGTGGCTGGTAAGACAGGTTTGACTCTAATGTGATGTATATTTTGGGACAAATAATAATAGAACTAAGAATAAAATGTATCATAAATAAATGGTAGATCATAAGCAGAACTTTATCAATTTCCACGTTCATCAGGTTGTGAAATCACAATCTGAAAACATCCTAAAGTGTATGTGGTAGTAACATGTTCAATCAAGTTGTAAAACTTCCTGATCCAGGGTTCTCAATAAGTTTGTGGCCAACAGGCCCAAAAGCTAGACTAACAGGCCTAATTAGGAGTGTCCTGGGCATTTTTCAAGCAATAAATTTTGAAACTTTCAAAGACTTCAAACTGGCCTAAAATCATTTCTAATAGGCTAAATCAGCCTATGGCCTGTTGTTATTTAGAACCTTGCAGTGACCCTGTGATTATAAATCTTGTGAACCATCTCAATGCACAGAGAAGATTAATGTTACCTAAAATATAATTATTCTAACTAAAACAAACAGGCTGGCTTCAGGACATCTAGAATATATTCCTGATCTGTGCTAACTAAACAAACAGGCTGGCTTCAGGACATCTAGAATATATTCCTGATCTGTGCTAACTAAACAAACAGGCTGGCTTCAGGACATCTAGAATATATTCCTGATCTGTGCTAACTAAACAAACAGGCTGGCTTCAGGACATCTAGAATATATTCCTGATCTGTGCTAACTAAAACAAACAGGCTGGCTTCAGGACATCTAGAATATATTCCTGATCTGTGCTAACTAAACAAACAGGCTGGCTTCAGGACATCTAGAATATATTCCTGATCTGTGCTAACTAAACAAACAGGCTGGCTTCAGGACATCTAGAATATATTCCTGATCTGTGCTAACTAAACAAACAGGCTGGCTTTATACAGGATACAGTCACATTTTTTAACAAGGTCATGCTGGTAATGATTTTTCAGATAATGGCCACTATTCACAGGGTGGCCTCTGTTTGGAGGTGGTCAGTAACACAGGTTTGATGGTATAAAGAATATATTACACACTTACACATCATAAACATTTAACATCCAGTTCAGCACCAGGTCTATACACAATGGAACATTAATGAGGTGTTCATGAGTTTTTGCGGATGATTCGTACATTGCTGCTAAACAGTTTATAATCTCTATTACATCTATAAGTTTATCATTATGTCCTTGTAAACCTTGCTTATCAAATTCACTAGTAGCAGCTTCCATTTCCACCAAATCCACTGAAATATAGAGATATTTTATATACCATGTGACCAATATGGAATCATTATAACATAAGTTAACAGTCCAACTTGTTGAATGTTCCAGACCCTCTGTTTATTAAGAGCCTACTTGTATAAAGGGATCAGTTTACTTCAGTTCCCAGATACAGTAAAGTTCCACATCATGTCCTGTCTGATAATACAATAAAGCAACCAACTTGATAATACGATATTGCATCTCCTTAATCAGGGGTACTTTATTGTAGTGTGGCCCTAAAATGTGGCGGGTCACAATATTAAGACAAACTCGATAATAAGACCATATTCTGTCAGTCAGCCCGGTGGTCTTAATGGCAGAACTTTACTGTACAATAATAAATATGTCACATTATGTTATGTAAACTGACGTTTTATGCTAACAGTCCTCATAAATTGTTCTAACCTAGGTTATTCTTCAGTTTTAAGCAAGTAAATTCATATATCATAAATGTACATAAATTCCAGTGCAGAAACACACTTAATTTATGTCAATATGTGATTTTTTTAATAAATCATATTAATTAACACATGATAGTGATTTTATTAAGCAATATAACCCTACAATAACAGTAACTGTTCACTTTTAATAGTTCATTGCAAAACTATGATATTAATTCATAAAACTTGACTTACAACATAATTTTTTCTGTACAAGACGGATTTTCATGGCAGTTCTATATGCTGCAAACCTTGCATTGTTTAAATCATCTGAAAGGAAAGAATAATTATGATATGTATATACAGTCAAACATGTGAACAAAGGCCATCCATGGGAAATACTAAAATGTGACCTTTCTTGACAGGTGGCCTTTATTTGGAGGTCATTTTTTTCTAAATATTTTTTTTAACGAATGACCTTTATTCACAGTGTGGCTGTAATTTGGAGGTGGTCACTAACACAGGTTTGAATGTATATATAAAATCTATATATCAGTTAGATGCTAACTGATATCTCACATGGCACACTACATTGTATATATACAACATATAGAATAATTCAGCTTTCAGACAATTTTGTAGCAGCAAACAATAAATGCTTTACTTTCAAGATTAAAAAAACTCTACTCAATATGTCTTCATCATAGATGAGAGAGGAATCCTTAAAACCAGTAAATTAATACAATTGAAATGGCCACTACTGACTGTATTAGGTCTTTAAGACTTATAAGTAATAATTATGTACTAAATAAATGTTGAAGTCCTCCAATAGCTATGTGGTTGTATGTGTTACAATGTGGTCAATCTGGCCTAAAACCTCAAAGGACAATTGGAGGGCTCAGCGCAACACAGTCGTAACTTGTTCTTATTTCAATATGAGTTACGACACTATTGCGTTGAACCCTCGAATTTTAAGATGTTTTGAAATCATCAATAGTAATTTCATTAGCTAGATAATGATAGTTAGAGCACTTACTGAGAGCATCCATCAATATAGTCATCTCAGGATGATCCCAATGTGTTGTTTCTGTAGTATGACTGAAAAGATAACATAAAATCAAAGTACTGAAAGTACTCATAGAAACTGAACTAATTAGATTTGTACTGCAACGTGGAACGGCCGGGGACTAGTTTAACAAATGCATCGCAGAATGATGTAGACAAACGTAGTATTAGGTCTGCATAAAAATTCATGAGCACTGAGTGAATGATGTCTAAAGAAAGCTCCACTATTGTTCAGTTTCCAAAAATGAAAGAATAAACCATTATTATAGATAAGACTAAACATGTAAATTTCTTAAAAGGGCCAGTCAACCAGGCTTATGAGACATCTTATGTGGGCACTTATATCCCAAATTCCATGTTCAGCTCAACTAATTTTCAATTTTGTATTAATTTTGATATTGTGTGGTTGTAGTTTATATAATGTTCAAAAGTCATAAGTCACAAATACTGTATTTTCATTTATTTTCGTTTGGCTCAATTTTCGTGGGGGCATAAATTCGTGGATTTTTATTTTTGAAAAATAAAGCTTTAGGGTCCATCTAAATTCGTGGGGATTTGATATAGTGGATGAGCCGATCCACGAAATCCACAAAATTAAATACCCAACGAAAATTAATGATTCCACAGTAATATCACAGTATTGTTCGCGTATATGTACATGTATGATTATAAACCAGTATTTAGTAGTTTTACCTTTTTACATAAATATTTATATATATACAAACCAACAAGTAACTACTAAAGCCAGTAATACTAGATAGTATCCAGCACCAAGGAAACTAGGGGTAAAACAATTTTAACATGAACTTACTTGACATAGTAAGGCACTTTGTTACCAGCAACAGATCTTTCCCAAGGTGTTTCTACTGATGCTGAAAATATTCATCAGTCATAATGTTCATAAAATGTTCATGAAATGTTCATGAAATCTTAAATTAGGGTTCAAGAAATTCATAGTGATGAATGGAAGCCTACTAATTATATAAAATCACTGTATAGCCATAATGATTAGCTACATCACAGCTTACAACCCCAGTCAAATACTTATGCACACTTCATGAACTATTCATGAACCATTCATAAATAGTTCTAGAAAAATTCATGTTTTCAAGAATTCAAACAGAAGGGGAAATGATGGATGATTTGAAAGACATCATTTTAAAGATGAAGGTAAATAAAACTGTAACTATACAAATACATCTACCTTTGTGAATTTTATCCATTTCTGTATTCTTTATTTAAAATATAACCTATCATTTAAGCAATTTTTTAAAAGACAGCACTTGAAGCTCATACAGAAACACATAACTTTTTTTCACACTGTCCATGTCAGGAGCATATTTTGATAAAACCAATCACAAAGCACTAGTTCTGTATCAATTTTTTATCATTGACACATAGTTAGTGTTTTTTTTTATGAAGAAAGATTCAATAAAACACAACAGTTTTATAACTAAATAGCAAGAGAATGGTCAATAATCCAATTAAATTTCTTCAATTTTACTTCCAAAAACACACAGATAAAGAATAATAAACTCAAAAAAGAGTGTTCTATGCATACACATAGTACAGAAAATGTTTATGTTATACTTTTCCAACAATAAAGGTAATTCACACTTTGCCTAAAATTCAACAATGTGAATAGAAAAAAATAATAAACAAAATTAATCAAACAAGTCCATCAAATGTTATACAAAGAATGCGGAGTATTAATGTACACAAAATTTGAACTATTTCTGACTTATTGAACAGTGCAATAAGGTATATTACACACTGGCTGTCATATTAATTTAATTTACAGGTGTAAATACTGGATATTATTACACCCAAATGATGAAAAGATAAATTTACAATTAGCACAAAAAGTGATAAAATCTTTGATTGAAATGTGATCCACGCTGAAATAAGACACACAAGGCAGCCATTTGTGTGTCGACAGTACGTTAATTCTTGTTTGATAGAGTTTATATACAATTAATCATTAATACATTAACATGGCCACTTGTATAAAGTTTCTATATTTTAACAAAAAAGAATCTTGTTCACACAACAGTTCATTATTTACCAGAAATTAATGATACAAAAAAGTTCATAATGTAACAAAATGTGTTTTTGAAACACAATGCTCCCTCTGGGTGATCTACTGACTTGAAATTGCTCAGGGATGTATAGGTTGTCATGAGGAACCAATATACGAAATTTGATAATTGTAGGTGGAAGCGTTATGGTTTTATAGGCAAGGTTAAATGTTGTTACATATGGACGGACGGACGTACTCACTGAAGTGACGTTATGGGGTGCTGCCTTTGATTTTCTTTTGATCTTCTGAACCCCACAAGCAACATTTTTGCACCCCATAAGCACAAATTTTCCCCACAACGTCAGTTTGTACATACTGGAACCCCATAACGACAGCTTGTACTTACCCTAACCCCACAATGACACCTGGGTGCGTACGGACAGACAGACAGACCAAAAACAATATACCCTTGATCTATCAATACGGGGGCATAAAAGGAAGAGAATGGTATCCCAACATATTTAGCATGAGAAGTTAACTGTTTAATCACTAGAAAAGTGAAATGTCCTCCTAGGTCTTATAATTATATATTTGTATTACCTGAAAGGAAATGTTGTGAGTTAGGACCAAAAGCTCTTAAGGCATCGTGGAGATTTTTTAAACGATCCTCAGCAGACAGTTGTATCTCTTTCCATCTGAAAAATATCATATCTTGTTAAATGTCATACAGTTAAAAGATATTGAAATACATGAAAATATGTTGAAATTAATTCTTTAAGACCAAAAAAATCTCTCTCTTGTAACATGTGACCTGACAAATCCTATTGTTTGGCACCGACTGCAAGTTTCTAAAGGTGAAATCTGAATATATACAAACATGTTTAGGGATGAATATTAATTACCTAGTATTCTAACAAACTTATGTTTAGAAAGTTTTTTTGACAATTAAATTATGACTTTTTTCAAGCCTAATGAAAGTATTGATGTAAATAAACTTTGTACTGCTTAACTATTAACATCACATTGCAATACTTACTAACCTCGTTTTAGAGTTGTATACTGTGGAATCATCAATTTTCATTGGGGAATTAATTTCGTGGATTTCATGGGTCAGCTCAACCACAAAATCAAATCCCCACAGATTCAAATGCAGAGATAAGGCTTTTTTCAAAAATCAAAATCCACGAATTTATGTCCCCACAAAACAGCCATTTTAGAAAAAAACAACATGAAAATTATGCCAAACAAAAATAAATGAAAATACAGTATTCAACTGTTAATGCTTACCTCGTTTTATAATCTTCTAATTTATGTACTATAACATGAGAAAGAACAACTTTGGCATTATCAAAATCAGTCACATGATCATTGACATGGTCTACCTGACCCTGTATAGGGGCCACAGCCATTTGATACGTCTGAAATAAACAACAGAATAACATGAGGTAGATGCACTGAAATAAAAAAATTCTCATTTAATAATATCCAGACAGACAAACCTGTGAATAAAGGTCATCAAAACATCGAGGGTTCAACACAACACTGACGTAACTCATATTGAAATAAGAACAAGTTACCACAGTGTTGCGCTGAGCCCTCGACATGTGAACAGAAGTATGAACACTAATCACAGTTGACATTTATACAGGTTTAGTAAGTCTTTTATATCAAACTAGAAATTTGTCCCAAGGGCATGAATGTCCATGCTGAGGGTTTGTGAAAAAGGGGCAACAATTCCTGTGAAAATGTTTGGATAATGGAAATCGTACTTGGCCTGTATTTTATTATCATACACCTTCATGTAAAATATGAAACCAATCCATGAAATATTCCTTGAGTTATCACTTGGAAACCACAATTTGAACATACGGGTGTACAGACGGACAGGGGTAATAGCACTTTATGCACTTCCGCCATTTGAAATGGCGGGGGCATAAAAGGATTCCTACTTCTTTCCATAACCTATAAAATACAGGCACCACGGGCCCCAAGGTTTTTACTGCCTTAAAAAACTATGTGGACTTTAAACTAGGCAGACCATAGTGAAACCAGGTTTTCTTGAACAAGGAATACTGGAATGAATCTGTCAATCTTACCTTAGTTTTCTCAACCTCAAACTGTAAGTTCTCAATAAGAATATCAGCTATAGGTTGCCAGGAATTCTTCTCATGTTCAGCTTTCACTAAACTCTCATTTAAATCATCCATGGAATCTTGGAAAAATGTCATTTTCTGAAAAAAGTATGAATCACATTAGTTCAATAATTAAGACATCAATTCAAGATGCATTATTACATAATTATTGAGTACAACAAGTTGAAATAAGTAATCAATGTCATAGAGGCCACATTACTTCATCACTAGCAGCAATATAAGTTCATGCATTAATGTGAGGAATATCATTCAACTAATATCCATAGTAACTGCCATTTACCATATTCAACATGAAAAAATATTTTTTATTGGAAGCCAGTTATTTAGATATAATCACACAATTTGTCAAAAAAGTGATTTGGTACAACTTTTTATATTTATCCACCTTAAGAGAGTTGACAAAAAAGTGATTCTGTACAACTTTTATATTTATCCATTTAGAGGGTTGACAAAAAATGATTTGGTACAACTTTTTTATTTATCCATTTAGACTTAGAGAGTTGACAAAAAAGTACCTCAGACACTTCTTCCAGGATAACCTGCCATTGGTTACAGCCTTGATTGAGATCGCCCCACTTCCGGTTGAGATGCCGAATTTGACGCTGGATTTTCTTGATTAATTCTTGAGCCTCACCTTCAATAGTTTTATCAGTACCTGAAATATAGTATATAAATATATTCCTAGGTTCTTCGAATCTCTGGTTATAACCTGTTAAAAATATATACATAACTATAATACAGGGTTATAAGGCGTTAAAAAATGTCTGTTTTTGGTTATTCGACCTACCCTCATTTTTCCATGCTACCCTTGACTTTTTATTAGCTCCCAACAAAAGTTTTCTACTTACCCTAGTTTTGATGAGTATGTTACCAGAAACAAACGTTTTTTTGCCAAATATTATATGGATCTGAGACATTGAAGGGTGATAAATAAACAATTAAACTAACATATTAAAGTAAATCAATTTTGTTTTAAATGAAGCTGTACTCCATGATCATAGGAATCATCCTTCACAATTAAAGATTCAACCACGCGGCAGTGTTCCGGTGTCGTAACCCTGCAATCTGGGTCCAATTCCCAGTTGTGGCAGGTCATACCCTTCCAAGAAAATTTGACAACTATGTTTTTCACCTGTGGATAAGTTGCTAGTTCCTTGCGGAAGGGTAAGTTAGTACTGGTTAGAATACTATCGGCCGCTGTATAAAACTGAAAAATTGTTGAAAAACGGCGTTGAAACCGAAATAATACAAAGTAAAAGCTCGAAAGTCGCCAAAACACCCTGGCTCATGGTATGATGTTATTTTCTTAATATAAAAATTCTTCTAAATAAACGTAAGCATGTCATACTTGTATCAGCACTGTCTCCACTATCCATACTAAATCTGTAATCTTCTCCTTCTTCTTGTAGATACTGACGTCCTGATTCTAGCGTCTGTTCAACTAACGTACGTTTCATATTTAGCTGTTCCTTAAGATTCTGTGTAAAGTACAAAAAATGTTACTGATAACCAATCTGGCAGTAAAAATAAAATAAAAATTCTAAACATGCATAAAATAGCTAACTTCAACCTTCAACATCTATAGAAATTGGTACAGCCAACTAAATACAAGTTACTAAAACTGGTTATAACAATAAAATGAAGAAATCATGAAGTAAGTAGCACAACAGTATATGATTTCTTCATTTTAGGTGAATCTAAATTGTAGAACAGCCAAACCTGTGAACAAAGACCACCCTTGGAAAAGACAAATGTGGCCTTTATTGAAAGGTGATCTTTATTATGGAGGTTATTTTGTTCTAAATAATGAATTAGTTTTTAAAGGATTGGCCTTTATTTACAGGGTGGCCTTTATTCGGAGGTGGCCATTAGCACATGTTTGAATGTATGTCAATAATTCATAAGTCAGAAAGGCTTTTAAATAAATAAACAATTAAATAGTTATAATTCAAACAATCATTAACAAAGGGAAACAACTCATGTTTACCTTGTTAGCTTCAAGTTGTTTTTGAAGAGTAGAGTTGTCTCCCCCAACAGGTCGTTGTGCCTTGAGATCATGTTGTTTCTTGAGTATCCATGCAAGAAGATCTTGTACTGTATGCAGCAGACGTAACCATTGCTCAGCATTTGTCTCAAGCCGACCCCTAAATAATCAGTAGGTTTGAATTGAGATCATGTACAGTGCAACCTCTCCAAAGCAACACCCTTTGAGAGTAGCAAAATTATGTTGGTGTTGCGAGGTTGTTGCTCTAGAGAGGTTAAATTAATAGTTACACCTTGCAGTGAGATAAAATCACCCTGTTGTTGAAGGGAGGTTGTTGCTCAAGAGAGGGCTGCTCTGGAGAGGTTGTACTGTATTTATAAATAATTCTAGAACAATTTATTCTAACAAATGTAGGGGATTATAGGTTTTTTTGTTCCCAACCATTGATGCAAAGGAGGTATTATAATGACCTTTAAGGAATTCAGTCTCCCAATCTTAGGGGACAATCAGCCTCTTCAAATCAGTATGAACTACAAGGACATTTAGGCATATTATAGCTTACATTAATTTAGTACATAAACCAAGACAAGTAACTGAGAAAATGGAAACTGATCTCATCTAAGATCAAAGTACTGAAAGTACTCTTGGAAACTAAAACTAATATAGACCAGCCCTGCAACGCGAAACAGGAACTATATAGTTTAAAAATTACATGGCGGATGTAGAAGAAAGTAGTACTTAGGTCTGTATAAAAATGTATTCATGCCCGCCGAGCCAGTGACAGCTGTAGAAAGCTGAACCATCATTCAGTTTCCAAAAGTAGTATGTGACCTAGACAATGACCTTGGCCTTTGACACATAGGCCTCATATACATGTATGAAATAAATCCTTAATGAATGATTTAAGATACAGATGACAAGGCCAACAAAGTGCAGATATGCATTACCAGGCCTCAAATTTAAGTTTTTTGACCACTTGCAACTTTTAGCAAGTACTTTTTTTTCCTACTTGCTAAATCGGAAAACTTACTAGCAAATTTAGACAATGAATTTAAATTTAATTGTATTCTTAAAAACTGTGCTAGAACATTTACCCCTGAAGTATACAAAACAATATCATCAGAGATGTGGAAATATCATATTTTTCTACTCGTCACCAGACAAGTAGACAGGAAAACCCAGGTTGTCCGGAGCAAAAATCAATTTGTCCGAATCTATCAAATTAACAGCTATACTATATAATGTTATATAGATGTATAGCTAGTCTATCTAGGCCTGAGTTTTGATCACACTTGTTAGTTTAGATTTTTGTCTTGAAACAAATCTATACAACCTAAGACATATCAATATGAGTTGTGTTGTTTGCTATACAGATAGATCTCCTTCACAAAATTTACAGATGGACTTTCGTCGCGTTGTTAGCTCCCTTGCCGAACTGATTGGACAACTTCTATTTTATTTTGTACTTGCGAAAAATATTCTTGTGATGTTTAAATCTACTTGCATTCTGTGAAATCAACTTGCATTTAGTAAGTAAATGAGTGCTAAATTTGAGCCCTGATGACAACAGTTGAGAATGATGAAATATTCATGTTATCCACAGCCATTATAATCAGTAAGCCAGAACTGGCGGAACAATTAAAACATCGATTTACACATATCGCACTACACATTCTGTGATAGATATCATGTTTAAAACTACTAGTACAAGATGAACATGATAGAAAACAATTTTTGCTGATGTTGCTGTTTCTCTTCATCAATAAATTCTTACTTTCAGTGTTCCCACCATTGGGTGTCTCCCGGGTAACTTCATTTAACTGACAAGATGTGATGAAGAACTGTGAGCAAGGACCAATGTATGAATCTTCAGTCAAATAATCATGTATACAAATGTACACACAAGTCTCATCTTTGTCTTGACATAACAAATCTAGTTCAATAACAAACCATTTTCAATATCATATCATTTATATTGTGGCGGGCAGTTATTCTAACTACCTTCTCTTGGGTTTCATTTAGGCCTTAACCAGTACTAACCACATTCTATCTGCAAGCTATTGCCAAGCTACCCCACATAATTCAGAGGTGGAGGGCAATTTAATATTGGATGTAATATCTTTAGTCAAATTTAAATCAGTTTAATTTCAGTAATTTTTACCTGATTTCCATAGATTTTGTCATCAGACTGAGCCATCTTTGATTCATCTCCTCGAGACGTTTATGTAAATGTTGTATATCGGTTCCCACCATTTTACTGGAGTGCTGGTTACCGGCTGTGTTCAAAGAATCATAAGTAGCTTCATGAGCATCTACCTCAGCTTGAAGGTCCTGTAAGTAGACAATACAACAATGTAATGAACAGTAATACCTCACTAAGCCACCATCTCAGTATTAACACCATCTCAATGTCATCACTCCATCTAATGTTCATACCAGTATACAGTACAACCTCTGTAGAGCAACACCCTATGGGAGTTGCAAATATTGGCCTTCGTTTAGAGGTTGTTGCTCTACAGAGGTTAAATTTATAGTAAATATAAGCTAAGGGAAATTTTGAAGGTGTTGTTATAGAGAGGTTGTTGCTCTACAGAGGGCTGCTCTGGAGAGGTTTTACTGTATAACATTTTCGGTCTAGAACACCTCTGTGTAATGACCTTTTTTTTGGGGGGGGGGGGGGGACCAAAAGACTTTGATATGGATATTTCACTAAATAACAATTTGACATATCGAGGGTTCAACGCAAGAGTGTCGTAACTCATATTGAAATAAGAACAAGTTACGATAGTGTTGCGCTGAGCCCTCGATATACAGTACAACCTCTCCAAAGCAGCCCTCTCTTGAGCAACAACCTCCCTGCAACAACAGCATGATTTTCCCCACTGCATGATTTAACTATAAATTTAACCGCTCTAGAGCAACAACCTCTCAACAACAACACACTTTTGCTACTCCCAAACATTGTTGCTTTGGAGAGGTTGCACTGTACATGTCTTTTCAAGTTTCATATCTCTGACAGACAGTCATACAGTTAAATGAAAATCAAATTCACTTAAGCCAATCAATTTTATTGCATTTTCACGACAGACTAAAAAACAATTCTTTCTACAAGAAACAAACAATAAACATATTTATTTTACAGAGGATGAACAAATAATTACTGCTATTTCAGCAAAGTTAGTTTATATTCAAGTTGGTCAGGTGGGATTATAGTCTAGCGGTATAATTACACAAGAAATTCTTGATTTATAGTCTTTGATTAAAAATCAAAATGTCAGGAATCGGAAGTCAGACTACAGGTTATAAATTGGACAAAAAAAGGTATATAAGTAGGTGTGAATGTCTGATGGTTCCAGCAAAGAGGACATTTCAAAGAAAGAGAGAATTTGTTAGAGACTAGACGGACAATACAGTGCAACCTCTCCAGAGTGGCTCTCTCTTAAAGCAACAACCTCCCTTCATCAACAGCATGATTTTTCCCACTCGAGGGTTCAACGCAACAGTGTCGTAACTCATATTGAAATAAGAACAACTTACGACAGTTTTGCGCTGAGCCCTCGAACTGTATGCATTATGTTACATGTACCATTAATTTAACCTCTCAGGAACAACAACCTCTCAACAACAGCATAATTTTGTTTCCTACCCAAAGGGTGTTGCTTAGGAGAGATTGCACTGTATTTGTTTTCAGAGTATGAATGTTAATCTGACTTCTAAAGTATGTCGTACAGTGACCTTCACACTGGTGTTCTCTATTGTAATACTATTGTCAACCATACAGCTTGTAAGATTAAAATTCCCCACATTTCAAATTTTAGAGGTAAAGAAATTAAGAACATAATAAGATGTAATAGAAAGTTGATTGGCCGGTGATATGAGTTAAATCGGGAGCAAATCTTCAAAATTCAATACAAGATATTGTAAGGATAATACTAATGAATGACATGATTTAACAAAACTATCAACAACATTCGAAGATTAATAGCAAATGTATGTAACTGTATAATAACTCTTTATATAGATGCATTAGTACAGAATCAATCCTTGAAATGCCATAATGCATTAAGATAAACCTCTGAGATAAACTTAAATCTCTGCAATAGTATTGTAACTCTTGTATACTAATATGGAGATTCAGCAAGTTACAGTTTTGTTGCGTTGTTGGATGAGTGTCCAGTGTTTATGATAGATTCAATGATTCAGAATAAGTATGTCATTCATACATAGCTTTAAGTCCAGCAATTAAAAATTCATGACAGAATAAATTAGGTAATATCGTTAATCAGTAAGATGTCACAATATACAGATTGAGAGATTTACAATTATACATCTATACATCTGACAACATTACTGGTCCAAATGTTGTAATACAATGAATAGTTCTTATTCTTAACTTAAGCAATAATTTTGAAAATGAAATGTTTGGATTCAAACATTATCAATTTATGAGACTAGAACAACATAAACTAGAAATGTGTCCGGAGGATACGAATGCCCCTACTGAGAGCTCAGAAGGTCAAAAAGGGGCCATAACTCCTGTGAAAATGGTTGGATTTTAACAGAAATCTAACTTGACCTGTATTTATTGTTACACACCTTCATGTACAAAATATGAAACCAATCAATGAAATATTTCTGGAATTATTGCTTGGAAGCCAAAATTTGAACAGACAAGACAGGGGTAAATTTCACTTTAAGCCCTTCCACCATTCTTTGAATGGTGGGGACAAAAGAATAGTGGGGACATAAAAATGAATCTGAGTGTGTTATAATCAATAATTAGTCAATGAGCTGCAGTCTTTTTTAATTTTAATGTGAGATTTAAACATTGGAATCTTTATCCATTTCAGTAAATAGAAATTTATTTCATTTTAAATACAGTATTAAATATATTTGCTTTGGCTTAAAAACAAGTCCATTTGATATCAGTTCTGTCACAAAGTAAGCAATTAAATCCAAAGTTAAAACACCTTTAAAATGTTGAAATTAGCATAAGAATACCTAATGTAAGGTCAAACACCACTAAATTGAAGTTCACAAGAAATCAAACAGTGGGTTGTAGACAACAACTATGTTCCCACACATGTACGTGGTAAATGTGATTCAGTTCAGTAGGTTAACTAATGCATGAGATTTTGAATTCAATATGTTACAAGGGGCAGTTTGACAAGCTGACACACCATAACTCTCCGGGACACAAACTGATGTTCGGGGATAAATGCATACACACAACAGTAAGTTCATGACTTAAACATCTAATTATACAAATAACTATTAGTTCAGTAATATACAATGTAGGGGATATACCATATCAATACAGTTATCCCTGAATGAACAGCCCCATAGAAAGATTAGAAGACATACTTAAGTACAGTAGTCACCTTTCCCAACAGACCACTCAAAAGATTAGGAGATAATTATTATACTCAAGTACAGAAGTCACCTGTACTAACAGACCACTCAAAAGATTAGAAGATATACTTAAGTACAGTAGTCACCTGTCCAAACAGACCACTCAAAAGATAAGAAGATATACTTAAATACAGAGGTCACCTGTACTAACAGACCACTCAGAAGATAAGAAGATATATTTAAATACAGAGGTCACCTGTACTAACAGACCACTCCGAAGATTACTGTATTATCATTTGTTTTCGTTGGGCTCAATTTCTGGCTATTTCGTGAGGACATAAATTCGTGGATTTTTATTTTTAAAGATAACAGGCTTTAAATACCTCTGCATTTAAATTTGTTGGGATTTTATTTCGTGGATGAGCTGACCCACGAAATCCGCGAAATTAAATCCCCAAAGAAAATAAATGATTCCACAGTATCTAGAACAAAATGACCTCCAAATAAGCGCCTCCTGTCAATAAAGGCTGCATTTTGTCTTTCACAAGGAGGCCTTTATTTACAGGTTTGACTGCATACATTTTCTCCTTTGATTCATCTAAGTTCACAGATTTCACTAATTACATGACATTGCATATAAACTCCAGCATCAGAAAAATTCACATGACCGTCTAATTAAGACCTCTATAACATTAATGATATCAATCAATTATATACATCATTTAGCAATGACATTAATTGTCATTTTCAGAAAGTTTATACCATCACTGCACAGAAATTGGAAGAACATCAATTAATTGTTGGGCAATATTGGTTTTGCTATTTAATATATCTTTTTTTTTTCACACCAGATTTCTTCCAAGGGGATAAGTAAGTAGTTATTTTCTAACAAAATGAGATCTATGACATACTTTCAGTTTTTGGTTATAGAGAACAAAACTGGTGATTTTCCTCAATAGTGGAGAAGTTGATGACTGCTTGATAGAAACTGGTTAGGTGAACCGGCTGTCTTATATACAGTATGTTACTGAAATATCATTGATCTGGAGGTCATGAATTCCCCTCTGAGAGGTAAGTCAAAAAGGGGCCCTAACTCCTGTGAAATTGTTTGGATTTTAACAGAAATCGAACTTTACCTGTATTTCATCATTATACACTTTCAAGTAAAATATGAAACCAATCTATGAAATATTTCTTGAGTTATTGCTCGAAAAATAAATTTGAACAGACGGACAGACAGGGGTAACACTGAATGCCCATCCATCATTTCAAATGGCAGAGGCATAAAAACAGCACTGAAACTGAAATGAAAGTGATCTAGCTATCCCATATAACTAAATTGTGTATTCTGAATTTCATTAAAATCTGCATCATTAACATTTTGTTTGTTTCATTGGGTTTTACGCCCCTTTTCAATAGTCAGAGTCAATTATGAGGTGGACAGTTCACCTAAGCCTCATTCCTGGGAAGAACCAGTACTAGACTCCCATCCTCCATAAGCAACTGCAACTACTTTCTCACAATAAGAGACATTCAATTTGGTCAGTAGCTGGGCTCAAACCCACAACGAGAGGTTACAGTGATTTGAAGTCAGCGACCATTACCACGAAAGTAGTCACATCCTAAACGGAGACTAAAATGTTACATCCTTTCTATAAAATGTATTTCTTCTCCAATTTTACAACAACATTGTAAAATTACATAATTACTAAATAATTACATGTAACATAATGCATAGATGAAAGGACCACATTATAAATTACTACAACAAGATGAAACAAGTTTTATATCTTAAATGTTAAAAATGTTGAATAGTAAGATGTAAGAAGCAATTAGTAAGAGAATTAAATGTAAATAGAATTAAACGAGTCAAGTGCTGTACTTGTATCAACAATAGGTTTAATGTTACATGTTAAATCTTCACTTCAGACAGACTTTACTTAAACATCACTCAGTCAGTCTATACTAATGGCAACCAGATAAGAGAAAGATTGGGTAATCAAACCCAATATAAGAGATCCTTGATGGATTTTAAAAATCAAGTAGTGACAACAATTATGACTTATGTCTGTCACAGAGACGCTTGATTTCCTTAAAATCAGACAATCAGTATCACAGAGAAGCTTGAATGAAGAGTTATAAAAAGTAAATGCTTATGCATTGAGACAACATTTAATAACCATCGCTTTAACATAAAACCTTGATAGTGATGTAGTTTTAATGAAACATATAAAAAGAAACATTAATTACTAGTTTGTAAGGCAAAAACTTAACTTTTACAATTATTTAGTAATTATGCAATTTTACAATGTAGTTTTGATCCACACGGATACATTAAATTGGCAATACAGTTGTTTAGTTTATATGTGTTTTTGTTGTTGAATTCACATTATTAAATGTAAGACTATTCAAGTAATAAAGAAGTTTAATTTTCTTAAAAATTCAATATTGAATATCAAACAAACTATTACATTAGTATTAAGACAATCGAAAGATGCATTTAACGTGTACGGTTCGTACAACAGTATCGTCTGTCCTCTCAACATGAAACAGGTGCACACAAGCAAACAGGAAATTACCAAACTGCATGATTTAATGCAAACAAAACATCCACATGCAATAAAATGCATTTTTGAGTAATTAATTCCAACAGTATCATTAACAAACAATTAAGAAAACAGTAAATGGAAACATAAAGATTGGAAGACTTGAACAGAGGGATTATAACATTGTAACACAGGACTTCGTACAATGTGAGAACAATCTCTTGTGTATTGTTTCAATGCTATAGAGTAGCAATACCCAGGAAGGACAAAGATTCAGACAGTTTGGATCCCAGTGAAATAGTTATTCATAATTCATGAACTATTCATGAAGTATGCAAGAATAATTCAAGAAAAATTCATGATTTCATGAATTCCTTTCAAAGGGGGACTACAGTCATCAAAGTTCCCATGGTCCAACAAAATATTCAAATAAGCTAAAAAAAATGAGCTTCTTTAAAGGGGCATGCCCAGGAACTGCTGTGTCTTTTATTTCGTTCACCAAAAATGCGTTTGTCACTTGTAAAACCAATTATTACCGAAAAGTCAAATAAGAATGTGCATTCAAAAATGACCCTACAAACTCGCACGTCGGTATTTGTATGTTGGTTTGAATAAAAGGCTGTTAGCCTTTTATTGATGACAACGATATTTCCCATAGGTCTGAGAGTTTAACTGAGCATGTGCGCTGCCTTTCAAGTGAACATAACATGAGCAATACTTACCATTTCAGTATGTTGACATTTTTTCCGCGAGGTTTTTCGGTTTTGACAGATCCCGAAAGGGTGGAATTGTGAAAATGACAAATAATTTCTGAGGCCGAAATCAGCAGGTTTGGTAAATCTTGAAATGTGTTTTTTAAGTAAACTAGCAGGATATTTTGTAAATATTTTACAGGGCTTTCATTAATTGATTTAGGCATTAAAATGATACCAATTTGATTGCTATTCGAGATGCTTCAGTTCCAGGGCATGCCCCTTTAACTGCATGCTGGTGATTTTTACAACATATTATTTTCTGAGACTCAATAAAATTCAACAGACTAAAATGGATTCATATATCATGAGAAACATTGACACAGTTTAACAGGACAACACTATGTTTCTTATTACCCCTTGGAAAGGAAATAATAAAATAATACATTTTTCTTTAACTTTTCTTGCATATTTCATGAATAGTTCATGAAGTATAAATAACTATTTGACAGCCCCTGGTAATAACTCGATTTTATTATGATTCTGCACTTTAAAAGGCTATGATGTAATGTTATATACATTATGCCCCTGTCAAATAGATATTCATACTTCATGAACCATTCATGAACCATTCATGAAGTATGCAAGAATAGTTCAAGAAAACATCATGTTTCATAAATTATATTAGAAGGGGTCAGGCACATCAGATTCAATGTGAACACATTAAGACAAATTCACAGACAGCATACCATTCATTTCAAAGCCAAGCTTTAATGAGCAGTTTATCAGCAATTATGCTACAACAGTTTACACAAAGGCAGTGTAATGTAACTTAGATAAATGGTCAATAAGAAATTAATTTGTGCACGTCTAAAAATTGATATCACTGAAATATGATAGGTAGCCTAACAAACAGATGTCACATATATGTAACAACACCTGTTTCATATACAAGAACGGCCCTCTCTTGAGCAATAAACCTTCATTCAATTAACAACAGAATGATTTTCCCAACTACACCATTTACCTCTCCAGAGCAACAACCTCTAAACAACAACATGATTTTGCTACCCCCAAAGGATGTTGCTTTGGAGAGGTTGCACTGAAATATTAATTTTGTCAAAGAGGGTTTGACGCTATTTTTCAATGATATTGCAGTTATATACAACATTTTGACCAAATTTTCGAAGAGGGTATGATCACATGAGCAAAATAATGAACAAATAATAAACTATTAAACCACTGAACATATGAAGGATTAATGAGCGAGTGAGCGAAATAATGAACAAACAAAATGAAGAAATCAGCAAGTGAGCGAAATAATGTACAAACAAACAAGTAAATAATCCATTAAACAAATGAACAAACAAATTTATGAATAAATGATGGAATGAGCAAGCAAAAAAGTGAACAAATGAAGGAATGAACATTTGCACAAATAAACAAACATATGTGACTAATCTTGCCATATGCTCACAGCAAGCAGATACAGCAACACATTACGAGGTAAGCTTGTAATGACATACATGTCTGAAAGCTTTAATCTATATTTCATGGAGAGATGATCAAGATCTTTATAAAACTCATTAAAAATTCACTAACATCTGAGTCAGCAGATTTCATCAAATTAAAGGGTCTCAGCAGTGAAACATCATCACAAAGCATTATTAATGACAACAACACATACATAAAAGATACACTACTTTCACTTTCAAAATCAGGGGCCAACTTTCACATTTATCTCTAAGCAACAGCATCGCGCACACCTGAATACAAAAAAAACTAAAAGCTTTACCCCACATGCCTAAAGACTTTTAAACACAAGACTTGGGAAATATCCACATCAAGTTAAAACATCACAATGAGGTATGATCATATAATACCTCTCACTGCCAATATATCAAAGGAATTGCAACAAAAACAGGACGTCTTAAAACACCATGGATTATCAACTTCAATTATCAAGTAATTTGATTTAAAAAAAGTCCCGCCAAGTCAGGTATGAAAGGTAACAGACCTTAATCAAATTTACATTTAGCAGTTAATAAGTTAGTGTAGGCACACATCCAAAAATATCGTAAAAAAAATCACGAAACAGCTGGCATGGTAGTAACTATGTGAAGCTGAGGCACATCCTGTTACAATTAACACAAGAAAATGTTTGATGAAGACTAATGAAGCATCTTCACGGCACACACCAGAATGAAACCTTTCAGAACTGTTGTTATAATATATCCTCAGTCAGTAGTTTATGCCCACATTTGCTAGGAAATCTCTTGGAGAAGGTAACTGTTAATCCTAATGACTGCTCAGCTGGATATGTTATTCTGACCCTGGTGAAAGCTATAAATGTTTCATGGTACATTACTAAGTTACAAACTCCATTCTTATCAGTAACAATCTGGTCTGATCATTTTATAGATGTAACAGTGGTCAGTGTGGATTGACTTTAGATGCCTTGTAATAAAGAAAAAGTCCAAGATACACTTGGGATTTACAAGTGGAATCATTCTATGTTATTAACCTACAAGTTTTAAAAGTACCTTATTAACAGTTCTCTCCAAAATGAAAAATGACAGAAAGTATTTCTTATATGTTTCGCTGTCAAAACAAATGCTAAACATAGTACTTATGCAGATAATAAATATATTCAGGTGGCTTGTTATGGTACCAGAAATGCATGACTTGCACTGACTCTCTAAGTGTCGGACCGAAGTAACATTTACATAATTTTAATAAAAGGCATATGTCAGTGTCCTTGCTCATTGTGGGGCATCTATTTTTTATGCCAACGTCACAAGCTCAATATATTAATATAGTTACCTAAGAAAATATAGTGTCTAAATTGCGTATATTTTATAAATTGATGGATTTATGAATGCATGAAACAGGTTCTGAAACAGAAATAATAATAATAATTAATGATATATTATAATAAAAATAAATTTTAGACTTCCAGGTGAACAGTAAGAAAAAATGCATCACATACTGTGGAAAAACTATCTTAATTTTGTTTACATTTCCCATGTTTGGCTGACGATACAAACTAGAACTATCACTAAAGGTGATGAATACCCTCAGATGCCACCTTGACCCAGTTATTGTTACATTTTACAAAGGGTAATATAACACCTGTAAATTGTTGTTTAGAAACATCCTGACCAATTTCTCAATATTCATTATATAAAAAGTAACAAAGAGCCGTAACTCATTAAAATTTACTTGGACAAAACCTATTGTGGACATGCACAACTTTGCAAACAACTTATCACTTCTAAGAAGTTTCACTGAATTCCTCCATGTAGGTGCTGAAAATAAATTGGACAAAATTTCCCAATTTTATAAAACAAGGGGCCGTAACTCTGGGAAAAATAATCCAAACAAAGCCTGGTTATTGCATGCACAGCTTGGCTTACTTTTTATTACTTCTGTGAATTCATTGAATTCCTATGAGCAGTTGCTGAGATATTGTATATATACACTGTATATAAACAACAAAGAGCCATAACTCAGTGAAAATTTAACCAAACCAGACAAGCTTACTGCATGCACAACTAGGCTAACTACTTATCAGGCCTGCGAAGTTTCATTTAATTCCTGTAGGTAGTAAATGAGAAATAACCTGGTCAAAATTTGCCTGTTGTATATACTGTATAAAAAACAAAGGGCTGTAATTCATTAAACATTGATCCAAACATAAAATGCTTTAAACATGCACACCTAGACCTATTATTGATCACTTCTGTGAATTTTCATTGAAATCCTGTGAGTAGTTGCTGAGAAATTGTCCGGACAAAATTTGCCTATTGTATATACTGTATAAAAAAAACAAAGGGCTATAACTCAGTGAAAATTAATCCGAACTAAAAATTATTTAAGCATGCACAACTAGACCTCCATTACTCTCGCTAAATAAAAAACAAATATAAAAGAATCAACGTTTTACTTTTTCCTGAAAGTTTAGTTAAGTGAAAAATATCTCTAACTAGTGATAATATAATTTAAAATGATTTTGGTATAGATACTTATCAGCAGTGATAAAACAGTGATTTTCGATTGGTAAAAATATCATAATCAAACAGGTCCTTTGTGTTTTAAATATTTATAAATAATAAATGGTGATCTTCACATAGTTTTCTTTTCTCACAACTAAAATGACACATTAATACAGTACATAATGTGTTTTATTTTAAAAGACTAAAACAGTCTACACATGAAATACTTTATAAAAAGAATTTCTGACCTTTTCATATTACCGGTTATAAAACATAACACAAAACAAACATACTGCTTTTGTTGTGTTGAACAATATGAACAAAATTTCAAATGCTCAGCAGTTATCAGTAAAAATAAACATCTGTTAATGGTTTGGGCTTATCTGATGGAAAGTGGGAATTAATTGGCCCCATGCTATGAACCATCCACACTGACCACTTAATGTCTTCACGGTAATTCTGGACATAACGGTACAGGCAAGATCACTAGTGATCTGATTTTCAGGCTTGTGGGTCTGACTGTCCTTGGAAGTTGTGAAGGATTTTATTAACCTTACTCACCATATGTTAAAATCATTATAAATATTGTTAAAATATGTACAGGTACCAATTATGCGCACCATAGTGCCCGAGAGAAAAAAGGTCAGAATAAACAAAAAATATGCAAAATTTCAAAATTGATTTTCACTTTAGAAATCATATTTTTTTCTAATAAAAAAAATTAATTGCAATCAAAAAGGTGCTTTAGACAGATCATTAGCAACAGAAGAAATGTTAAGTAAGTACAAATATTCCAGGCAACTTTATTCAGCTTCTTATTAAAACATGAATGTTTGATTACATTAAATCTACCAAACCAATTAATTCATATAAATAGAAAAATAGACTATTATACAACAAACTTATAATTAAACTGGGTCAGGACTAAATCTTACAAGTGTTTGTGAAACATGGATGCCTCCTCAAGGCCAACTGGATAGTAAGACCTTGACCTTTCACCGACTGAACTTAAAATCTATAGGGGTCATGTATATGCAATGACCAATGACCATCCTCCCAACCAAGTAGGTGAAACCGTTCTCTAGTTAATGGTCGACAAGGTTTGGTTACGGACTGACCGATCAATTATGCAAAGCGATATAATTATACCCCTTTTCTTTGAAAGGGGGCATAATTCTTTTCTTCGAAAGGGGGCATAATTAAAGAGGGCTTTTTTTCCTTCTATAGCAGGGGCCGTTTACAGGCGTCATCCCCTAAAGAAAATTCTTTAAAACCATGCAGTTTTTCCCTAAAATTCAATTTACATCTGGTTTTTTCTTCCCCTTTTGCAAAAATTATGCGTAATTTCCCCCCAAATTTGAAGAAAAGACCCCTTCCCCTACCTGTGAAAAAAAGCCCTGTTAAATTGTCCTGATTAGAATTTATACAGAAATATTGCATGATCAATATTCAGCACACTATACTCTAGTCATTAATATTCCAGTTAAATCATATTGATGACATTTCAGATCAAATTTATGTATCTATGCTAAAACAATCAAACATAATAATCAATCAAATTTTTCCTAGCACAACATGCTTGTGTCAAATACATCTAACTAAAACAAGCATGCAGTACAGATTTTTTGTTAATATTTTGACTGCTTGATAATGAACTAGTGTACAGCGGTATGTGAAAAATGTTGTTTCACGTCAAGGGCAATAACTCTGTAACAATTACATTTTTGTTCCCAGATACACCATCAAAACAGCTGAGTAAAAATCAATATTACAGAAGAATAGTATCTTTTCTCTATGACCATAAAATATGCAAAAATTAATACCATAATGCAGGTGTACAATTATTGAAAATTAATGACTCCTGGGAGGGCTATCATACTTAAATATGACACATAGGAGAATTACGTTTATCAGCTTGATTTAATCAACAAAAAATTCATAATTAAAAAAAAAAAAAAATCAAACCTGTTCAAATCTAACAAGTAGAGATTTCAGATTCATTATGACATCGATATAATGAGGCGAGAGATACAGTTGTCTTTTCCTGGCCTTCAAGTCACGTGATGTATTCCTCACCAAATGTGACAATACGTGCGCTAGCTCGTACAACTCCACCGTTTTTTCTTAGTTGACACGAACATTCAAACAAACAATCTAAATCATTCCGACTCAAAATCATTCAATAATTAAATATTTTTTCCCACTGTTTTGTTGTTTTATAACTATTCAAGTTCAATACATCTACATGTTTTATATGCAAAAATCTATATAAACAACCTATGCGTTTACTTTCTATATCATATCACAGCATCATATAAAGTAATCCTATTTTGCAATTCAATTTGTCAATAACTAACATCCACTTTCACAGGTATTGTTCATCATGATAAACAATTTATGATGATTAAATTAAACTCAAGGTAACCTACTTTTCTCTCTGAAATAATTCTAGCGTACACATATTTCTTGATAGTTCAACCCTGTATAGTGCATTAAGTCTCTTTTTTCTTAATCTATTCCTGTCAATCAGTATCTAGTTAAAATACCAGTTAATTCTAACCATTGAAAATATAGGTATAGCGAAAGAGAAATCCAATTGTACCTACAATCTGATATTTGTGAATTTATAAACAGTCTTATAATGAAAATAATGTAAGATTAAGATTCTCTGATGGAAATTAAGAAACATTAAGATAGAACGATGAACATTTATTTGTAAATGTCAATCATAAGAAATTTTATGTTTATTTGTTGCTCACAAAATATTTTATGTAAATCATCAAAAAAAAAAAAAAAATCTTCCATTCTTTTAATTCATGTTTCCCTGCATCATCAAACAAATAAACTTTGAATGCAGCCCTTAGATTAATCTGTAGAGTGAGAAATATTCAGCTGTAAGTAGCACTAAATCATCAGAGTCTTAACACGGAGGTAAACAAATGCACGCATCCATCATCTTCGAGAAGAACTTAAAAATGAAGTTGAACACCAAGCTAATCCATACCATATAATGCATCCATATACCACACACAGTCACTGTTCACCACTTTAATATATGACACTAAGTATGTACCAGCTGAGCTGATATCTTAAGCACCTTGATTATGTCCCCTTTAACTTAATTCTGTTCAGTGTTTGAAATCATACTTCACACAACAATTCTATCAATTACAAACGCTCAGTACAGAAAGTGTAAGAGATTTTATCAAAATTGATTACAATTATTTTTCCGTTCATTCCAAATTGACATTTCTCTGGTTATTATTATTATTCATCACTAATATTGACACCAACATCCTCCGCACACGGCTGTTCAACGTAATTATCATCCCAGCTATATTGTCACACTGACTCATTATCCAGTTTCATAATCTATCATTGATAATCAGGTATCACTTATACATGTATCATGCAATTAAAAGTATTGGAATTGGTAAGCCATTAACAGTAATATATACTACGGCTCTCTGCCTGATTTTAATGAAAAACTAATTATACCTAACACCTTTAGGCTCTTTAGAAAATGTCAAAATCAATGTTTACCAACAGCCAGCTGTTTCAGCTGAGATACATAATATTGCATCGTTAAATTCTCATTCAGCCAGATAATTAAAACACACATAATATTATATAATTTATATTTTGAATTATTGACTATAAACAAAATCTAAATATTTTTTTAATCAGCTAGATCAAGATAATAAAACAAAATTTTGTTAACGGTAAATATTTTCATTAGAGAGAAAAACAACAGACTGAAACATTGAATCTGAAGAAGAAATAGTTTCAATTTAGAATACTTCCTCTTTTAACCTCTGCCACATGAGGTTCAATATCCATAGAACATATTCCATAGAAGATTGATAAGAATCATGCATTCAATCAAGTAGCCAACATTCTTGATTTACCTATCTGTCACTAATGGACTGAACCATCAACTAGACCATTCAAGGCTCCAGATTGATCCATTTACAACCATATAGGTAAGTCAGATTCCCATCATTAACTTAGTGATTAAAAGTTAATATATATGTTATTTCAAATATCTAGAACGATGGGAAAAAATAGATGATAGAGACGTTTCCTTTGAAGTTAATGATACCTAATGATCAACTATTAGTCTTAACATAGCAGACATGAAAGTATTCAAATTATTTTGTTGCTGCAGTCGGGTGACTGTCATTAAACAAGTAAATTTCACTTGTATTTTGAAACCAATTAAACTGAATTTTACTTAGTCATCAAAATGATCACTCACAACAGTTAATTTCAATCTTCATACCTAGATAACAGAAAGAACAATTAAAATACAGTACAACCTCTGTAGAGCAACACCATGTGGGAGCTGCAAATATTGGCCGTTGTTTAGAGGTTGTTGCACTACCGAGGTTACATTTATGGTAAATTTCAGCTTTGGGAAATTTTGAAGGAGTTGTTATAGAGAGGTTGTTGCTCTACAGAGGGCCGCTCTGGAGAGGTTGTAACTGTACATTCTCAAAATTGAAAATAATTGGACTGCAAAAAAAATATAGTTTGTGACAACATATACATGACCCAAGCTTTTAATAGTAATTAGGTAGGTATGGATTTTTTCATAAGATGCATGAACTAAAAATGAAACTAGTCATTATAACTAAAAATACTTTTGATCGGGGATATTTCAAGTGAAAATACACAGTCGTTCACATCTTTTTTGGAAACTGAAAGATAGCTGTCATTCACACGGTGCGCATGAATTTTGATCAGAATCATTCTCACGAAACAAACAAACTCAGCAGAACCTAAACTACCGAATCTCAGCAAACAATTATGGTTCTTGGATTCAATTAGCGAGAAACATTTTGGAACAAAGAACTGTTACCGTCAATTACCTACCATCAAATACTGATTGTATTGTCTTTATTATCATAAACCGTCTTTCATATTTAATCTCCAACTAATGAAACTAACCATCAAGCAACGCCATATCTGTGAGGCACACTTATGAAGAGACAGATAAGGTGATCCTATTGGTGCTATAAATCATTGTCTACCCACACATTCAGGTATAAATGCTATGCCAATTAATTGACTACAAATTTGATCGTTTTAATTGGCCAGACTGATAAAAGATGGCATTATAAGAACTGGTCATCGAGGGTAGGACATTAGCCCCCCCCCCCCGGACATTTGCCTCCCCCACGCCCAATAATGTCATTCCGACATTTGCCCCCAGTGCTTATTTCTAAGTGGACATTTCCCCCCCAGTTTTCAAGTATATCCACTGGTCATCTACATACAGACTGATTGAGTTTCAGTAGATTATATTTTTCAATTCCTAAGCATGTTTATAATTATACGATATGTGGTAGAAGAAAAAATGTACATACAATAATATGTACAGACACAGTATATAAGAAATTGATTCTAAATTAAGCATTTCACAAACATATACTACATGTAGTACCTGTATTAATCTTACAGTAATATTTGAGAGTGGGCGAAATAGACGAGATCTCTTAAAGAGTGTAATAGACTGGTTCTAACTGATAATGACATTGTCTTAAATGCTAAGAAATCACTAAATGATTAAATAAAAAAGTCCCCTAAAAAACTTGATATACAACCTTTATACATCATTCAGTCTAAAATGAGATCATTATTGTATGAGTGTCCTGTTTTTTATTATCTGCTCAAGCTAAGGGAGACAATTCAAATATCTTCTTCAAAAGTTTTTACAGAGTTGTATCCCCTGTCATAGAAAGTTGCAGGGCTTAATCAATTTAGATTGAAATAAATTGTGTAGCAGATGAAATCCACCATTTTCATATCAGTATTCTGTTTGTCTAAAATTAATCATACCATAAAAAAACTGGGAAAAAATGCAGAGAAATTCCCTCAACAATGAAAAATTGAAGCCAGACTCTTAATAAAGACACAGAAAATGTGATAAATAGATTAAAGAATAGACTTCTCTAGTCTGTTATATATAATTATAAGGTCTACATTGCAGAGAAAAGTCATCAATTTCCTGGAATAATTACTTTACAGCTGGGTGTTGTCTATAATTCTTGGACAGACAGGAAATCTGGACATTTATCTCCAGTGATACAATCAATAACATAAGTATGATTAATTCTATAGATGTATGATGCTCCAACCATTTTTTTTTGTTTCATTTTGTTGCAGTGGCTGATACAACTTACTAAATTACCAGGGCTGTATTCTAACCTGTACTAACATTATTAGTATTACACTTTCTAAAGGAGCTAGCCAGCAGGCAACTTATCCATACATGGGGGAAAATCCACATTTTTGTCAGATTAACATAGAAGGGTATGACCTGCAGCAACTGGGATGTTAACCCAGTGTGACGACCAATCTTTCAAACCAAATCTGAGGAATTTAGGTCAAACCATTCTCTAGTTATTGGTCGGACAAGGTTTGGTTACGGACCGACCAACGTACGTACAGACAGACCAACCAATATGTGCAAAACAATACACCCCCTTTTATTTGAAAGGGGGCATAATAGAAAGCAATTAAACCCGGCAAAATAACCAGAGAAATAATAAACAAGAAAAATAATTCATGACCGTAAATTACTGAAAAAAAATTGTTTCTCACTATCAGAAAATAAAAATCAATCAATATCCAAGGGCAAAAACAATTCGACAGACCTCTTTATCTTAGTACAGATTGTCTCGGATTCAGTTCTATTAAGTCATTTTTCATCCACAAACAATATTACAAAGGTAAACTGGTTCTAGACTTAATTAAACTGACAATTATACTATCATAATTTATACTTCTTAGTCAGACAAAGAAAATATTGTCTTTGACAGTAACTTAACAATCAAGTAAAAAAGAAATTTATGAATTCACTGGTTATTTAGTTACTCCATTGAGATTACCATTTGTCTGTGAATGGTAGACAATATAGATTCATAAACAAATACTGACAAAATAATCATCAATGATACTGATTCCAAACATAGAAAAATAGACATTGCTGACAAAGTTACCCCAGACTGATTTAAGCGTTTTTCTCTCTTCTTTTCTTGAACAAATTAAAAATTTATGATGAAAGCTTTGTATAAATTTTAGGTATTTTGGGAAAACACAATTAAGCAGCAAGACTTAATTAATGTACAAAAGAAGCCACATACCCTGCTTTCTAACAAATTGGAAGAATAAATATCAAGTATGTAATTCACAACTTAAGTACAAGGGCTGGATCAATATACATGAATTAAATTGGTAAATTTGGTTTACAACAGTTTTCTGTCTTCCAATATGGAACAGTTCTGGTACAGGAGACAATTACAGTCACCTTTTTAAATGCCAAACTAACAGTACTGCTAGTACTTTACATTAAAATATTTGTCATGAAATATCGGCAAAACAGTCTAAAATGTGGGCAGTTTTTCTCAAAAGTAAATAATCAAAAGGTCCTTTACAACATCTGTAAGGTTCAAGTGGCAAGCTCTGCTTGAAAAACAAAATAATTTTACGCATCTAAGAAGACACAATTTTGACTGATCCATTAATTGGTCTCTCATTCTCCAAGTACACCAGTAAGATACATCCCAACACTTATTGTATTATAATGTAGCAATACCTATTGCGTTACGTTTATCAGTAAAAACTATTGTAATAAGTATTGAAAGAAATATATCCTAGAAGAATAAATGAGCATTTAGTATTTAAGCGTAGATATAAATAGAAGTTAACCAATGTTATAAAGACAAAGAGATTATGCAAAAACATAAAGGAGATGAAAGCCAAATAGAATATCATGATGCTAGTGATCTAAGCTTATCAATTATTCATGTTAAGAATCTAATTTCAAGACAAAACTTATATCCTACACTACATGTGTTTATTAGCTTCTCACTCGTTCAATATTGAAATAAATGAACAGAAAGGTCGCCAACATACCCTTTACAATAAAAACTGATACAAAATGTATTACAGACAACCAACCATAGCTTACTATTGTCTGTTACACATTGGCACATAACTTAGAGGTGAACACAGTTTTAATTATCTGTGGGAGGGTTTTTTGCTAAAATGCTAAATTTCAACAATTCCAACTAATGTCATCTCGGGCATGTTTAAAATGATCATTGACTCCGAATTTCTTAAAGGTACTGAAGTGTGTTCATGTATGTGATTTTATTTAAAAACTTGCATGAAATATAGCAAGACTATAAACAATTAACTTACAATTTTTGGTACAATGTAAAAGGGAGAAAATATTTAAAGAATAATATGAAAAAAATCAAGATGCATATTGTTGATTTATCCTGTATTTATTAAACATTTTTGTCATGTCTTCCAATATTCTTGTAAGTTTTCAGAGAATATTCCAGGTACTGGACTATATAACCAATCAGGCTAACTACCAGGAATTAATGAACGCAACAATCCAAACTGTTCTGTACCAGATAAAAAAAACATTCCCAGAACAGCTATTGTGTATACTGGTGTGTGCGACCAAATTGAAAGACATATAAATCAACATTGTTCACAGCTCTAAGATTTAATTGTTCAAGTCACATCACTCAAGCTGATTTGCTAAACACCTAACAGTTGCGTACAATTTATGACATGTTACATGACTGTTTAACGTGGGTAGCATTAGCCTATCAATGGCAATCTATGGTGTAATTGACTCAGATTCTCTCAACTTAAATGTCAATTTATTTGATCATAAAGCCTGGAAAGGTCATCATTAGTTATCATTAGTGTTCAATAGGGCTGAGTACCAGTTCACATATCCTATCGAATACCGGTATATAGGGTTCGGTTGATATATCGTATCGAATGTTAATGTAATGAACAAATATTGATCAAAACAAAAAGGGATTTTAAAAACATGTTTTGGAGTGTTTTGTGAATTTCCATCAAATAAAAAGTTGTGACACATATATAAAACCTACCTGCTGTCAACCACAAGAAGAAAATAGTTTTAGTTGCAGTTCAGCATGAGTGTTTGGCATGCCTGTTGAATTAACATTAGGTACCTTCCATTATTATTAGGCATATAAGTAGCCTATGCAACCAAAATTTGAGTTTGTGTCAAGTACCTGTGCCAGTACAGTCAATGCTTTTCAGTATTTCTGATTTTATTTTAATATAGAACATCAAATGATATATCGGATATCGATCATTCTGTATTGATACAAATATCGTATCGATAATTTTTATCGATACTCAGCCCTAGTGTTCAATTCCATGACTGAATGACAATATGCCCGGGGAAGGTTCAAGTTATGTTTTTGAGTATCACACAATAAATTTTCTTTTAGATCGTTTATCAGCATTTTTCAACAATATTTCAGTTCTACATATCGGCCAGTTCATCTTACCAGTTTTCCTTGACTTTTTTCTGACCAAATTACTACCTTATCCTTCCATGAAGCCAGGGGTACAGGTATTTTTCCAGCAATATTTTTTAAACTTTGAGATTTCTAACCGGCCCAAACTCATTTCTAAGTGGTTAAATTGGCCTGTGGCCTGTCGCTATTGAGAACCCTGTCAGATTGGTGTTTTAGTTTATTACGCAGAATTTGAAGTCCAGTCAAAGAAGGAAACCTCACCATTGGTGTTTTAGTTTATTGCTTAGAATTTGGTGACCATTGATTAATCGAGGAACATTTAACCAATGAAATGCTAGTGTTTCTGGGCTTCAGATTTCAAGCCGTAACACCTGAAAATGACTACTAACAAAATCATAATATATAAGGAGCAGATTAGAGAAAGATACATAGAGAATACATGGTTGGTGCCGGAGATGGAGAAGGTTTATCCGGTGAGTGAGAAAGTGTATCTTGGCGAGCTTAAGCGAGCGAAGATTCACTTTCGTAGCGAACCATGTATTCGATTTATCCTGCTATACTTATTTTTGCTGAAATCTGTTCTTTTTTCGCCAAATTATTTGTACACTTATGTCTTTTTGTTTGTGACGTCACTTATGACGTCACACGGAGCTTTACATCCTTAAAAATGGAAATAACGCATTTAAAGGTTTAATATTTAATACTCGAAATAGCATTATTGCTTTATTTATATATCATTGTATCATTTTGTATTATAAAAAGCAAACTTTGTTGTATAACGAGCGGACTACGGCATGTAGGAATACAAAGTGACAAAATAAAGCAGACCACGTGATCTAGTGACAGGATAAAGCTAGGTTTATCCAGTCACTTAACAACAATGTAGAAACAGGATAAATCCCTATAACTGTGTTCCTCTATAACACCATCACATTAATCAAAACACTAGTATCAGTAGACTAATTAAGGGACCATAGATCATTCTATGTTCAAATTGCATCTTGGCTAATTCCTTACCAGCTAATACTTCACCATGATGTTGCCAATCACTTTATGGATCTTAAGTCATACCTTAATTTAATTCAAAGTATCTAGGGAGAAACTAATGTCAATAAAATACAGAGTAAATGTAGAATATCCAGGTTTATTTTGTTCAGACATGTTTTGTAAGAAACAAAACATATGCCACAACTCATTAAGGTAAAGAACTTGAGTGGATAGTTCTCATAGGAGACACTTAAATACTGTGAAATCATTAATTTTGTTGGGGATTTAATTTCGTGGACTTTGTGGGTTGGCTCATCCACAAAATCCAATCAGAGATAAGGCATTTCTTTTCAAAAATCAAAATCCACAAATTTATGTCCCCACGAAATAGCCATTTTAGTAAAAATCCACAAAAATTGAGCCCAACGAAAATAAATGAAAATACAGTAGTTTATTTCAGTGGTTGTCCCCATCAGAGCTTAAGGAGTTCCATACAGGTTCTGTTCAAGCAAAGAGAGAGAAGATTCCTAGTAATTCTGATAGAAATGTTGACCTTATTGAAGGCCATTTTTGACAGAACAGAACAGAACAAATCCTTTATTTCTTTCCCAGATATGTTATACATATTGCATGGGTAACAACTTGGTCCTGAGTCTGATGTTTTAATTGAGTGATTTAGAATCTTGACCTCAGAAGACAATGATTACTTTGTTCTGAGTCTTATGTAGAATAGAGTTTTTAAAATTAAAGAAGTAGTTCCTGTTGGTGTACTTTAAACATAATCAATTGCAAGGCTTGTTCATCAACATATATTTTAGTGGTAACGGTTTAAACAACATAATCAATTGTAAGGTTTGTTCATCAACATATATTTTAGTGGTAACGGTTTAAACAACATAATCGATTGTAAGGTTTGTTCATCAACATATATTTTAGTGGTAACAGATTAAACAACATAATCAATTGTAAGGTTTGTTCATCAACATATATTTTAGTGGTAACAGATTAAACAGCATAATCAATTGTAAGGTTTGTTCATCAACATATATTTTAGTGGTAACAGATTAAACAACATAATCAATTGTAAGGTTTGTTCATCAACATATATTTTAGTGGTAACAGATTAAACAACATAATCAATTGTAAGGTTTGTTCATCAACATATATTTTAGTGGTAACAGATTAAACAGCTAATACCTCAGTTCTGCTGAAAAATCAACAGAGCTCCTGGATAATATAAAGCAAGCAGCTGACAATATCTCCAAATAATGAATGAACCAGAATGGTTTGGAGAGGGGCGTTAGCGACACAACTGACAGTGACTTAATATCAATTGTGAAACCATTGTAAGGTCCAATATGATCAACCCAAGCACCAAAGCTAGCATTTCTATGATAAAAGTTAAGCGATAAAATCACAAAGCCATTAAAACCAGCTAAAGTAAATAAGATAAAAAAAAGCTTCTCAAATAAAGTATATGTATAGCAATGACAATGAATAACACCATCTAGTTTATCAAATACATTTCTTCTTTCATTATTTTCAGATAATTTATCTTCAAACCTCAATGAATGTAGTTATTTCTTCTGGATCATTGTTAAAATAATTGGTTAAGTCTTTCAGCAGTCTCTACTCTGACATCCAAGAATTAAGCAGTTCGATTATTTTGTTTAATGGACTGAGCAGGTTTTCCTCCTAAACTCCCATTAATTTAACCAAGCTACTGTTTAAAGTGATGCGAAATCAATTGTTTTGTCTGTGCTTTTCAAGCATTTTGGATCCAGAAATAGAATCATGGAACACAAATCGCTCCCACACATCCCTGGTTTTAATCTGTGTCAATAGGAAAATTGAAGAACTATTTAAGCCCCATTAGCTTTTAAGATGTTAGAATTACAGTAGGTCTTATTTTACCTAGAAAGATGTTTTATCAGTGAAAGTGACTTGCAATAAAAACATTCTGAGATTTTCTTATCTAATCACGAAATACATGTAGAAATGTAGCGCAGTATTTTTTCAATGATATTGCAAAAAAAAGAAAAAGCCTCAGACAACATTTTTACGTGAAGTGACTATAAATAAAGGCATTATGTAAATATTGTTTTAGAGCAAATAAAATATTATTTCTTATTTTCTACTATCATTTTATCTATTGTTCTGTATGTTACTCCAAATCTTGTTTCAAATTTTAGTAAAAGAATAGTTTTGACCTTCCTGACACTTAGTAATAAATCTTAATGACCATCCCCAGTGCTACTATTATTGTCCACTCACTACATGCAGGCTACCCCATAGTACAATACAATGAGCAATATCACCCCTGTGCTGCATATTTTGCAGTACCATTGTCCATCATCCCCTGTACTACTCATATTGTCCATGCACTCCTCGTGCTATCCCATTGTACAATACAATAAGCAATATCACCCCTGTGTTGCGCATTTTGCAGTATCATTGTCCATCATCCCCTGTGCTGCATATTTTGCAACACATTGTCCCCTGTACTACTCAAATTGTCCATGCATTCCCTGCCATCCCATAGTACAATACAATGAGCAATATCACCCCTAAGTTGCGCATTTTGCTGTATCATTGCCCATCACCCCCTGTGCTGCATATTTTGCAACACATTGTCCATCATCCCCTGTGCTGCATATTTTGCAACATCAAAATCATGTGCTACCCTGTAAGCCAAGACCACTGAACCATTATAAGGTTTCCATCCCTTCAATCCCAGGTAAAACATTCAGACCATACAGATTAAATGAGTAATCAAAATAACTGATGATAGCCAAGTAAAGTAAGTTTACTGACAGAAGGATGTCAGAATTGACAGGACATTTCCAGTAATATCCATTTCACCAGGGCTGTAATCTCACTCATAGCTTTCCTTTAACATGACATTAGCTACAGTTTCATTTCCAGAGAATACTGATGACTTTGATACATTACAATCTCTGTCTAAGCTAACTATACACCAGTGCTCAAGACTTTGATGTGTCCAGAGGACACAAATGCCTTGGCTGAGAGTAAAAAAGGGGCCATAACTCCTGTACAAATGTTTGGATTTTGACAGAAATCAAACCTGACCTGTTATTTTTATAATCATACACCTTCATGTAAAATATGAAACCAATCCATCCATGAAACATTTCTTGAGTTATCGTCTCGGAAACCAAAATTTGAATGGAAAAACACACGGACAGACCGACAGGTGTGATGGATCATGTACCCTCAACACATTGTTCTAAAGGATCTGTTCTAGAACAGAAAGTTCACAAAAAATCAATGCAATACCACCGACTGATATCCCTCATCTCAGGGTTTCATCAAATGAGGGACTTAGTATCAGGAAAACGACAATCAAGATTAGTTTCCATTTCATATAATATAAATTTATGGTCAGTTTAATTAACAGTAACCATTATCTTCCTAGAGAAGAATTCTGTCGACACAGAAAGCTTAGTGAGCGATGAGCTTAGATAAATTAGGATTCACAGATTGTATGGGGTCATTATTCAGAGCAAATAACGCAAGTACCTATTATCGATTATAAGATGCTGCATTCCATAAAGGCATATGCCCCCCCCCACCCCTGGTGACCTGTGTGACAATAGATTTTGAATCTAAATGAGATGTCAATGCCTAAAGGTAGAAAATATATAAGGTACATTACTATCCCTATATAATTACATATGTATGCCATATAAGAAAAATAACCCAACCCCAACGGCTGCACCAAAAATAAGTATTAAGTCAGGTAAGCAGTGCTTGTGCTTTAGACAAGAGAGTATAATCAAGTTAATGAAGAAACAGCCCTTTCAAAGGTCCAAGGCAACAAATCTGTATTGTCAAAGTAATACACAATACAGTAAGGTCTAGAAAACCTCATACAGACAATAAGTCAATCACCATATGCACCGGTAACAGTCTAGATACTGAGGGTGGGGGGGGGGGCGCAAAATGGCTTCAGCAGATGCTATACTTGCCTGATGTCCAGAACAAGGTAAGTATTGCCTCAGAAAATACCAAATTGTCATCAGTATAACAGATCGGAATATAAGTTACAAAAGTTGAAGTCACACTATAAGCTATCTGACCAATATAATACAGAAAAACATCATGTTTTAATCTCTCTCTGTTTCAGGACTTAAACTTTGACCTTACAGTAATATCATCATGATCAACAAAACGATAATAGAGGGAGCCACCAGAATAATGATATACGGTATTGTAAAGTGGATATGAAATATTAATAACCAATCAATGAGTAAAATAAACAAACTAAGCATATAAGTCACATGACATCTTTATATTATTGCACATAATAATGTCTATATACATTTTCGTAGACAAACTGACTATAATATTATGTAAATTGAAATGCTTCTTTGAAGGTAAAAACTTGTAAGTGCTGAACATTATATTATTCAGAAGGTTTCTATGGAAACAGAAGAACAATTAATTTTCACTATCAAGGTGCTTCTTGAGTCACACATAATTAATGAGCTTATGTTCATTAATTGTTTTATTCACAGTACAACTTCTCCAAAGCAACACCTTTTGGGTGAAGCAAAATTATATTATGTTTAGAGCAACAACTTTTCATCAACAACATAATTTTGAGACTCCAAAAGGATGTTGCTTTGGAGAGGTTGATCTGTAAGTTGTTGTCTGTATTTGTCTAAACATCTTTGAATTACAAATTCCAGTCACAATTTTCAATAAGACAGATAATCTTAAGTTTATCTTCTGTAATATAACATCTTCTAGATTGTAATCTGGTGTCTACAATACATTTCAATGTTTCCAGCTTTTGGGGGGGGGGGGGGCATTTAAGTTCATCAGGATTGGGACAGTAATGCATACAAAATGGATGATACAAATTTTTAAATAATTCTCAAATTCAACCAAACAATTACTATTACAGAAAACTATTCACTCAAAACAGAATTTGGTCTTGTGCATTATAGCACACTGTTACTACATAATGAGGAAATGTACTAAGAGCTTTTTTCTTAATAGATTAACACAGCTATGGTACACTAATTTGCCAGAGAATTGACTGTGTCAAGCTTACTGCAATTGGGCATGGCAAAAATAAATACCATACCCTTAAACAATGTGCAATACCCCTACACAATGTGCAACGCCCCAACACAATATACATTACCCCTAAACAATGTGCCTTACTCCTACACAATGTACATTACCACTGAACTTAAAGCACATATACCGATTAACAATGTTCACTACCCATAAACAATGCTTCATACCTCTGAATAATACACTGTACCCTTAAGCAACATACACCAAGGTTTGTTGGAAATATTTTCATCTAAGTTTGGATGAAATCTGTCAGAGAAATAATTATTGTGAGGAGGGATGGCAAACAAACATCTTAACAGATGGACAAAATAACTGTTTATACAACCCTCCCTCCATAAGAAAGCGATGAAAGATAAGAGATGTGCTGACTATAAGCATCAAAACATACAGACAGATAAGGCAACAAACATAACAGAAAGTGCCAACACAACTTTATATCAGCCTTACTGGACATTAAAAAAGAGTTATAATTCTAGTGTTACACTCATATAGCCAGGCAATAACGAAGCTTACTGAATTATTCATATGGTGAGATGCTAACTTAGATGCGTATTGTGTTACTGGAAACGACCAGATGACAGCAAGTACAATGTTAACATAAAACAGACAATGCATACTTAAAGAATTATAACAACAAAAGTACCAAAACAGACAAAACAATATATAACCACAAACCTCAAAGGTCACTCTGTATTTTTTGCCTTTACTGCGCCTCGGACTGTCACCTGAGCTTTCTGAATTTAACTCCCCTGAGCCACAACAGGATGGGATTTTTGCTAATAAAATCTCTTCGCCTCCATTTTCCATTGCAAACAATTTCTACCACATCACAATGTAATAAATTATATATCAAATCCATCCAATTTAATAACTGACTGAATTTCACCATTTATACTGAGCACGTACTATCCCATTATGGTCAGCAACTCTCGACTTTCCATACAGTCACATTGTAGTCCCTGGTAATTTTGTCTTCTGTTATCAATAAATGGATTTACTCACATAGAACACACAGGCATGTACTACAGAAGATTGAAGAAATCTAACTCATTTACAATTCCTGTGAGCTCAGTCACGCCGTCTTTCATCATAATTCTTAAATAAGCAAGCTCCTTAAAACGGACCAATAATTCTGACTAGTTTTTTTTAAAGCTCATGCTACTAGACATTTAGGTTTTCCAAAGTTTCCCTAAGGTCATCTAACTAATCAGCTTCATGCCTGATAATTCTCCGCCATTCTCGTCAATACAGGAGAAGACATTCGTTATATCTCTGAGACAATGCAAAGCCATACTATTTAACTCCTTATAAATCAAATATCAACGATTAAAAGGAAAATTTCAGTAAAAAAAATAAGAAAATATGTCATTTCTTACCAAAAATTGTGTTACAAATTATCTTCACTTATGAATTTCAATTAAGAATGTTAACACTAAGTTATGATTAATTGCTTTTAGATAATTTATTATGTTCCATGTATTACATTTTTACTGAAATACCACATTCTATAAATCCAGGTCAAATTTAGCATATTCTGATCATGTAACTATGGTGGCACAGAGGTGACATGACTGTCTGCGATTTTTTAAAAGTCGTAGCCACGAATTAGTTAGTCGTGCGTAAGAGATAACTATAAGTGTGATTTTTTTATGTAACTAAGTCGTGGCCATGACTTAGTTGTCTCATATGCATGACTTACTAACTCATGCGCACGACTTACATACTAACTCGATCGTAGCCATGACTTAAAAAATCGCACATCATGATGTCACCTCTGTGCCGCCTTATGTAACTTATCACTATGATCACTATGCTTATTACATTTCAGACAGAAATACATCACTAAGTTTAAAGCCATAAAATTCATAACACAGCCTGAAGTTCTCACACAATCAAAGTCACAGATTCTCTTTTTCATACCAAATGGCAAATGAAGCCATCAGAAATGTAAGAAAAAGTTATTAATTTTACAGACTAATGGCAGAACTGAACCAAACCTACACAGTCTGAAGTTCCAACTTTTTCCTATCGACGTCTTTCTTCTTAAACAACTGGAATCGGTCATAAATCAACCACATCCAGACTGGTTCTGTGCTGGTAGCCTACAGCAACCCTGTCAAATAGTTATTCATATTTCATGAACTAATCATGAACTATTTATTGAGTATACATGAACAGTTCATGAACAATTCATGTTTTCATGAATTCTATTTGAAAGGGACAAAATTTAGACATCCAAAACCAGACCATTACAGAAACAAACTTTTATTCCAATTAAATTGTGAATGCTATTCCAATTAAATTGTGAATGCTTAGATATAATTCCGGTTAAATTGTGAATGCTATTCCAATTAAATTGTGAATGCTATTCCGATTAAATTGTGAATGCTATTCCGATTAAATTGTGAATGCTATTCCAATTAAATTGTGAATGCTATTCCAATTAAATTGTGAATGCCTACTGTTGATGACTGCCTACACATTGCCTACATCTACAGTGGAAGTCTCATGAAATTCTTAATTATGCATAGTCTAAATTATCAGGACTAATTTGATTAATTTTCTAAATGAAATATAATTAAAGCAGGAATCAAAAACAAAGCATTACCAGTAATAAATTATTCACAATTTAGACCTTTTTTGCTACCAAAGCAATTCAAGGCTACCAATGTTTTAGGCAAAATTAAATCACAAAACTAATGAGACAAGTTTAATATTTTAGAAGAAATTATTTTTTTTAATAAAATGGTAGCACAATTTGAAAATCACTAACCAAAACATGGCAGAATTTCTACCAATGAAAAACAAAGTGCATCGAGAATGCATGAATTTTGTAAGAGATGCAGAGGGCAAAGCATTACAGCACCACAGCCACTTCATTCTAACTTAATCCTCATCAGTGACATTATAATGTTCAAATCATTCATTACAACTTGCATTAATTTCATCACAGCCTAATCTTATTTGAAAGAGTCCATTTTTTAAATTTAGCAGATTTTTGGGTATGGATTGACAGCCGTATTGAAGCATTGCAACCATTTTACAGTGTCATACCAGATACGCTCAATCACTCAACTAATTACATTTCCAGTTAATAACAGCCAAACTCCTTCTCTTCACTAATTAAATCCCAACATTTCAATTTGATTAAGGTAAAAATTCCATTCCAATTTTTTCCACAATTATGTAAACAATCGGATAATCTCAAAAAGGAAAGTTTAGTTTGATATAAGCCTCTTAAGTAGCACTGATGTTTTTTTTACATCTTGACAAAAATTTGCCTGCTATGATCTCCACATACCAAATCATATAACTCACAATTACATCATTAAAGACACACCGAAAACATAAAAGACTTGTCTTTACTTGATGTCTCATTTTTCTCATAATATTAGCACACAATTATCATTATTCCCATAGGTTCCAAAATGTCAATATTCAGAAGGTTTTCAATAATATTCGCTTACTTTTTCCCTACGACTTTTATTGGTCAGACATCCATAGTGACTTGATAGAAAATGTCAAAACGTGAATAGCTTTAAAAATAATTATTAATTATTTAGGATCAATAATGCTGTATATAATTAATATATAAGAGATAAAATTTCGCATGTTATGTTAAATGATAAGTTTGTATGATGGGAAACCATATGAATAACGCAGAAAAATTAAATTCAAAACTTTATTTTTTACATGATAATACTGACATCCAGAAGTTTAGCTTAAACAATTTATTAAATCGTGGACTGCAAAACCAAATGTTGAAACACTGCTAACACAATAGTTCATGCTCGATGAGTCAATCAATTCTGATATCAAATACACCAGACCGGGAACACAAGAGTGAACTGGGGAAAATCCTTTTTTTAGGATTATAAGTAGACTGAGTCATTCTTCATTTGAAACAGAAACTAGAAATGTGTTGGGGGGGGGGACACAAATGACCCCCCCCCCTGAGAGCTAAGTCGCATAACTCCTGTGGAAATGTTTTGATTTTAACGGAAATCTATCTTGGCTTGAATTCTATTGTTATACACCTTCCTGTAAAATATGAAACCAATATTTCTCCATTTGTCGCTTGGAAACCAAAATTTAAACGGACAGACAGGGATATATCACTTTATGCTCTTCAGCCAATTCTAATGACAGGGGGAAAAAAGATCAGCTTTCCCTTACCGAGTCAACTAAAAACCCACAATCCAGGAAACACAGCTTAATAGTTTATTGTTAAAGAATCTGAAAAACGTTGCAATAAGACAGCAAAAAAAAATTCTTTAAACTCGACACTAGAGGGACCAGGGAGCCTGTACAATAGACAGGCTGTTAATATGTGACTCAGATATTACATGATTTTAGTGTTAATTAAATATAATATGATTAGTAGTATCAAGTTTTTCTAACTCCACATTTTTTCAGATTTATCAGGAAGACTATAATTGGTCAGGGGGTCCCAAAATTGTTCATCATAGCCAACATTATAGTTTCTAGCAATAAACAGACCCCAGTAGATCCCTAACAAGGAACAAATCATATAAGCATTTGATAAAAAAGATTCTCGTCAATTTTTTGATGTTAGTACATAAACTTCTATATAATAAACCAGGGGCACATAACTCTTGATAAATCAAAATCTGGCTAAAATCAAGGGCATGTAACTCTAGATATTCTGATAAATCTGGCTGCATGCAGTAAAACCTCTCCAGAGCGGCCCTCTGTAGAGCAACAACCTCTCTATAACAACACCTTCAAAATTTCCCTAAGTTGGTATTTACTATAAATTTAACCTCTGTAAAGCAACAACCTCTAAACAACAGCCAATATTTGCAGCTCCAACAGGGTGTTGCTCTACAGAGGTAGAACTGTATATAGATGTGACCATTCTTAAAAAAATATTTTGTTTGGGGATACACTACATACTCACCCAAAACAGTCCAGCCCAACTTTTTTTTAACCTCTTGGGTATTTTTTTTCAATATATAAATAGCATTCTGACAGGTATTTTGGAATCAATGTAAAAAATAAATTGTAAAAAAAAGTAAAAAAAAAAATATTTCCTACCCCTTGAAAATTCTCTGGGTAGGGTCATCCCAAACCTGTGTATTACAATGGGGCACACTATTTAAGGTAATACTTAAAATCCAATATGTTTCCAAACATGGATCTTTCATACTAATATGTAACATTGATCAGGAATGCTAGGGAAGATGTAATCTGCTATAACAAGTCCATGATTATAGGGAACTTAAACAGTAATTTGACTATAAAACATCAAATCCTTAAAACATAGAGACTATCATGCAATTCCTCTGAAGAATTTTGATATATTTGTTCAGTTGATTTGCACGCAGTGATTAAAATGGCTGATGTATTCACAGACATTCACTAACATGTAGTTCAGAAAGTAAAAAATTCTAACAAAGAATATCTATGATCTACAACTTCTTTCATCTTGTCCCCAAGAAAAGCAAACTCCTATTATTTTACAGTAGTTTGATGACAGCAGTGTGGTGATTAATATTCACAATATTGAGAGCTCTTCATGAAGGAGGTAAAAAAGTATGATGGAAAGAAACACTGATCAGCACTTCCTGTGTGAAATTATTCATTAAATCCTCGCACAATCTTCTCGACTAATTGTCTTTAATAACATGTTTTCACCAGCAAATAACATACTGTGTGACAAAAAATATAACTACATTATATGTATCTAATGCTCTTAACATTTGAATTTGACAGTCTTGATATTGTCTGAGAAGATGTTCCTAACATAGGCAAGGAGGAAACTAAGAGACTGTGCATTAAAATAATCTTGTTTTAGTGGTTTTACATCCATTATTTTTCTAGGTTTTTGATTCTTCAGTTTCTGTAACATTTTCGAGCATTGATTTCAACTGTATAAATAAATGAAATTAATTAGAAAAAAAACTGATAATCAAATAAAGATCACAGCATGGCTGTAAGGATTAATGGGGCAAAAACTTAGAATTTGTAAATACAGTACATCCTCTCCAGAGTGGCCCTCTCTTAAACAACAACCTCTCTTTAACAAGAGCATGATTGAACTATTAATCTAACCTCTCTAGAGCAATGTTACCTCATAACAACAACATCTTTTTTATGCTCCTAAAGGGTATTGCTTTAGAGAGGTTGCACTGAATATGTATAAGTAACAAAACTATATTTTTGCCAGCAAGTTGTAGATGCATTGATTGATTTTCCTGCTTTTATTATTTATTTATTTTTTACAGAAAAAAATTCCAGGCCAAATTCATGAAAAATTCCAGAATAGTTCATAAAATATGCATAACTATTTGACAGTGGTTTTCAGGCTTCATAATTAATGGAATTCATGAATAATTCCAGAATAGTTCATGAAATATGCATAAATATTTGAATGGGGTTTTCAGGCTTCAAAACTAATGGGATTCATGAAAAAATTCCAGAATAGTTATGAAATATGCACAACTATTGAACAGGAGACTGCGCTTGTGCTTCTAAACATTTTTTTTTATTATGAATACTTTCACACAGATGTTGATTTCCAAAAAAGCAAAAACTAAAAAAAATCATGATAAGAATCCCATTCATCAACAGTTCATTTCCTTATCATAATTACATGTATAGACTGATTAAACAGTACCATTGATTTTAAGATCAATTTACAGTATTAATCAAACCAGTTCAATACAGGTCACTCAGTAGCGTAGGATATCTGGAGGAAGGAGGGAGGGGGGGGGGGGGGTTACTCGATACAAATATAAAAAATTGATCAAGAATTCTGTCATATAAATCACTGAGGACTAAAAATTCTTCATACTGGTAGAAATACAAATAACAAACATGCTCTTAATCAAAATCCTTTTAAAATTCAAAAACATTTTAATTACTGCCAGTATAAAGTAACATTGCTAGATTTCCTGTACTTAGCCATACATTATGAACCACAAAGCAGGATGTATGAGTACTTAATTGATTTGAAATAAACTATTTCTCCAGACAACAAAACTCAATAATCATCTACTGAATGATATATAAAATATTGTATTGATTTTTACAGGAACACAATCAGTCTACCTCATTACAAACACAAAAAAAAAGACTTTTTCTTGAATATAAATTGTGACAGCTACTTGCTATGTCGTACCATTTCCCCTTAAGCTAATATATAACAATATGCAATCAGAACTTCAATACAATGTATATATTATATGTATGACATCCGATGTTTTACTTCAAATTAAACACATTATTCAAATTCTATTAAAGGGAAGTAATCAATAATATCATAATGATTTTTTAACAAAGGGAAGTAATCAATAGTATCATAATGATTTTTTAACAAAGGGAAGTAATCAATAATATCATAATGATTTTTTAACAAAGGGAAGTAATCAATAGTACTATAATGATTTCATAACAAAAGGGAGACAACTATGTAACTGCTTCACCAATAGATCCTAACAAATGATATTCTGGTCCTGAGAAAACAGTTTCCCAAAACATATCACAACTTCAATATTCTTTTAATGGTTGTGTCAATCACATTTCCACTAATTGGATAAATACAGCAATAGAAGTCCAGGGAGCGAAAGAGAGAGAGACTCACATTAAACAAACAACACTATAAGATTTGCCTCTAAGAAAACGAATCAATAAAACTGCTGCAGAATTCGATAGACAAACAGATTGCATATAAATTAACTAATGGGATCAGATATAAAGCAATGTCATCAGATATACACCAAACTTGATTTAACATTTGCCATTCTTCTTGAGTAATTCATCAGAAACAGACTGACATAGTGCCTTCATTTCTAAGAAACACCAATTCAGAACTGGCCGATATTGCAATCAAACAGAATAAATGGTCAGTAGGGCTGTAAATAAAAATAAGTTTGTTTGGAATGGTCCGACCTACTCACGAAAATCCTAGCAAATGAATAAAAAAAAATTGTTTGGCTTTTTTTTTTTTACTATTGTTATATAGTAAAAAAATCCCTACCTACATGTACCTACCCAGTGCTAAAATTCTGGGTCGGAGCACTCCAAACAAACATATTATTTTCAGCCAAGACTATGTTCAGTAAAAGCAGAGATGTCTCTTTCCATATCATCACATTTTATGTATTCATAAGACCAGCCAAAACTCGGCCTGTAATCACTGAACTTGAATACCGGAATGCTGAAGGCATCAGCAGTGAAATAGCTGAACTACAAACAGCAGCTGTTTCTGAGGAATTCAAAAGGAACTATGACCAACTGGCAAACTGGACAAGAAAACACATAGCAAATAAGTCTGCATACAAATGACTACAGTATAACCTCTGTAGAGCAACTTTCTGTGGGAGCCCAAATATTGACTGTTGTTTAGAGGTTGTTGCTCTGCAGAGGTTAAATTTATAGTAAATATCAGATTAGGGAAATTTTGAAGGTGTTGTTATATAGAGGTTGTTGCTTTACAGTGGTTAAATTTATAGTAAATATCAGCTTAGGGAAATTTTGAAGGTGTCGTTATAGAGAGGTTGTTGCTTTACAGAGAGCCGCTCTGGAGAGGATGTACTGCAGTAGTACAATTCACATAAAAATAAAAGATGGAGCATAAAAAAGTATTCCCTTCAAAATTAACTTAGTCAAAATGAAAAAAGAGACTTAAGGTTATACAGTATTGATACAAGATTGAGCCTCTAGAATCAAATCATAATAATACAGTCAAACCTGTGCAAGTGTCCACCTCTGAATAAAGGCTTCCCTCTGAAAAAACATCACCTATTATATAAAACAAAATGACTTCTGAATAAAAGCCACCTGTCAATAAAGGCCACATTTTTCTTTCCCAAGGGTGGCCTCTGTTCACAGGTTTAACTGTACTTCAAAATATACAAAAAGATCTGAAAGGTTCCGAAGAAAGATGAAAACAACATGTCTCCCCTCATCAAAGGAGAAACATACTTAACAATACAATACCTTTTTTGTTGTATATATATATATATATATAGGACACGTAACAATAAATCAATTGGCCGATTCATATTTGTCCAGTACACTGGTAGTAATAATCACCGCAGGCTACAAATCAAATACTTGTGTCAAGTGAAGTCCTGGTTCGCCCTAGTATTGTGTACATATTAACGAAAGTAAGGTTTCAGTATGAACAACAATACTTCGGAACCTAATTTGTCGCAAGGAAAATTTTTTCAATGAAATGAAACCCTAGAACAGAGGAACCCAGTTGAACTAAAATGAACTTTGTCTCTTCAGTCTTGTATACCATACTGTAAAGTTAGTTTCTTACCACTAACCCAATGATTCCAACAAAGTGATAATAAAGTTGTAATTACATGTACATATAGAACACCATACATGATACAACCTAGCAATGCATTGATACATTGATGATTTTACAGAAGTCCAATAGCACATGTTTATTGTGAAACCAAACTCTATCAAAAACAGAAGTTACTTTAATAGTCAAACAGGCAACCCAGAGCATATAAGGCCAATAGGTTGTTAGAATAAACAGAACGTAGGGGAGAAACAAGCATTCCTGATGTCCCCCTTCTGCAGCCATCAATCAAAGGGCATTTATAAAACACATCAAAAAGTGTTTCCGTCTGTTTTGTAATAAAAATGTTAAGTATGTGTAAAGTCAAACCTTCATTCCTTCGTCACCTCTAAATATTGAGGCCACCCTGTGAATAATGGCCATTTTTTAAAAGCTTTCACTAATCATTCAAATTCTTTCAGTTGTATTGTGAACTTTCTTTAATGTGTTGGATATAATTTGAAGGTTTATAAATTATTTTGGAATTTTCATTTTCTTGGAAGTGGTGGCATTGTAACAATAGGAAATGTAAAGATGCATATACAATCAAACCTGTGAACAAAGGCCACCCATGGGAAAGATAATAATGTGGCCTTCATTGACAGGTGACCTTTATTTGGAGGTGTATTTGAAACAGCTTTTAAAAGAATGACCTTTATTCACAGGAACGTCTTTCCTCGGAGGTGACTGCTCACACAGGTTTTACTGTATTTGGTAATAGTTCATAGATATACAACCTACCTCAAAAAGTTTCAGTTCAGAGAAGTAGATTTGATCAATCAACTCTCTCTCGAAGCTACCAGACCTTCTTGTCACCATGGTTACATTTCTATCACATAATTCCAAAGTTTCAGTTCCATATCACAAATGCCACCATTATAATCACAATGCACTTCAATTTAGCTGAGCACAATACAATATCATTCCATTTTCATGTATAAGTCCAAAAATTGTTCATATTTTTTTCCATGAGTCAATCTTATAGCACCAATTAGTCTGAACTAATATCACCCTTTTTTACCCAATTAGCTTCTTTTGTCTTTATATGAATATTTAAATTCCCTTAAGTAAAAATGTTATTGTTTACAAACCCTACAATCTTCTTAAGATTTATGAATATAATACTTCAAAGAAAACAGTGCATAAGAACTAATTATAATAATAATGCACTAAAAGACTTACATAGCTCTGTACACATTAAACAAACCTATAGTACTCATCTAACAATATAATTATCTATGCAATATACATCCAACATTTACTCTACATAATTTATACTATGATGATTGTTGATTAATGATTTATTGACATCTCTTCAAACACATTGCAATTTTGCCTACTTACTCTGACCGTACTTTTATTTACCACATGCTGACCAATTAAAGTGCAGCTTACTACAAAAGTCAAATGAAAACATTTCCTAACAATCAGTCAACCTATAAAACATTAACAGTAATCAAACTTTTGAACAGGAGTTCAAATCCAGTTCAACCTGTTACCTAACAAGGGCTTTCAATCCTAAATAGTATAAATTAATTTCAAACTAGAAGTACTGTAAGACTGTAATATTATCACTTTTAATGTATTCCAACCCACAGCTGTATCAATTTCGTGTCATGTTTTCACAAGTCATTCACTTATCATACCAGAGTCTTACACTATTTTAGTACACTGGTCATCTTCAGAGTACAATCATATGTCCAGTCCGTTAACCTGCTAACAATGGACAATAAAAATACGATAATCATTGCATTATTTCTTAACCATGACAACTATTATATTGAGTTAACTGACCATCACAATCATAATTTGACCACAAGTTTTTCGACTCACTAACTTGACAGCTGATATCATTTCTAACACTATTTATGGTCATCAACCATCAAACCACTAAGTTCATACATAAATTCCTATTAAATCACATTTCACCTAATTTAGTAGCATGATACCGTAGGCGTAAACCACATAAAACTAACAACCAAGATTGACCTTCACAAACAATCCAGAAATGCAGCTTTCAAAGAACTGAAACGTTTATAAATGAAGAAGATAAAAACAAGCCTTTCTCTGATATAAACTGGTTAAGGAAATGCTGCAAAATGCAAATAAGGAATATTCTGATGTAAACCTTGTCTCTTTCATTAATGCCAGAGATACGGCGACACAATGTCAGCGATCCCTGGCTGCTTCGTGGTCTCTCCTATTTATGCAACTATGTAGATGTCTTATCATATTTTGTGTTTTATCAAGAACTGCAATCTTCTGCTATGAAAACTGCTTAATAAATACAACTAAACATTGTCTCTCAGAAACATTATGAAATTACACAATTAAATTAATGGTTGAATCAAGGGCAATAACTCTTATAGAGATTTTTATACTTCATTCACAGTTAATTAAACAGTTAACAGCAGGGCACACAAAAACCGACAATTTGCCGGTCCAGACCGAATTTCAATGCCTCAGACCGATTTGAGCAGCAGAAAAGTGTTAAAAAATCGGTCTATAAATGAGCTATAAATGTTTCATAAATTTCATGAAATTCGGTCCATATCACATTGTACGCGCAAAATGTCACAAACCTTCCTGTATATTGTTTGCACCATTCTAATGACCCCCAATAAACACGTCAAGATGCCTGCAGCGATCTTTTGTTAATCCAATCAATAGGGGGTCGATGGTAATTAGTCCAAACACGTGGTCACATGTAAACTGGTTCTCATTGACTTGTATGCACTTCGGTGCACAGCAACATGGAACGGGAACCAGTTTATGTTTACATGCAGACGATTTTACTCGTTTAACTCTAGAACAGTTCTGAAAGTTAATCGAACGCGCAAGAGTTTTATTTACGTGAACACCGGCTGCATGGAGTTGTCTCCCGCGACGATCTTCAAATCTGTACTGATTGTTGACATTTAAAACATTGACATTACGATAGTCAGAAAGCCTTGCCCGATCATGAAGTAAAATTTTCGCCTAAAATGGGGGGGGGGGGGGGGGGGGGGCGACTCTGGACCGATTTTGATTTCAACTTTTTAGATGCCCTGATGTGATTATTTATGTCATAAATATCTATCAAATTTATCAAAGCTGCTAATTAGCTTAAAGATCATGTTTATAATCAGTTTTTTTAATAAAATTACTCACTTGAAGATTTAAATTCAATTATCTCAGTAATACAGTTATCTCCCTTTAATACAGCACAAAAAATCTCAATTAAAATGTTAAAATGTTTTCTTCCTCTATGTAATAATACTTGGATTCTGACACAAATGTCAACATATATCAATATGGTACAAAGGCAAAAAACATTTTATAAATATATTTTTTTGTGTTAATATAACATAAATAGTTAATAAATACATCATTTTTTATATTCCTTCTTTTGTCTATATTTACACTTTATATACTTTCTTAAATTTTTTATTTTTATTAATATCATTATAATAAAACAGTACTTGTATTCAATTAATATCCACTTAAACAGCTAAAACAAGATCTTTACCATTCAGTTTGTATAACATTATTTATACATTTGTAATATTTAATTCATAATAGACATAAGTTTTCTAAGATTCTATTAAGATAAACAAAACGAAACCATGATTTTAATCCATCAAAATATTAATGAAAAAATCCAACAATTACCAATCATAAACCACACACTCATGGTCAGTCCATTAGTAAACAAAAGATAGAGAACTAATTACAATGAACTGTAATAAACCCATGAACTCTTCCTCCTCTCTGATAAACACCAGACTTCCTTAGTTTTCTTTAGAGTCAATTTTTATGATGATATTAAACATAAGTGAGATCTTAATTATATGAAACAATGTATGATGGCTAAGGTATCTATAAATCACTCATAAATCAGGTTGAACTACTTTCCTATGAACATTTTTATGATAATAATAATCACTGTACAGAAGATACACAAATATTGAGAGATCACTGTTCATGTCCTTCCCTCCAGTACACAGTCAAAACTGTGAACAAAGGCCACCCTTGGGAAATATAAAATGTGATCTTTATGGATAGGTTACCTCTTTTTGGAGAGTCATTTTGTTCTCAATAATCAATAATGGTTTTTAAAAGAATCACCTTAATTTGCAGGGTGGCCTTTATACAGAGGTGACTGCTAGCACAGGTTTGACTGTATACCTAATAGTGTGAAGAAACAATTACGGCGGCAAAACCTGTCAACAGAGACCCCCTCTGTGAAAACATGGCCTTTGTAAGGTAATTTTCATTACAAGATTTAGTGGTAAGAAATTTTAACTCCATGATCGACTTTCTGTTATATCAACAATCAAAATTTTGACTTCGATATTTTCATTATTCAGAACTGAGGGATCAAATAAGAGACAACCGTTCTGTGATGTTATGATAAGATAATTATACCAGATTATAATACAATCAAGTCTCTTCGACAAGGAGATTCTTCATACATAAGATAAATAGAATACTTAAGAGCTGTGTGTTGTTGGAGTGATAACAGGTAAAAAGACAATTAATGGAACAATGAATGCATTTTCTTTAGCAAACATTCAATTATACTGCACAGTTCTTAACTTTTTTATCATATAAATGCAGACACAGAATAAAACAACACATTTATAAAGCAAATATTCTCTAATAATTAAATGCATCACTTATAATGCATTGTGAGTCATGTTTAGCTTTTCACAAATAAATTACTTAGAGGAGGGGCATAATTTAAGGGTGTGGCTTTGAGGCTTTGATTAAGGAAGGGACATTAACAAGAGGCGGGGACAGCATTTAGGGGTGTGGCTTTGATTAAGGGATATTGATTAGGAGGAACATTAATTGGGGCGGGGGGGAGGGGGGCATTGATTAAGTAGGCATTTATAAAGATTTGAGGCTTTGATCGGGGGAAGGCGCAATGATTGTGGAAAGATAATTAATTAATGGCTGGGGGGGGGGGGCTTTACTAAGGGGAGGAGTTTAATTAGGGGTGGGGCATTGATTGAGGGGGTGTATACTGGGGCATGCTGGGTGTACACTCATGCTAAATTAGTTGCAACAATAAGCTGTTTTTCCCTGAAATATCAATGGCCTATAATGTACAAAGATTATTCACACTTGATCCCCAAACCTGCTAGTACCATTATTGACCTCAGAACTGCTGTCTACTGCTATAAGACATTAATTCTTTCTGTGAAGAAAAAGAAAACAGCAGTGTCTGATATTTTGTAAGTACTTTTCCCCCAAACATGAAAATATAGTACATAAAGGTTAAATCAAAGTACTGAAAGTACTCATGGAAACTAAACTTACTGTGACATGAAACGGGAACTAGTTTAACGACTGCATGGTGGATGTAGATAAATGTAGTACCTAGGTCCGCATGAAAATTCATGCATGCCGAGCGAGTAATGGCCATAGAAAGCTGAATAATCGTTCAGTTTCCAAAAACATAACATTACCACTATTACTTAGAGTAGCGTATTGGAGGAAGTAAGATCTTTCATTGTATATAAAAAAGAATAACTCATATTCAGTTAGCATAAACAACACCACAGGGTCAGTCAAGTGCTATAAAGTAGCATTCTTCTAGAAAATATTTATATATCAAGCAGCTGTTAGTAAACCTAAAACATAGTATTAAGTATTAAGTAGATGAGCAAAAACTATAATCAAAGAGATAATTATATCCTCATCACATTGTGAGAATAAAATGTAAGTTAGTCAGTCAGCATACGAAACTTCATGAGGATCAAGTAATATCTAACAAAAGGGGTAACATAGATTTTCTGAAGGATATCTTAAATACTGAACCCTAAAGTTACTACCAGCATACCATACAAGATAAAGAATGTCAGAAACTTCTACGATCTTACATTACCTCCAGAAGTTTACTAGAATTAATTAAACCATATTAACCCTTTCACTGCCAGACACATATTGCTTCATTGTTCACTGTATTGCCAGACACATATTGTTTCATTGTTCACTGTTTTGCCATACACATATTATTTCATTATTCACTGTATTGCCAGACACATATTGCTTCATTGTTCACTGTATTGCCAGACACATATTGCTTCATTGTTCACTGTATTGCCAGACACATATTGCTTCATTGTTCACTGTATTGCCAGACACATATTGCTTCATTGTTCACTGTATTGCCAGACACATATTGCTTCATTGTTCACTGTATTGCCAGACACATATTGCTTCATTGTTCACTGTATTGCCAGACACATATTACTTCATTGTTCACTGTATTGCCAGACACATATTGCTTCATTGTTCACTGTTTTGCCAGACACATATTATTTCATTATTCACTGTATTGCCAGACACATATTACTTCATTGTTCACTGTATTGCCAGACACATATTGCTTCATTGTTCACTGTATTGCCAGACACATATTGCTTCATTGTTCACTGTATTGCCAGACACATATTGCTTCATTGTTCACTGTATTGCCAGACACATATTACTTCATTGTTCACTGTAAATTTGTGAAGATGGGTATACCAATCTCATTGGCAGCAAAAGGGTTAAGAATAATCATAGAATAAAACTAAGTTTAACATTATTATGATGATGCGAACTTTCAAATAGCACTAATCCTAGGACTAAGTAAAGCAATAACGAACAAATATCTTCCACACTACACTTCACTACATTACTTCAGTAATATACTGCTACAAACATAACAACAGCATCATCACGCCAACGCCATAATAAATTTATAGGGAGCAATCACATGACCTGAGGATCTAAAATATCCTAAACAAGGATCTTAAATAGTCTAAACAAAATATCATAAAACAATGATCTAAAATATCCTAAACAAGGATCTTAAATAACCTAAACAAAAAATCCTAAACAATGATGTAAAATATCCTAAACAAAATATCATCAACAAGAATCATAACTAGCCTAAACAATGACCTAAAATAGCCTAAACAATGACCTAAAATAGCCTAAACAAGGACTTAAAATAGACTAAACAAGGATCTAAAATAGCCTTAACAAGGATCTAAAATAGCCTAAACAAGGACTTAAAATAGCCTAAACAAGGATCTAAAATAGCCTAAACAAGGATCTAAAATAGCCTTAACAAGACTATCAAACATTGAGTGACAACGTCTTTCCCATCCTAAGAGTAAACCAGATGGATATGCTGGCTCTTGCAATAAATTCAATAATGACCTTAGTTAGCCTAAGTAATAATTAATCAACAAGCTGATAGAACGGCTAACAGACATTATACCCTACTAAAATCCTTAGACACCTAATACAATCAAGCAAATTAAATCCTAGTCATCCACCAATTCAATCATAGATTAATTATTCAATCATGGACAAAACACTCCGAAAAGTATCCATTTAACCTAATTGGATAAAGTGACCAAAGAATGTGCCAATATGCTCTGTTATTAGACAAGATTAAGACGAACGTCATTGAATAGAAATAATCCACTTTCTTTTTTTCATCCATATCCACAAAACCTCCATACAAGACAACTAGGATTGACATATGTCTACAAAGCCTAGCTCCCTGACATAACAAGATTTATAGGAATTATGGTGACCAAACCTTACCTGATGGAAATAAGATCCAGTCACATATTTTTTTCCAGTCCATTTTTCATGCACATTTTTACCTTTTTTAAATTTGAGGCTTAAAAAACCCTGTAAATCATATTTATACCCAAAGACACCTTAACAAACCCTGATTAATTTCCACATTCAGTGATGTTTTATTTAAGAATTAAAACAGATTAAAGCCTCAGTTGCATTGATTCTCCATTATTTAAAGAACACCAGCCTTAATCATTCTTTTACAGATGTTTACAACTTTGAAATCCATCAACATCATAAATCTAAGTATATATCACACATACATATAAATCTAATACTCATTCACTAAAGCAAAAAAAAAAACCCAGTTTATCCAAACTATAAAAATTAATCATAGGGTTCAGTACATTTTGTTGATAGCATTAAACTTAGGATTCCATATGAAAATCACTAAATACCAGCTTAATTCTACTTCATCTCATACCCCAGCTTGGGGTATATAAGTACCAAACTCCTCAATGCACTAATAGCTTACATATAATATATACATATAATATACATTGCTAGCAAACTAAACCATTGAGATTTTTTCAAGGACTCTGAATAGCAAACATCAGGATGCATAAAATATACATGTAGATATGAATATTAATTAGGTTAACAAAATACGTTTAAACTGATTTATAGTCATTTATGGTCGTTCAACACCTTCAAGACAGAATATACAAAGAACCACAACATACAGTCGGGCACATTAAAATAATTTAATCAAAAGAAAATATCTGTCATGCTTAAATTTATCAGTGAAATTGATCAGTAAATTACGAAAGACCGGTGGTGACATTTCAACTTCAAGATTTCACAATTTCAAAACATGAAATAATGAACTTGAAATCAAAGAAAAATCATGAAATCGTGAAATTTTGTAGAAAAATCTTGAACATTTGAGAAAAATCACAAAATTTCAAAGAAAATCATAAAATGGTCAAATTCGTGATTTCAAGATTTTTCTCAAATTTTCAAGATTTTTCTACAAAATTTCACGATTTTCTTCGATTTCAACTTCATTATTTCATGTTTTGAAATTGTGAAATCTTAAAGTTGAAATGTCACCATTGGTCTTTCGTAGTAAATAGCTGTAACCTATCTTCACAGCTTAATTCAAGAATAAAATTTCACACACAAATTTTATGTGTATTCTATCTTGTTGTTATTTTGAATGTGTCATAAAATTTCAGGATAAACTTGAAATGTGACCAGAGGACCCAAAATGCCCCCGCTGAGAAATAAGTCAAAAATGAGCCAAACACCCTTTAAAATGTTTGGATTATACACCTTCGTGGCATTGTGTACTATGAAACCAATCCATGAAATATTTCTTGAGTTATCACTCGGAAACCAAAATTTGAATGGACAGACACCATTTGAACGGACAGACGGTCAGGGGTAACATTTTATGCCTTTCAACCATTTCGAATGGCGGGGACATAAAAAAAATGCTGCATGTTCAAATTTTTCTTTGAAAGCTTGTTTGGGGACAGAATCATCCAATTTAAAACCAGACAAGTCAATAATGCCTTATAACATGCAACCAGACCAATCTTATAGCAAAATGGTGAGAAATTCACTGGACAAAGTACTCTCAACGAACCATTATTTCTCAATTATGGAAGCAACTCTATAATTGACCTTGACAATTAACTGTCAAAAATAGTAATAAAACACTAAATGTTGAATAACATGACACAGCATTTCTTAAAGACAAGACTGAGTTGAACTCTTCATCAAAAAGAACAGAAAGAACATTTAGGATTTTATAATAAATCAGTGAAATAGCATAATGATGAATAATAGGCTCAGTTTTATTTATGATAAACTTTTACAATACATTTGCCAATGCCTACTATTATAGCCTAATTATACAAAACCACAGTTTTAAGATCCAAGACACAAGTGGATTATACATGATATTGTTGTTCTACAGAGAAATGCAGATGGTACATAATGTAATAAATGAGGCCTCATATGTCCAGCAGACAGTAAACTATCAGATACAAGAGAACCATAATAGAGAATGAATGAAAATTAATGGTACCCCAAGGATCTTACAGTCCAAATTTGGTGACAATCCATTGGTTGGTTCATGAAAAAATCTTTTTTAAAAGTTATTTCTATTTTTCGCTCAAATGGCCCTTATAGGGGCCGACCATCGAACGATTGACAATAGACACTGTAGCGTCACTATACCCAGAGGAGGATTCAAGGCGGGCGTCCTCAGCATGCGCCCCCCTTAAAGTCTCTGACCATGATTATATAGAAATGAAATAAATTAGGCCCCACACCCCCATCGCTACTACTTTCTTAAATATTACAGCTCCCCCCCCCCCCACTAACATGAAACCCTGGATCCACCTCTATTGCCATACTTACTAGCTCACTCTGAACCTTTGGCTCCAGAGAGCCTAAAACAGTATGATTCATTAATAAAAACACAAGAAGAAAAATAAGAGGCACAAGCCAAAAAATACCTCCTCCTTCTCTAAACCCCAAAAAGCCACATTATGACATATAAGGCATTGAAAACTTTGACCATTTAACATAGAACCACACATTTTCATTAAACTGATACAACATAATAGATAAATTTTCAAGTAAATTTATCTCTAACTACAGAAGCTAACGAGAATATTATTATCGAGAAAGTGTATCATAATTATCAACAAGCAGAAAATGAAGAATGAAAATTTGTTCAACTATTGCCAAATAATGTCTACCAAACAATCCAAAATTAATCCATTTCAAAAAAGCAACTAAGTGACTTTGTACTGAAAGTACATTCATTTCAAGTGGCTTACTTCAGCATATCGTGATAACATACAATGTTCCTAAAATTGGTGTTAAAACAAGATCCCATGTGTTTAGTGTGACGAATAATATCATGGCACGTATAAGTATATCGTAAGTCAAAACATCTAAAAATTTGTGAATCTAATTAACAAAATATTGATCAGTAAAAAACTGTGTGCCTCCAGTCAATTATATATTATTTATCTTGTCTACATCTATATAACTTTGAACGAAATTAGAAAACAGCTGATTGATGTTACTACAAAGTTCACTTAGGCAGATAATATAGAATGTAAATTGAAAGTCTAACACAGGAGGAATAAACTCCACAGGCAGCACGTTCACGTGTCACACAATCATTGGATGGTGTTTATGTGATGTTCGTGAAATGTTTCAAAGGAATTATTCCTATCACAACATCACAAACATCTATCAACTGACTTAACCACGTTTTTACACAAAAACAAATGTACCTAAGTTGAAGATAAGGTCACTGACTGCATCAGTAGCGCTATATGTGTTGATTTAATTCCTTGTTTGACGGAAGTTTGTCTTACATCTAAGCATATAGAAAGGGTCACTTCAGAACCATGACATTTACGCAACTGAGAAACATGACTACTTGAAGGTGTCTGAGAACTGCTCATCTGTTTCACAGACTTGATAGTAATGGAGGTGCCAGAAAGTATGTACAGTGTATATATACTCTTGAAGTAACAATAAGTTAGTTTATAAAATCAGAAAATAAGTTTATGGAAATGTTTTTAACACTGTCAGGTACTACAAAGTGAAATGTTTTCATACAAATACATCAGGGTCCGTATTCACAAAGCATTTTAAGATTTTCTTTAACTTAAGTGTAAATTTTTACTTAAGTGTAAATTTTTTATATGGTAAAAGTTTGTAAACCAGTCATCAAAAGTGTGAAAATGAATTATCATTTTCATAATTGGCATCTTTAGAGCAAAGATAAAATCATATTTTTGTGATATCCTCCTTTATATTATTACAAAAGAGTTAAGGAAAAAGTCGAATTTAAGGAAAAATATAACTTAAGTTAAAAAATTGCTTAAGATATTTATTGAATACCGGCTCTGGACTGAAATCAGGGGAGACAATCAACTCAGGACTAATTGAAAGCAAGGGACATAATCATGTAAAGATGTATATTATACCGTGTGTGACAACTGTATAAAGCAAATAATCATTCAGTTATACAGATGTGGACTTTATCATGTTATATGAAACCAAACATTCATATTGACAGAAGCATCAGTCAAGGTTTTTCTTACATAGTACAGTACAACCTCTCTAAAGACACACCCTTTGGGAGTAAAATTGTGTTGTTGCTATGACAAGTTGCTCTAGAGAGGTTAAATTAATAATTAAATTGTGCCGTGGGAATAAATCAGGCTGTTGTTGAAGGGAGGTTGTTGCTCAAGAGAGGGCCACTCTGGAGAGGTTACACTGCACACATATAATGATGCTTCCATCTTACACATATAAACTGAACAACTAAAGTTAAAGTAAGATACACAACGTGATTGTTGTACAATAGAGACAATGTCCACCACACAAGCTCACTACACAATGGTATAAAACTTACCCTGAACTCTTCTAGGTAGAGGTTACAAAGGTCTTTGTTTTCCAGGACCTCTTGTTTGACTGTTTCATTGGTCAATCTGCTGAAGCTGTCTTCTGTTTCGTTCATCCAGTTTAAGAACTCATCTAAAGCTAATTCTAATTGTTCTGGGGTCTGTACCGTCTTCTCCGCATTCTTGATGTTGTTGGCAAGTCTGAAAGGTAATATACCAGCAATGTGTATCGAGTTATAAACCTTGAAAGATCGGTCTCCAAGCTCAAATTTCATATCTTGTCTCTTACTGTTTCTAAGAAAATTATTATTAACATTAATGTTATTATTGATACATTAGCCTGACAGCATAATTGATCTGAATCTTTACAAGTTACTTGATAAGTAAAACGTTTTATACAGAAATATGTGTACTGCACTTAGCTAAAAGAATCAGAAATGCTCTATTCACTAGTAATTTTAGCACCAATATATCAGCAAAGACATACGATTTCCGTATTCACAAAGTACATTTACACTCAAACCTGTGAACAATGGCCACCCTTAGGAAAGACGTAATTTCGCATTCATTGATGGGCAGCCTTTATTCGGAGGACATTTTGTTCTGATTAATCAATTATGGTTCTTAAAAGAATGGCCTTTATTCACAGGGTGACCTTTATTCCGGGTTGTCCCATAACACAGGTTTGACTGTACTTACCTGTTGAGTAAAGCAGACCACCTGTTCATCAATTTCTCTAATTGTAATTTAATTAAACTTGTATCATCCTCTTCATATTCCTCAATAAGTTTATTTGCTAATTGTTTCAAATTATCAGCCTTTATCTGCCACTCTTCAACCTCAGCTTGTAATGTCTGAAAAGGAAAATAAAATAATTCAACTACTGTAACATGTTTCTAAAGCCACAATAATGGATTTGTCAGAATATGTCAGACAAATGTCATGTAAAACTCATCTTGTCATCATTGAAATACTATAAAATAAAAATCAGATAATTTGACAGTCAGTTTAAAGCTTACTCTAAGTCTGAGATAAAAATTGTCATACTAATTAATATACATCGTAGATACTACTTCAGCTCAACTTTTATGATATATCATAGCAATAAGGCAGAAATTCTACAAATTTAGCAATAATTATCTGTCAAAGAAACATCTTTAGAAAGTCAACATCTCCCAGTGTATCATTACAATTTTTAATTATTAAGAAAATGATACAGGTCAAAAAGGGTATAAATATAATAAATATAGAAAAAAAACACATACAAGACATTCCACTTTCCCCAAATACTTGTCCCACTATCAAATCCCTTAAGCCAAAACACGTCACATACAAAGAACCATACAATGAAACAAGAGTGCCGCGAGCGGTGCCAATGCTCGTCAGTGCACTGCCTCAGTGTGATCTATCCGCGTATGAAATTTCATGTTGCTACCTCTAATAGTTTCTAAGTTATGAGCTACATTAAAGGGGCATACCCTACAACTTGGTGCATCCAGAATCAAGGCAAAATGATGATAAATTAGAAGCTTATAAAGAAAAAAGCCGACAAAGAAAGTTTCAGCCAAAAATTCATCCAATTAGAAATAAAATCACAAAAAAATATTAGTTTCCATAAAAGACCGGAAACTCTTTGGAATTTGTTGTACAATTTTTGGGTGGAAGTGATTTATTATTCATAGCGGCTAGTACCTAAACTAATCATTTTATGACCCAAGTTCTTCTTGCAATTATCCATTATATATTGTTTTACATATACATCTAATACATTATTACACTTTCACAGAATGGTTGTCAGTTGTAGGGTATGCCCCTTTAAAGCTAAAAAAGCAGTTTACAGGAGGGTACCACCTTAGAACAGTATGTAACAAAGTACTGTAATTACCTTGTTTTGTTTTTTCTGTCTTTGCGTGTTCAGGTTGGCTGGGGTGTCTGTACTGAGTTCCTCTTCCACGGTAACTAGCCAACGATCAAATTCTGCGTACATTTCATCAAACTGTCGACACTCTAACAACATGTCGTCTAATTCAGTCTGTCTCATACGTGCGCTTGATAAAGCTTGATCCCAGTGCTCCTGAAGCTTGTCAGCTGTAAAATATACCGTACATTAAATATAATAATTTACATCAAATATGCAATTAATATGCATGCAATTTCTCATCTGCGTTTCTACAATATGAATATTTTCATATGATATTTCTTTTTTACCTACACTAGTACAATGGGAACATTTTCTGACCTACATTAATTTTGCACATTAATATAAACACAATGCCATAGAACAATATAATGTTGGATGGATGTACTAGTTAATTTCCAGTTTCATAATTACAGAGGAAGGTCACCAAAAAACAAAATAAATGTAGTCACACTGTGAGAGAGGGGAGACAACTCAGAAATCTGAATTACACAATTCAATCACAAATAAAAACTATCCAATGCAAAATAAAAACAGTATCATTTTTTATGTTTCTCACAAAAAGAGATTATAGTATAGTGCGATTTTATTTAACTGTCAAAGTCGCATAATTTCACGGTCAATGCTTCCATTTATTTTTAGCTTCGATTAATTTCGTTAGTGATATGATATTCTTCGTTTTTCTATATAAACATGCGGGATGGGACATTCACTAATGGTAAAATAAACGAAAAGTATTGACTGTGGTACGAAGCTAAAAATAATCGCATTCAGCGATTGTGTAATTATTCAGCTTTGACAGTTTAATAAAATCGCACTATACCTAAGTATATAAAACATCATAAATACCTTTATCTTTCACAGCATTAATCTCTGCCTCACTACGGGAAGAATTCCTTACAGCATCCACTGTTAACTTGATTTCAGATAACTTGGCCTTCCTGTTAGCCATGTCATGTAGAAAACCCTGAAATTAATCACATTAATTTTACAATACAGATCATCATATAAATACTGCAACTATATGGAATATGATACGACACATTAACACGTAACACCAGTCAGCAAACACGCTTTCATCAATGCCCTGAAGCAACATGTACAGTGAAACCTTTAAATAAAGGTCACCAAAGAAGAGAGAAGAATTCTGGCCTTTAAGCACAGACCTATTTTCAGGTGTACTGTAACACAGTGGTCCATTATTTATTTAAGTGTTTATGCATAGAGGTTCATTATTTAAAGCACAGTGGTCAATCATTTAGAGGTTTATGCACAGCGGTCTATTCAGAGGTTTATGTGCAATGGTCCATTATTTTGGGGTTTAAGTGCAGTGGTCCACTTATCAAATGTTTATGTGCAGTGGTCAATTATTCAGGTTTATGCACAGTGGTCCATTATTTAGACGGTTATGTGAAATGGTCCATTATTCAGATTTATGTGCAGTGGTCCTTTATACAGATATTTATGTGCAGTGGATCATTATTTAGTGGTTTATGCGCAGTGGTCCATTATGTCATGATTCTGTTAGTCTATAATATCAATAACTTTGCGTGATTGTTGTACAAATGATATCCTTAATTCACAGGAGGATGTTAACTAAGGTTAGACTGTACCTATAGCAAGTACATTAATACAACAAGTAGCGGGGTGAAATATTATCTGTAGTTCAGTGTTTTTTGCTAATGCTAATGGAAATCAACAGCTAACTTACGTCTAACAAATTGATTGGAACTTTCCAACAAAACTTTTAATTATATCCTTTTTATGTAAGGAATTTTCTTACTTATATTCTCGTGTTTCAAAAAAAACACACCACTGATTACACAATAGATGCAGCCAGGAATGTTTTAAAGGATTAAATGAGAAGTTGAACAGAAATTATTTCACATGTACTGTTTGGAAAATGTTGTGTGTTTTTTTTTTTGCTTTTCATACTGTTACTTATTTGTTTGCAAAGACTAAATAAGAATTAAAAAATAAATTTATCATACATCACTAAAATGTTAGAAATAAATGCTCTAAGTAAATGATATATTGTAGGAATGGATTTAGGGGTCACAGGATATCTGGATAAATTTAATTTAGTATTTTTAATCATTTCATACATCAGTAAATCTAAAAATTAATCTGAAAAATGTTTTGTTCCATTTCAGTGGGTTAAATGCTGCGTTTTCAACTACATTTCAATTATGCCTTCAAACCTGTGAAGAAAGGCCAACTTTGGGAAAGACATAATGTGGCCTTTATCGACAGGTAGACCTTATTTCTAAATATAAATCATCGTTTTATTTAAGAATGACTTATTCACAAGGTGGCCTGTATGAAGAGGTGGTCCATAACACAGATTTGACTGTATACCAGGTTTGGTTCAAAAACATTTATATATCATAATTATCTTATCAGATGTAAAATATTGATAGTGAGGGCCGTATCAACATTAAAATTAACTGAACAGAAAGGAACTGATTTCTCTTAATAAAAGGATTTTTGAACATGAAAACAGTTGACAAATCCCAAATACCCAACTTATAACACTAAGTCCCTATATCCCAGATGTCAGATGCAGGTTTCATTCCAATACTAGTAACCAATCATTATCCTTTCAAAATGCAACATGCATGCAGACATTGTCCCAACTTCACAAAATATCTCAATTGACAACTAACTCAAACTGACATTACAAGTAATAATCTCCTATGAAAGTAGCTTAAGGTATCCTAAAATATCTATCAATATGAAGACAGTCATTAATTTGGGTTAAACACCATTTTTCATTTTTTCAACAATTTTTCAGTTATATACAACGACAGATTCACCTTCCCTGTTTTCCTGGACTGTGTTCTAACCAGTACTACCTTACCCTTCCACAAGGAACATGAGGAGAAAAATCAACATTTTTTTCAAATTTTCATGTAAGGGTATGACCTGCTGTGACTGGGAATCAAACACATGTTTTTTTCAGGCATTTAAGTCTGGCAGTAATTCCAGCACCAAAAGCATATTCGAAGTTGCTATGGTTAAAAAAGTTCATAGTAGAATCTTAGGTAAGACCAATTATACAAGAGAATGTTTTACTTTGAATTTGAGACATTTTGTAAGACAGGTACCTGGATAGATTCACAAAGGGAAATATTGATGCAAAGTGAAATATTTATAATTCACAGGAATTTCTCTAGTATTGGATGGAATGCAAGTTTTAATCTAGGGGGGGGGGGGGGGGGGAGGTGATTAGTTATCCAAGACCTGTAACTTTTGAAGATTACACCCAATATCTTTCACATCAATTTCAATATCCTCTAACTCTACATCATTTAATGGTTCAAGTGAATGATATTCATCTCCTAGATCCTGGAATACAAAGACCACCATTTACTGTGAGCATTTTGTCACTGCCTTTGGTAAATTAGGTGGGTACAATTCTATAGTTTTTACCAGACCATTTTCAGATTAAAACGCACTCAAGTGTTCCTAATTCAGTATATAAACCTTTGTTCACCAAACTATTGCCCGAAATTCAAATAGCATGAACTATCAAAGCTTCCTTTTATCTTATGCCAGACCTTTGACATGTACAGTCACATTATTCAGCTACAGGGTGATACAAAGTACATAACATTGACAGTTACAACGCTTTATTGAAGGCCAACTTCTGCCATGTTCTCCAAACTCTGAGATGAAGTATAATACTGTACATTAGTCTCATAATTTTTTATCAAATTACTATAAGTACTCATGGAAACTGAATTTACATAGACTTGCACTGCAACATGGAACAGGAACTAGTTTAACATTTGCATGGTGAATGTAGAAAAATGAAGTGCTTTGGTTCGCATAAAATTTAGGCACACCAAGCCAGTGACGGCTATGAGAAGCAGTACTATTAATCAGTTTCCAATCAAGCAACAAATAAAATTAAGTCAAGCATGAAGAGTTAGATATAAGGGGCCATGACTGATAAGTCCTAACCTTTTGTTTCTTGGTCATTCCTTCGATTTCCTCTATATCTCCTACTGTTACTCTCTGAGACTTCAACATACGTTCCAGCAGTGTTAACCAATCACGTAACTCAGCAACAGACTGGTCAAAGTCTGACCTATCAGGTTTACCGGAAGGCGGGGCTGCTGCCTGTGCCTGAGACACTTTCACTGTAAAAAATAAAAGTCAGAATTCTCATGAAATGATTTATTACCAAGTAATGATCTTTTAAAAGTATAACTTATAAAAATTTTTGATGACCCTTAATTATTGAGATTGTGGTTGATCTAACATAGGATTTATCAAAGACAGGAATTCTCTGACACATGCAAAGCAGAGACAAATCTAGACATAATTACAAGAAGCACATACCACTGAAAGTCTGTTGGAACAAGAGAGCTGCAAGCAGTGCCAATGCTTGTCTGTTCACAGCCTCAGTGAGATCTATCCATCTGCTTGTGAAATAAACTCCCATTAAATTATCATACAACCATTCTGTTTTAAATTATCAGCCTTACCTTGAAATAAACTCCCATTAAATTATCATACAACCATTCTGTTTTAAATTATCAGCCTTACCTTGAGCAAAGACCTCATTTACGGAGGAGTCAAGTGGCGTTGGTTCCAGTTTATCTGATAATTCTTTCACAACCAACCAGTCAGCATTGAGTTTATCAACTTTATTCTGCATATCAGCAGGTAACTGAGGCAGGTTATAATCAGCCTTGAGTTGTTCACACGCAGTGTTGATGTTCTCCAGTATCTTCTGTTTGACTCGAACAGCATCTTGAGTAGTCTGTGGTCACAATAAAATTAAATTAGGACAGGTTGAATTCAAAGGGGTTGGTCAAAAATCGGCTCCAAGTCAGAATACTCTAAAATTTTGACAAAACATTACATAGGAAGTTTCATCAGTAAAAACATGTTTCAAATTCATCTGAAATAAGCATTGTTGCTATAGCAACTAAATCCAGAATTGATTTACATACAGAAAAAACTTGCTATTTTGTTTGCTTCAGCAAAATGGTTTGTTTAACATAATCCTAAATCAACTAGATACGATCAACCTAACAGTAGTTAAATAAAGGAATACCAGTAATCACTGAATCAAGATAATGTTATTTCAGCATCTAAACACAAGAACATTTATTTCTTTACAAATATCTGTATCTGACACACCCAGTTTGATGACAATCTACACATTGCAATCGTGAAAACAATAAAGTTTATTATTATCATCTCAAGGTGCTTGTTTTTGTTTCTAAGAACAACACGTCTTGATTTGACTATACAGCCAAGTCTGCCCTAGTGGCCACCTCCAAATAAAGGCCAACCAGTTAAAGACGTTTTCGGCAAAAAATCTAAATTCAAGGGCAGATAACACAAAAACAAGATCAGTGACCCCCCATTTTTTTTTCGCTTAAAATGTTTCTGTTATCATATGCTACGATCATGCAAAGTTTAAAAAAAATTCATTGATCAGTTTTAATTTTTCCTATATGTCTATGTGAAAAATGTAGCGAACTACCGAAAACGTCTTTAATAAAGGCCTTTCTTTTAAAAACTGTCACTGATTATTTAGAGCAAAATGACCTCTGAATAAAGGTCACCTGTCAATAAAGGCCACCTTTTATCTGTGACAAGGGTGACCTTTGTTCACAGGTTTGACTGTACATGGTAGTCACATGATCTTAAAAGAGCATGTGTGCAAGTTTGCAAAACTCAGAAAGCTGAGCTGGTAGGGGACCCAGGGGGGTTAAGCTCCTGAAAATTAGCATTTTGAAGATGACAACAGCAATATTTTTTGGGTGTAAAGAGGCTGATAATGACTTCTGGGGATCTTGAAAATCTGCTAAAACTTTAACCCTGGCAAGACTTAGTGTAACCTGGAAATCAGACTAGTACCAACTTTTTCTGTCAAAAAGAAAGGTAATGACAACAACACTACAGTCAGTTATTAGAAATGCACATAAATACCTTCCTGTTATAGGTTTTTGTGCTGAAGGTCACTGTGACCTTGACCTTTGACCTACTAATCTCAAAATCAATTGGGGTCATCTCAAATTTTCTCTGGTTATTGGTCGGATAACGTCTGGTTAAGGAAAGACCGATCAACTGACAAGTGCAAAGCAATATACCCTGGTTCTTCAAAGGGGGGCATAATTAACTATAATTTGAACTTTCAAAATCAAATCTAATTGAGTCATATCTAAGCTTAGTCCTATCCCTTTTGGACATTCAGATCATTACCATGATACTACAAAATCGAGGGTTCAACGCAACAGTGTCGTAACTCATACTGGAATAAGAACAAGTTACGACAGTGTTGCGCTGAACCCTCGAAATATACAAACAGTGTTACCTGTGGATCAACAATTATTGAATCTTGTTCATCAACGCTTGTAGCAGACTGTGCATGTCTGGCTTTCAGGATAGCACCAGTCTCGTTTAACCATGACAATAACTCATCAACGTCTGTATTACACTTCGTAATCTGATGTTGACGTCTCTCAATGTCATGTGTTATATCAGGAATCTGATTCATAACCTAAAATACAGGAAAACATAATGATAATAAATGTATTTTATGCCTTTAACATCCACAAATGTAGCTATGACTATTGGCTTGTACACCACTTAAAATTTAATAAAGATCACTAGCAATATTGCTTGTAGTGATTGCTTCATAATTTTGATACAGTAAACATTGGTCATTCAAGCATCATATGTCAGTGCCTAAAAAAAATGATGTCCATTAAAGCATATCTATATATTCTATATTTTTACTTACTGATTAAGCAAGTTTTGACAGGATAACATAAAGACCTGTTCATAAGTATGCTACACAGCCCGTAGATTTAGTTTTCATTATTTGTTCACTGAGGATTAATGTCTCACGTACAATACAGTCAGAGTCATTTGATGACTTTGCTACATGTAGCTTTCATGGTGCAGGAAGACATACACAGGACTGGTGTACACCCAGGCAGAACCTCTGACCTGAAAACCAACTGGAGAGCTTCCTCACATGTGAAATTCAATCCCGGATGGTGTTCAACCTCACAGCAGTGAGGGGCTAGTGAGTTCTAGTCAGACTATTTGAGGGTTCAACGCAAGAGTGTCGTAACTCCTATTAAAATAAGAACAAGTTATGATAGTGTTGCACTGAGCCCTCGAATATCCACTCAACCATGGGGCCCTTTTTATCAAATATTATATAATACAAATACATTACCTTTGCCCATCTAGCATTGAGATTATCTAGATCTTTATGGATATTATCCTTGTCTTGTTTATTCAATGTTTCTTGTTTTACAAGTACTCCACCACTTCTGTTAATGGCTGCTACCGTCTGCTTCTTTGCTGGAATGTCGTCTTCACGATCCTAAAGAAAAAATACAGTACTGTGATGCTTAGCAATAATTGTGATCACAAAGATGTTTGTAGTCAGAGTGTGATTCTAAACAAAAGCGCCGCAAGCGGTGCCAACACTTGTCTGTTCACTGCCACAGTGAGATCTATCCATCTATGAAGTTTCATGTTGCTACCTCTTATAGTTTCTGAGTTATGAGTAACATTCAAGTTTTTGCACAGATGCAGACGACACAGTGTTCACAATAGCTAGACTTTTTCTTCCGAAAACAGGCAAGCTAAAAAATCCATTAATAACATCAGAAGTGGCAGTTTTCAGAAAATATTAATGATAGAGGAATTACAGTATCAAACAACATAATGGTTAGAGAGAAACAAAATATGAAAAAATTTGAAATAATAATAGCCATTGACCAAATCCATTAAACAAGAATCAATTGGTCATTAAAACAATTTAACCTCAAATAACAAAGGAAAAAAATGATTTCGTTAAACATTCATGACAAGCGAACGCATGTATTCTAAAAGTAAATACTACAATTGAACAATGATACGAAGATGATTTTTAGGACAATAACTCATCAGGCTTGTCGTTGATAGTAATTTTCAGTGGGCTTAATGTCATTGATATTTCTGTTATATACGTCCGCGGGTTCAGCTATCCAGTTTTTCTCTAACCAGTACTAACATACCATTCAACAAGGAGCTCACATCTTCTCCATATATGGAGTAAAATCAACATTTTTGTCAAGTTTTAATAGAAGTGTATACCCTCATGAAAAATGTGGTCTGAATTTGATCTGAATCAGTCTGAATTTTTACTGAAAACTGTCTGAATACGGTCTGCACAATTGCTGAATGTGTACTGATACTCTGAAAATACAAATGCTGAATCATGTCTTAGACACAAATTCAGAAAAATTCAGCCCTGTATGTATTTCTGAATCTTGTCTGACAACACTGTTTTTTGTCTGAATAATGGCTGAGATGCTGAAAATTGGCTTATTATATAATTACCCGACTTGACTGGGTTGGTATTGAGGTGGTCTCATTATTTTGTCAAGTTGAAATATAGAATAGAATACTTTATTTCTCCAAGATTACATAGTAATAACATTGGGGAAAATATAGAAACTAGTCCAAATATAATTATGTACAGTGCCACCTCTCCAATGCAACACTCTTTGGGAGTAGCAAAATTATGTTGTTGTTGAGAGGTTGTTTCTCTAGAGAGGTTAAATTAGTAGTTAAATGGTACAGTGGGAAAAAATAATGGTGTTGTTGAAGGGAGGTTGTTGTTCAAGAAAGGGCCACCTCTAGAGAGGTTGTACTATAGTTGTCATTAAGAAGTGGTTATAATACGGCAGTATTCACTAACTGCATGAAGTTTCGCTGTTGATAGACTTACTCGTATTTTTTCTAAAAGTTCTTCGAGATATTGCAGATCAAGCTGCGGAGAGGTTGAGAGAATATTTTCCGTCTCATCTATCCAAAAGAACATTTCATCCATGTCATCCGTAAACTCACTGGTTTTAACACTAGCTTGTTCCAACCTGAATATATACAACAACCTAAGACTACAATCAGTTAGGATGAAAAGTTGAGTGTTTATAAGCATTACCTGCTTTATCCAGTAACTCATATATCCCTGCTAAGGTGACTCTGGATGTACTATTAAAATGTGGTGCTTTTACAGAACACCTCTGGCCTTCCATATTGACAAGTTATTCAAGTCTTGAGTCTTGTTCAGCACCTGAACCCAGGGTCACGAGGTAACACAGCTTGAGATCACACTTCATACTCAAATCTCATTGTTAATGAAGTCTATTCTCAATTCAGTCTAGACTGATATGTAAGTTTAATGTAAATGAGAGTAAATATTTATATCCATTAGCTTGAATGTAGAACCTTTTTTGAGAAGTAATATAATGCTGCTGCATAATATTAAGTTTAGTACAATACAACAAACTCAATTATGATACCATTTCTTGCATTAGATATTTGCAGGGATTTTTTCAGGGCGATTTCATAGCCGAAATTCGGTCATATTCCCAATGGAAAATAGTATCCTTTTTTCCCAATTCACAGACAAAAATTCCCAATCCTCAAAAAAAAAATTAATGATATAAGTTCATTAATATCACTATTGTTTGTAAATACCTTATTCTACTACTGTTCTATGGGAGAATAAGTAGAATAAGTTGAACATTGCACTATTGCAGTTATACATTTTTTCCCAATTTTGATTAAAACACCGCGAAAATTCCCAATCCAATGGGTATGGGTCATATTCCCAAAATACCGAGAAAAAACCTGATTTGTTTAATACATTAATGCAGACAATTTGTGTAAAACATGCAGTCCTTCATTGCATACCTTTCTTGCCTCTCAAGAACCTCAACAGAGATAGTTCTCCATCTTTCATTCACAGCATCTAATTTCTCACGTAGTTTGTTAGTATCGGGTGCAGCAGATTGTCGGATAATCTCATTACCTGATGCATTCATACTGTTCACTGTACCTTGATGATCTCGAATATCTAACTCCAAGTCCTGTACATAAGAGAAATTAAACATTCAATAATCATATTCCAAGAAATTACTAGAGGGCTGCGAGCAGTGCCAATGCTCATCTGTTCACCGCCTCAGTGAGATCTATCCACCTCTGAAGTTTCATGTTGCTACCTCTTATAGATTTTGAGTTATTAGCAACATTAAAGTTTTTGCATGACGCAGACGCTGACACTGACGACGCAATGATCACAATAGCTTGACTTTTTCTTTGAAGACAGACAGGCTAATAATCATAATCCAAGAAATATTTTTTATTTCTTTAAGTCAAATATCTTGCCTATACTGTTACATTCCTGTTTTTTCATTCACCCAAAAGTTATGTTTAAACATAAGCATATTTATAGGTAGAATCTCACTAGTGACGCAAATCAATCCTAAGATCCGTAACCTCTCCCATAGATCATGATGCTTCCATAGCGCAGAAATAATTCAAAAAATGGTTACAAGCAAAACTAGAGTTCGTCACACATGTGATGAATACCCTCAAACATCCCACTGAGCCAGACATGTTAATGTTATTTTCGCCCTCATCACAGTAAAGGGACATTTTTGCCACTTGTCACTAACAAAAATAAAAATGTATTCCTTTCAATGAACAATTGAGTTGCAGGCAAGACAAAACAAACCCAATATTTGACCTTTGACCTTCAAGTGTGACCTTGATCTTGGAGGTACAGGCCTGGTTCTTACACACAACAGACTGTCTCATGTAAGTGAACAATCAGGCTTATATAAGTTGTTTTAGAATCCATCAGTGAACAACAATGTTACAGCCCTTAAAAAAATGGGATGGGACTTGACAGGACTTTTTACGTCATTCCACGGATAGTGGGTGGGGGTATAATCATAATTGATATCAGTGTGATAGATAACTGGATAAAGCAGAAATGGTTTATCAACATTGGTTCATTAGGGAAACCATCAACTTACTAAATAAGACTTTTCTACAAGTTTGCTGTCTTGTAAATACTTGAGATCTGCTAATTTCTGTTCTGTATCTGTCAGCCATTTTGTTACCGTGGTGATGTCCTTGTGATATTGTCGCCATTGTTCAGCTGCTCTTGTCCACCTCCTGAAGAAATAATTATAGCATTGCAGAGAAAATGAATCAATCAAAGTACTTCAAGTATTCATGGAAACTGAACTTACATAGACATGTACTGCAACTTTGATGGGAACTAGTTTAACAATAATTGCATGGTGGATGTAGAAACAAGAGGGCCAAGATGGCCCTATATCGCTCACATGACAATCACTGTTCACTCATTAAAACATTGTTTTGAACCGGTGACCTAGTTTTTGACCCCAGACAACCTATGTTCGAATTTGTCTTACATATCATTAAGACAAACAGTCTGACTAGGTTTGGTGAAGATACGATCAAAATTTCACATCTACAGTGTTAATAAGGTTTTCCTAAGATTTGACCTTGTGACCTGGTTTTTGACCCTAGGTGACCCATATTTTAACTTGTCCTTAATATCATTAAGACAAACAATATGACAAGGTTTGGCCAAGATCCAATCAAATCCATGACATTTAGAGCTTTTACAAGATTTTTACCTAAGATTTGACCTTGTGACCCAGTTTTTTAACCCGGCTGACCCATGTTCATCCTTGACCCACATATCATTGAGGCAAACATTTTGACAAGGTTTGGTGAAGATCCAATTAAAACTGTGACATCTACAGTGTTAACAAAGTTTTCCTAAGATTTGACCTGGTGACCTAGTTATTGACCCCAGATGACCCATATTTTTACTAGACCGTTATATCATTAAAACAAACGATTTGACAAAGTTTGGTGAAGATCCAATAATAACTGTGAAATCTACAGTGTTAACATGGTTTTTCATAAGATTTGACCTAGCGACCTAGTTTTTGACCCAAGATGACCCATGTTCAAACTCGTCCAAGATATTATGAAGACAAACATTCTGACAAGGTTTCATGATCATCCAATCAAAACAGTGACTTCTAGAGTGTTCACAAGGTTTTCCAGCAATTTGCCCTAGTGACCTAATTTTACTACAGAAATGACCCATTATCAAACTTGACCTACATATTATTAAAATAAACATTCTGACAAAGTTTCATGAAGATAAAGTCAAAACAGTGATTTCACAAGGTTTTCCCTTATTTGGCCCTGGTGACCTAGTTTTTGACCCCAAATGGCCCAATATCGAACTCGTCCGAGATTTTGTTGATATTAATGTTCTGACCCAGTTTTGCTAAAATTGAGCCAAAAATGTGGCCCCTAGTGTGGTCACAACAAAAAGTTTGACGACGCACGACGCACACCGCACGATGCCGGACGGAGAGTGATCCTAATAGCTCACTTTGTCACTTTGTGACATGTGAGCTAAAAAGGTAGTACTTTGGTCCACATCAAAATTCATACGTGCCAACTAAGTGACCGCTATGGAAAGCTGAGCTACTGTTCATTTTCTACAAACCTGACAGGTATTTCCTGTAACTTCAAAATTTTGAGTTGTTTCCCTTAACTTGTAAAGCAGACATGAATTGTCTCCCTTTATGTACTTAATAAGACAATGCTGTAGCAAATACCTGTGATTTTACTCCAATTTAATGATTAAGATAAAAGTACACTTTATGTCATTTGTGACTTACTCCTATAAATAAATGTGTCAAGATGAGAAGTTAATGTGGGATTGCAATAAAAATAAATGAGTTTATGGAAGTCATGCCGCCACAGAGGCATCTTCTCAAAGCTTAGTTTTATTTCAAAGCTCATAAAAACAGAACCAAAGAAAATATAAGCGACTAATGTAAACAAGAAAATCTATTCTAGACTATTCCATAGTCACATGGTAAACAATTACATCTCTTTTATTGAAGAGTTCATATCTTACACCAAGACAATAATCTCATATAAGTGTCAATAACCACACTCTGACCTATGAAATAAAGATATAGGACTTTACAGAGCCAGAAGGTATGTGGACTTAGTCACATTATGAAGTGCTTTCTTAGCACATAGATTTCCATTTTTGAACGAAATAAGGTCAACTAAAATGTCTAGATTTCAACCATCACAGTTAAATTTCTTCTGTGGGATGGGCGAGAAATGTCATGCCAAGTGTAATGCAGCCATGTTCATTTGGCAAGTTGTTCATCTAAACAGTGGAGGGTGACCCTGAGGTTCCAAGCAGAACCTTCAACCATCTAAAAGCTAGCTGGACAGCTTCCTTACATGAAATTTTACAGGGCTCGAATTTAACTTTTATGCCATTAGCAATTTTTTGCTAATACACAAAATTTCAACAAGCAAAATTTGAAATCCGCTAGCGATTTTTTCACAACATTTGTTTTTCAGAAATATTCATGTTATAACAAAATATGTTGTATTTTATGTACATGTAATTGTATTGCATAAAAAGAATTAAGTTATTACGACACTTTCAGATCCACTTGCAACAAAATGCTAGCGGTCGTAAAATGAACCAGCAAAGTCTATTTTTCAATAGCATTTTGCTACATGTAGTTTGCTAGTGTTAATTTGGATTATTTTGTGTGGGATTAGAACAAACATATCACTGAAGGTATATTTGATTTCAAGTTAGAGACCATCACCTCTTTACATGGACCCACACCCCAGAAAAACTACAAACTAAAAACTATATAGAATGCAATTCAGAAAACAACATTTCGAAAGAAAATGTTCCATCAGGTAACCCTTACAATGGGTCTCCACTTTTTTCTCAAGTCACATGATCTGTAAAGGGAAGTTTAGTTAGTTACTATTCTTATGTTTTAAAGATGAACTTTGATATTTGATATGTAATACAATATTCACTGTCCTATCTTTGGGGTTGCAAAATTTATGTTGTTGTTGAGAAGTTGCTGCTCTAGAGAGTTTAAGATTAATAGTTAAATCAGGCAGTGGGAAAAATCATGTTGTTGTAGCAGGAAAGTTGTTGCTCGAGAGAGGGACCATCTGGAGAGGTTGCACTGTATATCATCAAGTATGCTATTCCCACGTATGCCAAGAATCAAGAAGTTATTTACGCATAATGATATAACAATAGAGTACAATAAAACATACTATATACTTAGTCTAGCAGACTATATCACAGATGATCACACTTACTGTATTAATTTTGGATTATTCGTTATCTGTATGGTACCATCATGACTCACCACTGTCTTCATTTTGTATGTTGTTTGTAAGTTATATATCCACAATATTTGTTTTTCAATCAATATGTCAATTAATCAATCAGTCAGTCAATCACTTTAATAAATCGTTTAATCAGTCAATCACTTAATCAATCAATAAATCAATAAATCAATCACGTAATCACTTAATCAATCAATCAATCAATCAATCAATCAGTTAAACACTCAATCAACCAGTCAATCACAAAATCAATCACTTAATCAGTCAATCAGTTAAATACACAATCAATTAGTCAATCAATCAATCACAAAATCAATCCCTTAACCAGTTTCATAACTTAATCAATCACTTATTAGATCAATCAATCACTTATTCAATCAATCAATCCATCAATATTTAAGAGTTTTAAGATAAATCTGAGTTCATTTGTATTTATCACTTTATTACTTAGTTGTCCATTCTACTGTCCAAAGTATCATTCACTTAATCCATCATATGAAAGTTTTCACGTAAAATCTATGTACATTGTAACCAATATGTATATCTCACTCAACTTTGCCTACTATTAAAGAAATACTGAGCCATTCTCGAATGTTTGTTTCTTTGATTCAATCAATATCTGCAAAATTGTTATTTGAATAATTTACATAATAATAGATAAAGCTTCCTGATTTTTAGAAATTAAGGCTCTAAACAAACATTGGATTTTGCAAATTCTAAAATTACAAAAAAATAGGAAAAAATGAAATACATATAAAGAAATAACAATACATTAAACACGTAAAAGCTTATATTGAAATATTATACATTTAATAGAAATACAAACACTGAAATGTATGAATATTCCTCCTTTAGAATATTTTGCAATAAAAGTATCATTTAAATGTCTGAAGTGTTATCTTTAATAAGCCTAGCCCGGTCATTTAAATACGACAACCTGACACTAACTTTGAAACAAGTATCATGTTATTTTAACTCCAACAGTAAGGCTTTATATCACAAACTCTGTAGTTATTTATTTGTTCTTATCAAGTATTTGATATCCATCACATACAACGTCCATTTAGACTACTTAATTACAACATTTCCTTTAATACTCAGACCTTATCATCGTCAACTTTCAATTATCATTCAATTCTACAGTCTAACATAATATCCAACAATCTTATTCGCAGCTTAAATTAAATATTTACACGCACATATAGACGATTTAAATCCTGGACTGACACTGTTTGTAAAGTATTCAAAGATTCAAACCAAATCAAATGTCTGTTACAAAGTTTTATTGGTATTCACCGGGCAGACTTAATTGTATCCTATCCTTTATCCTTGTTTTTAAGGGGTCACAGCTAATCCTTTTTATAAAAAAATATCGCCATTGACCATATACAAAAAACCAGGTCATGGGAATTAATTCCTATACACTATAAATGCTGTGATTCACGGCCTTTTCTTCTAAAACCGACCAGTTCAACGTTATACATTATACACAGTGTCCACACGGTTAGCTTAACTTGTGAAGTTAAAATAGACAAATTAACCTATAAATTTATTTTCATTCATATTTAATGTTCCTCAACTCTGACTATCAAATCATTCACAATACAAGACTTAATGTTATGGTACTTTTAAGCACAACGTATATTTATGTTTATGTATTTTGAGGAAATATTTGAGAATAAAATTTGATTAAACAGTCATCTTTCTTCACAGAAAATTCACAGAGAAAATAAAATCATTAAAAAAAAGATCAAAATGATTTAATTTTTTTCCATATCAAATTTCAATACATTGATGTATTCTATGGGACAAGTTTTATATTTTGCTAACATTTGCAAAAATTTGCCAAAATTATTTGAATTATAATAATCTGTGAATCCTATAATCACATCATTGTATTTTTAGACTATTTTAATCCAAGAGGAATGTTTGTGTCTGAGACTTAATAGTAAAAAATATCCATCAAAAGGGCAAGTGTCATAAACCAATTAAAAATCAATTAACAGAAATTACAGCATTTTCTTTTAACCCAGCAAAGTAACCATATAATCTCATACAATCCTATTAAAGTACCTATCCCAGAGATCTAACATTACGAGTATTTTTTGCGAGCATCATACACTGAAATCAAAGACTGATTTTGTTTCAATATAATTGCCATGAAATTAATCATAATTCAGAGGCGGAGGACAATTTAATATAGAATGTAATATCTTAAGTCAAAATTTGTCATTGGACAGTGTGAGCCTCACTCGAGGTTCAAATTCACAACCTCTTGATCAGTAGACCGACGCTCTGACCACTGAGCTTAACGGGCAGGCTATGAAATTAATTATGAACCATCAAACATACAAAGACGCATAATCCAGAAAACATCATTCATCTGGAACATAACATGAGCACAATTAATACATAAATTTATGCAATATTTTCTTCTTTGAATCTATTCTTCAGAGTATATAATTTCATAATACTAAATCACATTAAACAAAGGTAATAATTTTCGACAAGTAATTAAATAATAATACAATGCCTCCATTTAAGGCTTATTAACATTCCATACATGATGAGAAGTTAGTTCACAACCTTTACTATTAATCTACAATCCCCTTTTAATGTCATTAAATCATTCTTAAGTAATACTACATTAAATCACTTTTAGTAGTATCCAACATTATCCACATTTTATTATAATACAGTTTAAGTTTAGATTAATTGACTCTCCCCTACTTGACAATTTAATCTCTTCTGATCTTGTCCCACTTAACATAATTGTATACAATCGGATACTTATATCATTGGTCAACAACTGGACATCTTAAAATGTCAACAACCATTGAGAGTAAGTCTCTGATACAAGGCATTAAAAGTAGTTTCAAGATTAATGTGTGTACTTCTTACAGTAACAGTCTGCCAGAAAATGTCTACTACAGCTCAGTCGTCGGCTTATTTCTAAAAACCTTTCATAATTTTTTTCCCATTTTGAGAAAAAGGCAAAGTCAATTGAAAAACATTATAGAGATAGCGCAAAATGTGATTGAAAAACAAAACTTTTTAACGGGGGATCCAATTGCTAAAACAATGGCACAAGGAGTTAGCTCTCTCTGAGACGAATCCAATAATGTAAAAATCTCAAAATCTTCAAAATGGTAGATAGCTCACTATATTCAGGCAACGAAAGGTCTGCTATAATTTGTGAAACAAGTTTTGTTGTTGGCTTGTGTCTACAAACCTATATCTCATTTTATCCGATTTTGAGAAAATTGCATTTGAAGTTTTAAAATTTGGTGAAAAAAGCGCGTTACGGGTTTGTGGAAATTGGATAAACCCTATTTAGGGGAGATCTAGAAGCAGGTAGTATGTTCACTGTAAAGAGCTCATCGAGACGAAAAAAATGATACCACAATCACAATATCGCCAAAAACTCAGTTACAGGGTTGGAGAAATAAGCAGATGTAGTGTCACATTCCATAAGTACTGTCTGAACCTTAATGTCAGTCGAGAAGGTTTAATTACATTCTGCACTAAAAAGTATAAAAAAATGAAATTTAAATTTGGAATTTATCAAATGATCAAAGATGTTAAAATGCTTAATTTTTGGGGTTCAGTGCTTGGGTATGATTTTACAAGCAGCTCAATTAATTACAACATCCTGTCAGGTGAGAAATAACAAGAGTGCTGCGAGCAGTGCTCACACTCGTCTGTTCACCGCCTCAGTGAGATCTATCCATCTATGAAGTTTCATGTTGCTACCTCTTATAGTTTCTGAGTTATGAGCTACATTAAAGTTTTGGCATTACGCACACGCAGACAAATACACTCATGCTGATGCTGCAGTGATTACAATTTTTCTTCAAAAACAGACAAGCTAAAAATTGTCGTGATTTCAGTTACCAGACCCTGCAGTTTCTAACAAGAAAATCTGATGGGGATCAACCATTACAAGAGATATCTTTAGGGGGGGGATAAGCTGAATAATTACACGGTCACTGAAAGAGATTATTTTAGCTTCGTACCACAGTCAGTAGTTTTTTTTTATTATATCGTAAGGGAATGTTCCATTCTGCATGTTTATTTAATATCATGAAGTGCATCGTTAAATACATGTACAATTGTCAACCAGTATAATGAAAATTATTGTATAATTTATGTATTTAATCTAATCTCACCGAAAATAAAAATAAATGCAAACATTGACTGTGAAATTATGCAGCTTTGACAGTTTAATAAAACTGCACAATAATTATAAATATGATATGTTTGTTCTAGCCTAATGCAGTCATGATACAATACATCACATGTACACGGGGATAAACAGCACTTTATCATCAGTGATGTACATTGTTGCATATGAACAACTTCATACCAAACTATCATGCAATGTAACACTATACGACCATATATGGAAACATACTTTGATGATCATTAGAGTTAAATTAGCGTTTCAATTTTCATGTGGACAGGAAGAACGCAATTAAGATACAGTTAATTAAGACTCGGATGAAGATAATGTTTCATGTATCAGTAAAAAATAAAACCCCTAAATAGAAAGTAAATAGGTTTAATGTGAGATATCTAACAAGTTTAAGATGACATTAAATACAAAAATATTTAGAAAGGGTAATCGAATGTGGAGAGAATGACAAACAGAAAAGTCTATCATCAATACTTTGATTACATTAAGATAAAGACAGTGACATAATGTTTTATCATACTTTCAACAGATAATTAAAGTGAATCACGTTCAGTTGACAGCCTTATAATGAATTTACATCCTTTGTGGAAACTGACGGATAGTTCAGCTTTCCATAGCCGTCACTCCCTCGGTGCGCATGAATTTTGATTTGGACCAAAGTACAACTTTGTTCTAGTATACATCCATCACGCAATTGGTAAACTATACTTCCCATTCCATGTTGCAGTGCAAGTCTGTTTAAGTTCAGTTTCCATGAGTAACTTTCAGTACTTTCAGTTTCTATTTGGGGTTAAACGTCACATATCATAAGCTAGTGGAGTGCTTCGACCCAGAATTTTAGCACCGGGTAGGTAGGTAGTTTTAGTTTTTTAGTTTAGTTTATTGAACATAAGGCCTCCAGCCGATATACATTTGCTAGGTTTTTCGTGTGTATAGGTCGGAGCACTCCAAACAAACTTATTTTTATTTTCAGCCTAGGAATTACGGTTTCACAGAGATGCTTTCAAGACAAGTGTTCAAAAACAACAGTAAAATGTTGTAAATGTAGGTCATTTGAGATGATCATATCAAACAAATTCTCAGCTTTTATATTTGATACAATCAAGAGTAGATGCTTGTCCTAAACATATTTTGACAATAATAATTCAATGGCAAGTTCAAAGCAGACATAATGAATGAGTAGATCTCATTTAAAACCAGTATAAATTCTATCTGATGAAATAGAATCATGATCTTAATTGGTTACACCTACCTATGTCTGTCAGTGTACGATTCATTTATCACTTGCCAAGAACTGTGCAGGTCCGTAAGTAAGCCTCGTACACGCTGACGTTCGTCCGGTTCACACTGTTGGTACACTTCTTCTTTCTCTCGATCCAGTCGGTCAATACCGGATTTAGCTTCTTCCAATTGTCGTTGTACATCCTAGAAGATACGACAGTTATTGAACATTATTTGCAACATATTTGTTACACAAAATATATAACATTAGATCATACATAATATTCTTAAATGAAGAATGTGTTGGCTATCAGAAATACAGTTAAACCATCAGGAAGGACAAAATAGTGGCCTTTAATGACAGGTGGCCTTTATTCGGAGGTCATTTTGTTCTAAATAATCAATGACAGTTTTGTAAAGAATGGCCTTTATTCACAGGGTGGCTGCTAACACAGGCTTGACTGTATGTGAAAAAAAGTAAGGTATAATGATGATATCTTTAGGAATAATGAGGATTTTTTTGCCAGGAATTTTAAAACATATTCGTAGATGATAAAATTATTCGAGGGCTCAACGCAACACTGTAAGAACTTGTTCTTATTTCAATATGAGTTACGACACTGTTGCGTTGAGCCATCAAAATGCTGAATAGGATGCAAGCAAACAAAAGCATTGATGAAATTTGTATATGCATTTCAAAATCCACCAATATTGGAAAAGAGAATTATGTGTACCGGAGTTAACTCCCTTATTTAGAGAATAGAAAAATACTTTAAAAAACATTTGAGTAAATTATCAAATGAATGGATGAATCTATTATCAAAGCTTTGACAAATGAATGATGATGTTTGGACATGCTACATCTGTACATACATGTATATGAACCTCAAGTAGCCCTATTTACAATAATATAAAAAGCTTTGTACATGATAACTATACCACATGCCCCAATAATTAAGGTAACAAAATATTATCATATTAAAAAAATTCTGATAAATTTAAGCTGAAAACAGGTTTTCATTCTAATGCAATAGCAATTGGACAGTATATTATGAATATTACTCTGAAATAATGAAGAAAATAGATAAATTCATAATCTTATATTAATACAACAGGTGTCTGATACAGTCCACTTCCATCGTATTCATTTCCCAGATCATACAAGTACACAAAAAATAATTCCAAAAGCAAATATCCCTTCAAAAATGTAAGGTTTATCTTGTAGACCAAAAATAGAATTAAACAAAAAAAATCATATGTTTGCATACAGTATACATTTTGTTTCAGTTCAGGTGAACTATAGGTACTTTATCAGTCTGTGTGAGGCCAGACTCTACAGAAATAGTGAAGATAAATAGTTGGAACAATCAGTGCATTTTCATACGATTAATCTTAAGTCAATAATTATAATCTAACAATAAAGTGCAGTCAAACCTGTGAACAAAGGTCACACATGAGAAAGACAAAAATGTGGCCTTTATCAACAGGTGGCATTTATTCAGAGGTCATTTTGTTCTAAATACTGTGGAATCATTAATTTTCAATGGGGATTTAATTCCGTGGATTTCGTGGGTGGACTCATCAACGAAATCAAATCCCCACGAATTCAAATGTGGAAATAAGGCATTTCTTTTCACAACACAATCAAAATCCACGAATTTATGTCCCCAAGAAATAGCCATTTTAGTAAACACCACGAAAATTGAACCCAACGAATATTAATGATTCAACAGAAATCAATGACGGTTTTCTAAAGAATGGCCTTTATTCAAAGGGTGGCCTTTATTCAGAGGTGGCTGCTAGCAAAGGTTTGACTTAAAATACAAGTTGCAATGTCTACCAGTACTGAGCAAATCTTAGTCTTAAAAGTAAGCTTGCCTACAGAAGAATAGGTTTCACACATGAAGAGTTTAATCTGAATATAATTATCTAAAGATCAGAACTTCAGAGTATATTTTAAAATTCATGACCAAATTGATGCTAAAATTTCAAAACATAAGACTGCTTAGCAACAATAAGTTATCAATATGTTTAAACAGAGACATCACACCATCCACTGAGGTGTTAAAGACTGTAGGAAACATGCAGGCAGCATATTCCATGGATGATATATGTTTATATAGCAGGGTATAAGTCTGAAGACTAAACAGAGATGACAGAGGACTACAGTATAATGACCATCACCAATTAGACAATGATCTGCCACTAACCGGACAATGACTGTCACTTACCGGACAATGACTGTCACTAACCGGACAATGACTGTCACTAACCAGATAATGACCATCACTAACCGGACAATGACTGTCACTAACCGGACAATGACTGTCACTTACCGGACAATGACTGTCACCAACCAGGCAATGACTGTCACTTACCGGACAATGACTGTCACTAACCGGACAATGACTGTCACTAACCGGACAATGACTGTCACTTACCGGACAATGACTGTCACTTACCGGACAATGACTGTCACTTACCGGACAATGACTGTCACTTACTGGACAATGACTGTCACTAACCGGACAATGACTGTCACTAACCGGACAATGACTGTCACTTACCGGACAATGACTGTCACCAACCAGGCAATGACTGTCACTTACCGGACAATGACTGTCACTAACCGGACAATGACTGTCACTAACCGGACAGTGACTGTCACTTACCGGACAATGACTGTCACTTACCGGACAATGACTGTCACTTACCGGACAATGACTGTCACTAACCGGACAATGACTGTCACTTACCAGACAATGACTGTCACTAACCAGATAATGACCATCACTAACCGGACAATGACAGTTATCAACCGGAAAATGACAGTCACCTACTAGATGATGACCATGACAAACCGGACAATGACCTTCACCAACCAGATGATGACATCACCAACTGGATGATGACCGTCACCAGTTAGATGAGCATCAGGCCTCACATGCTACAACAGTAAGTCCTAGAGGCAATGTTTTCTCTACATGAATTGAAAAAACTAAATTTACATGGCTCATAGCATCAACTTAAAAAAAAAAAAAATTCTGTAAAAAATTGTCCTGTTCGTGAATACAGGATGCTTCATGATATCTCTATTGATAATTTATGGCAGCCCCACACACCTACCCAGGCAACTCAGTACAATCAAAAAATAAGAAATCTACAGACATAGCCAATTTATTCTCATTATGAAATATCAATAGATCATACTTTGATTACTGGTGAAATATCTGAAGAGATCTTAAGAAACATCAGAAGGGAATTAGTTAATGCAACAAGCACAGAATGAAAGCAGAAAGGCAGAACAGAAGTAGAAGTAACTATATCATATTAGTTTAACAGTATAGATAAAGCTGTTGTAATTTAAACAGTGATTTTTTGATACTGTATATCAGGCTGTGTGTTCATGTCTGATTACATAGGGTATTAAAACCAGTTTGTTGCTTCGGTGAAGATTGAAGAACATTAGTTTGCAGAAAAACCTTTACGAATAGTAAGTATTCTTTATAATACAGTTTATTTTGTTCGACAATACTGAATAAGCACTCATCAATATCTTAAAGCGTTCATGTACACTACCACCGGCCATTCCTCTGGTTGAGGGTACGGTACAAGTGATATTGAAAGTCATTTTTGAATTTCATTTCAATGAGGACTTAATAGGGAATATTTAATTAAGAGTGCCAGGACAATATTGTCTCAGATTATATTTCATATATATGTAGGTTTATATATTTATATAGTCTAAATACAAACCCTATGCCATTGTATCCCCTGAAAATATGTACAGTATAATTCTGCTTAGAGCCATTTCAACAACTTACTAAAGTATAATATGACAAGAGTTCACCTTCAGAATGCAGTCATTTAATAATAACCAAGTTTCAAGTTATTGACATGCACCTGTTGTAAATACTGTCTGCACTGATAATCTTAAAGTCCCATAATTATATAAATTTATCGGTCGTAATAGTTTCTGTTTGTTCTATAACAGAGGAATCCGGTGTGTTTTCCTCTCGTGCATACTTTATAGCAAGGTAAAATGTTTCCAAAACCACTATCATATTTTTTTCAATATCGTTGAAAAAAATACTATTTATAGAACAGCTGTGTTTTCCTGCAGTCATATTATGCACACGGCGTAAAGTGACGTCACGCGCTCTATATATTTCAAGTTTACAAAAGCAAAATTCACAGCAAAATGAGTGATTTTAGAAGAAAAGGTAATAATTATCTTGAAATATATTAATATCAGCAATTTTTTGTTTTATGCATATATATTTTTATAGCAAAAAGCTAATAGGACTTTAACAAGAAAAGCGAAACAATGCGACTGGACGCGACATTTTATGGGATTCCAGTATAGCCCTCACCCTTAATATTGGGTGGGTATAACTATTTTCATTACAGAACAATATGGAGCTTAAGCATTAGATATATATCATCCAGACAAGATCAAACTTATAACGATATATTCTATGGCCATACTATACTTGTCATGATTGAAAGAGCTTGACCCTTACCAAATAGTTATCAACACTTCATGAACAATTCATGAATTTTGCAAGAACAGTTCATGAAAAAAATATGTTTTCATGAATTCTATTTGGCAGGGGAAATATTTGTTAAATATCAACAAATCAAACATTTGAGCTAAAAGTAAGTTCAGTTCCGTATGATATCGCATATCAAATTCATAATACAAATTGCACTAAAACAACATAGCGTAATAACTATGGTTTATAACTAAAATATCATAAGCATATAATTATGTGTAAGTCTATGGAATTATGGGCTATGTTACGACATGAACTTATTTCCCCTTATACTTCAGACTACACGCCTACATTCTGTGAGCCAGTCTATGATGATAACTAATTAACCCCAAAGGATAAGAATGGAACCTCATAATTACAGAAAAGTATTGAATATGAATCATAATTGATTTAAAACAACAAGAGTACCAACATTCGCACTTAGCGCAGTTGTAAGACAATCGATCAAGAGATGGTTACCTCAAAGTTTGTACCAAAATGAAAAGTACGAAACTATACGAACATATTGTAATAATTATGAGTAATCAAAAAATATTTACCAAGGTAAAAAAAATACAGGAAAATGAGAAAATGGCTATATTCCACACATGTCAGGATCATTCATACAAACCACTTGTAACGAAATACCACCACAATCCCAGGGCGTAAAATATGAAGAGAAGATGAACATATTGCAGTTCAAAGTCTGTTCTAGCAATAGTACTGTTATACATGTAATTTAATATGCAGAGCATATTCTTCAGCTATTATAAGTTCTGAGAACAAAAAGAAGAAAAATATTACTGAATATCTAAAAATAAAGGAATCTTAAGTTTTCTTTACAATTAATCTTTCTGACGATGAGTGTTTGAACTCATATTTTATATCCAGTGTTAGTGATTGCCCAACTTTCTGACCCAATCAGTGACAAGGATTTAATTTTTTTTTGACTTTCCTGTCTTAATAGAATAATTTTATATTAACAGCATTCTAACTTCTTTAATATAGTTTCAAAGAATGACCTAGTACATGCACAGTGCATGCTCAGAGGTGGAGCTCTAAAATGATAAGAATGTATATTTGGGTGTTATTCGTAATAAGAAAGTTACAGTAGCTACAACTCCTTTTAGCTTTCTGATTTACAAAGAATACCCAGAGATGCACTCTAACCTGAAGTGAAGGGTTTTAATTTGTTGTCCCTTCAGAACACTTCAAAAGTAAAATAATAAATTTCTCATAGATAACCCCAATTACGATTCTAGATAAATGAAAAAAATGTGTTCAAAATATTGAAACATGATGGTTTATAGGTATCAAATGAATTTCGTCAGGTGTTAATATATTATTGTTATGTGGTTGTAATTTTCATTAAGTAATATATTATCAGTTTATGATATAATTATGTTTGTGATAAACTGGTGAAAATTAAACCACAGAATTTGAAAAAAGATGCCTTTATAATAACACTTTAAGGTATCTGACTCATTATGTCAAAATAAAAATCAAAGGGAAAAAACAATAATATAAAAATTATTTTAATTGATATACATTAAGGTTATTAATTTATACATTTAACTGAATGGTTCAATGTTAATACTAGACAAACAAGAAATGGCAATACATAGGTACCTAATTATGTTAACCTAATATCTAATAGTTTATATAATATACTATTTTCTTAAAATTATATCTAATTATTTATACAAACCGTGATTATATAAGTATTGTATGGTAATAACTAGAATATACAATAATTGCTGGCAGAGTATTTGATGCACATTTGATCTGGGTTCACTTCCAAGAAACCATTCCACCAGCATGATTGGTTATTGAACCAACTAAACAGACAAATACTTTCATACTGATCTCATTAATTTTGCTTTTGAATATAACTTGATATGGCCTACAAGCCAATTCACACTTATTTCACTCCAAGTCTTGATTGTTATCATATGTTTCTTTATATTATAACCTTTTGGTTTGTCATTTATTTATTCCATTTTCTTTCTTTTTTACTGGTTTATATCCTTGTAGTGGACCAATCAGAATATTTGAAATGGACCAATCAAAATACTTGAAATGAAAAAATCAAAATATGTGTTGAAATGAAACAATCAAAATATTTAAAATGGACCAATCAGAATATTTGAAATGAACCAATCAAAATACTTGAAATGAACAAATCAAAATATGTGTTGAAATGAAACAATCAAAATATTTAAAATGGACCAATCAAAGTATTTGAAATGAACCAATCAAAATACTTGTTGGAATGAACCAATCAAAATACTTGTTGGAATGAAACAATCAAAATACTTGAAATGCACTAATTATAGAATATTTGAAATGCACCAATCAAAATACTTGAAATGTAGCCATTAAAATGCAGGAAATTTAGCATTGAAAATTAAACGCAATAGGCAGATTTTCACAAATTTAATTTGACAAGTTCTACAAAGGTTACTGCTGATATTTAACTATTGTAATAATTATTATTGAACATTTACTAAAATTATATGTTACACAATATCATTTGAAGGCCAGTTTTTGCAGCAAGAATAGTAGCCGCTGTTGGTAAGACTTGCATGATGCAGTCTTCACGCTAACCCACTAGCCCACAGCCCGGGGCTAGTAAACTTCTATTCGAGCCAGTGAACTTTCTTAAAATTGTGTACTCGGGCTAGTGGTAAATTTTCTATTTTCAATAGTCCACATACAGTTCGGGCTAGTGCTTTAAAAGAATTATTTCGAAGACGGAATTGATGTATAAATTAGTAAAAAATGTAATCAATTAGTAAAAACTGATAATTAAAGGTTAATGTTTGTTTTGTAAATAATAATTAATGAAGTATTAAAATTAATGTGAAATGAATTCATAGTCATCTCTTTTTACCTATAATTTGTCAAGTATTATTTTAGTGTTAAGATCACATTTTCTCAAAAATAGATTCTAAAGAAAATTTTACAAGCAGACTTTTTCATACATTTGGTAAGTATTTAACGCATGTAGTATGTGAATAAGATAATTAGTGTTCCATATATAAACCATGTATAATTAACAACAGCTTCAATGAATGCTATTTCTTACAATAACATATATGAATATATCATTTTGACAGTAAAACATTCATAGGATAGTGGTTTGGCATTTTGGAGTACTTAAGCAAGTGTTCTTACTTTTCCAGAACAGCAATATCATAAGTTAATCTATTTACAAAAAGTCTACAATTTATCAGCCAAAGCTTACAATAAAACTGAATAGTTTTATACATTATGAACCAAAGTTCATTTACTAATACATATTTACATCTGTCTTAGAAATTGGTTTGTAAAACAACAACATTTTCTCAATGTTTTGTAAGAATGATCCATATGTGTGGAGTTAGGACATCTAAAAGCATACATACAGGCACACAAAAACAACAGCGAAACTTGTAACATATGGATGGTCTCTTTAGATATACCTAAATTTAATACACTCATTTCTGGCCCAACCATATATTTGTCCCTATAATCAACTGATATGTCTAATTAAGTCTATAAAGAAAACAGTCCCTTTTATTGATTCTAAAACTATAAATGTGTCCAGAGGGCATGAATGCCCCCACTGACAGCTAAGTCAAAAAGGGGGCCATAACTCATGTGAAAATGTTTGGATTTTAATGGAAATCCAATTTGACCTGTATTTTATTATTATACACCTCCAATTAAAATATGAAGCCAATCCATGAAATTGTTCTTGATTTATCACTTGGAAACCAAAATTAGAACGGACGGAGAGAGCTAACACTTTATGCCCATCCGCCATTTCCAATGGTGGGGGCATAAAATATCTCTGGTGCTTCAAGTACCTCATAGAATTTAGATGCTGGGAAGGGATATCAACAAAAAGTTCTACCAGACCAGTAATTCACCAAAACATTCTACCAACAAATAAAATTGAAATGGACAGGATAAAATTTCAAACATACATTTTTACTATAGTATACCTTGAGAATATCCTCCTGTTTCGTGAAATCATCGAAGTCTTTCCCACCAAGTTCGGGTCCAGAAAGTTGTCTATTGATATCTGATATTTGGTCAGACAACCTTCTAATATCAATCGTAATCTGTGACGATGACTTAGGAGAACTAGCTCGAGCAACGCTAGATTGAACAACAGTGTAGGTTGTCCGTGTAACCTGACCATCTACGGGAGCTGCATCAACTGAATCTGCAGCTGGATACTGTACTATAGCCACCTGGTTATTGATATCTTGCCATCGTCGCTGAAGACGATTTGTTTCTGGGTCAACAAGAGCCGCTGCACCTTTCTCTTGCAGTGGAACAGCCTGCTGTCGCAAAAGGTCAAGGTCACGCTGACGTCGTTTCAGCTCTTCCTCAAAAGCCTATAAATACATAACACATGATATATTATAACAACATTCATCATACAAATAATCATGAAACTTTGTAGCTGTGAAATACATCAACAATATAATCTTCAGTTATACAAACAACCAGAAATATCTACTATTTTCACAATCTACTTTTAATTGAAGAAATGATTTATTGCAACGATTCCAATCATTAACTTCCACATATCATAACCATGTTCTTGCAGTTAAGAGCATAGTATACATTATTTAGAGACCTAACTACACAGTTACCTCAACCAACTTGTGAATAACAGCTGACAAAACACACAGAAATAATGAATAGAAATTAGCTACATTTTTTCTTAAAGCCTTACACTTATTGTTTTGCTTTAATATCAAATGCACACATGGGAGTATTGGTACCATACGCATCCTATAAGTTACTTCAGTGGTATACTCCTCAGCAACATGCTGGTGTGTTTGCAACCAATTAATTAGTTAGTCAGTGACTATCAGATACGTACATAATCATATCATGCACTATAGAACAATTATAAATGTCTTTTCAAAAATATCTATAAAGTTAGACAGATTTTATTTGAAGTTGGATTCCCTATTTCTTGATAATATTCTCACTTACTTTGACATTGAATGATTAACAAATCTATTGTAATATCATAAGATTATCACCAAATGGTTTCTTTTAACAGAGAATTCATGTTAGTCTTGTATCAGCATGCATTTATCTATTCATCTGTTTTTAAGTATAATGCATAATTAATTAGCTCATAATACATTAAGAGTTAAATCTTTGCCAATGGACAATAACTGTCTTTGCATACCTAATGCTCATTAACTGTAACTTGTGAACATTTTTATATGCAATTTACAAGAACAATTGCTACCTAGCTTCTAAATATCCAATATTCTGACACCATATCTAACCAAGTGTTGTTTGGTTATGACAGAATTTTGGCAGACTTAGTAAGAATAGGATGTAACAATTTGCTGTTTGTCAGGCAAGGTGGTGGGGTATGGTAAATATGTTATCTCACAAGTTAATGGCGTTTGTTTTTTCAAACTACCAGCTACAACAAAACATATTTTTGAGCACATTCATTCATAAATGTCTGAGCTCATTTATACTGAAACACATGCTTTAGACAACCATTATGGTGAGAATAGAACAAGGCGCTGTCATAGTGAAAGGTATTGCAAGAAAGCCAAAGTGAATGGAGGGCAACAACACTAATATGCTTCATTGGATAGAAATCCGTGGAATCCATTGATTATCTAAAATATTGTATATTCATATAAATAGTAAGTACATCATGCAACAGATCTAAAGAAATATCTTCACAGATTAGCAGAACAAACATAACTTTTATGCCAAGGAACACTTGAATAAACAAAATATCTTTATGCCTGATTAAATTTGTGCTAATAAAAGAAGTCAAAACAAAACACATCTTTTCAAAGAGTGTTACATTCTTATTCCCAACCAACACTTGTACTTTCCTCTGCCTATATGATTCATGCTAAAATCCTAGCTGACAGCTTAAATGTTCCAACAAATGGTGAATCTCATTACTTTAGCTTCAGGAGTAGACAAGTTATATAATCTTATCAGACAATATCAGAATCAAGCCTATACCAAAACATAATGTCATAAACCTTCATACTTTTGTCAGTTCTTCCATCGAGTTTACAAAAATTCTCAGCAACATGCGCAAACAAGCCTTAAGTTAGATGAACAAAAAATACAAATTGCTATGTCAGTTCTCACCACTGACAAGCAGTTCCTGTCTTGATTCAGAACCTTAACAAAGCTTGTTTCAATCAATTTGAAACTGATTATGAAATTCATTATGGAAGACAAGCAACTCTTTAGACTTGACATTGGATTGGAAGGTGTACAAACTTCTAACAATACAACAGAAGTAAACCATCAACAATCTCTCTAAACAAAAACTACTTTCTGTCTTGTATCCTGAACATGTTTCGCATGCTCCTCTTCAATTATTTTACTAACGATGTCAGAACTAATTGAAGTACTTGAAGTCCCTTAATTGATGGCATGCAAGTTTCAACTTATATCTAATCATAGTGACATTAAGAACTTCTTCACTGAAGAAGTTTGATTTATAAAAATCAAACAAAAATGATACAGGAATATAGACAAAAAGAATGAATATGAATTAATAATGACTATCAAAATTTTCAAGTAGTTGTTATACAATCATGCCAATGTAAATTATACAAATGAAGAAAATATTGGCAATAAATGGTTAACAAAACATGGGCAACAAAACCTATACCAATCCATACAGTACAAACACTTAATGGTGCAAGACCTTCAGGTTTTTTGTTCACTGGTGTCTAACATGGCACCAGCAGCCAGGAGGGTCACTTGGCAACTCTCAAGTTTTAAGGATGGAGGAATTTAAGACCCCTGGCTTTACACATGGCTTGGACCTTGGACATTACATTCCGTAAGCTAACTGGAAAGCTTCATCACATGTGGAATTTTAGAGGTGGGATTCAAACTCACAATGGTGAAGGGCTGGCAATTACAAGTCAGAGACAATATAACCACAGAAGCCCCTTGAGGAAGAACTTGAGAGGCAAATCTTTGGGAACTTTACTGATTTAATGGCAGACTATGAACAGACTTACAGGTAGATGACATTAATTTCTCATAAAATTAAGCTTTGATTATACTTAAAAATGTATGCTTTGTCATAAATGACAATCAAGGCAATAATTACACCAAACAGAAGCCATCAAAAGCATACTGTCTCCCTCAAACAATGATGAAACACTCACCTTAGTTGATTAGGTAGCAGTAAACTGTTCTAGTATGTCATTCTAGCAATGATATAATCTGTTGCAGAAATGGGTGAGCATTTCATGCAGTATTTACGAACCAAAGCTTATCACAAACTTTCCAAGCACCTGCATTAATTACCACACCCTATCTTATGCAATCTGTATGAATCAAATTTCACCCTCTGTGATAATATTCAGTATTAAACATCACTACCTGAATATCCTAGACAAACTCTGGTCTCTGTTTAATTACAAAAAATGGGGTACCTTGCCAGATACTTCTAATTGCACTGGAGTAAAAACCTTTCATTTCAATACAATTTTATTCAAAGACATGCATTTGATGGATTCCAGGGACAGCTAGGATAAGTGAAAAAATACTTTGTTCTATCTGACATAGAATATAGGAATTCTAGATCACCTGCAAGGGTACTTTGAAAGTTTAAATTAATAGTTCCCACATCTACAATATTGACCTCCCTTGGCGGCCATCTCGTATGGCAAAATTGATAATCATTTATAATAGATATTTATATTTTTGTTTTGATCATTCTAAATATAGTATATTCATATGTGACAACTACATTTTCTTAAACCTGACGTGCTAATGTTTTTTGCAACTTCATGATTAAGTTACATTTATAAATTGAGTTGTTTAATAACTACTTTTCTGATTTTTTTTAAGCACATAAGAAATTTGCCATACAAGATGGCTGCCAAGGGAGGTAAATATTGTCGATGTGGGAACTATGTATAGCCAAATATGCAAACAATGTTTTGCCCCAGCCTCACACCTGAACCGCACAGTTTGACCCTTAATAACTCATGAGCATACAAAAGTAAACATACATTTGGAAGAGCTACTACAAACTTAAAGCAGATATCGGGATGCAAAGATACTTCAATGACCAAGGTCTATTTACTGACATTTATTCAGGGGGTAAAACATCATTCACAGAATTTTTGTTTATCCCCCGCCTCCATATCGATAGATAGGGGGCATATTGTTTTTGGTCTGTTTGTCTGTACCAGGGGCATATTGTTTTTGATCTGTTTGTCTGTATCAATCTTTAACTTTGCCTATAAAATCCAAACGCGAATCCACCTACTGTCATCAAACTTTGTGTGTTGTTTTCTCATGACAACCTCTACTGGACCTTTGCATTTTAAGGTCAGTAGGTCAAAGGTCATGGTCACCAAGAGGGGTATTTTGTTTTAAAAACACATCTTGTTCTAAATTCAATCAAATCCACATATTATTAAAAAAGACATTACAAATAACAATAAAACAAAGTCATTAAAAGCTGACAATGAATGTAAATACTTACATTTCTAAGAACCATGATACCAAATCCCAGAATTCCTGCCATAAGGCAGAGGAAGACCAAAGACAGGAGCAGGGTCAGTGCCGACACCAGCGACAATATTTCATCAGCAGCCATACTTTCACTATTAAGGTAACCAACCCGTATCAAAATAAAGATACTTCCTTTTTAACTACACAATCCGTCTAACCTTAAGTCAAATCAATTCCATGTAATGTCATTTTGATAGGGCCCGATTCAGATTTAATCCTAATTGAATATTTGATGTAGAAATTACATTGGTTGTCTGGAGCAAAATGTGAAGTTCCGTAAAGAATTCCATTTTTTCAAAGTAACACAAGATATCGAACAGGCAGCAAATTTCTTAGAAATCATTCCGACAATTAGATTAGTCACATTTCTAAATATTTACATTCTGACAATTAGATTTAATTAGTTCGAAATTACGATGAATAAGACTTTAAACATCTGTACTATAAACAATCCAAAATAAATTACACAAAAAATGTAGTTATATAGGCAATGTGCATTTGTGCACCTAACAACATGGTACACATACAATCAAGCACAAAGGAATACATTAATACGATTATATGCTTCCAATCATTCTGTATCTAACAGACATAACCTGTGTTTTCCATTATCACTTCTATAAGTAATATATAATCATAGTTTTTTCCAAGATTTCTTCCAAATTCTTTTATAATATAAATTCCCTAAAATAGTTAGTTCAAGGAAACATTATTCTCTCACTGGAAACAGAAATTTTTACTTTATGATCCCTAACACAATTAGCACTTATTTTCAATTCTAAAATAATAAGTATTGGATCATTAATACCTGACAAGGTGTAAATTTATCTATTTCCAACTGTTAAAACGCTTAAATCTTACCAGATAAGAGAGTAATTAGCACATAGACTAGTACAAGAAATTAACCATCTCAAAACAAGAATGAAAGATGCACAAGTGGATTTTTTCCTTCTATCATCGTGAGGGGAGTAGCCATCCCGATAAATATTCACAAGATCAACAAGAATAAACACTATGCATATCCTTTGAATTTATACTTCCAATTATTTCAGATTTTTTTAGTTGAAAATTCCAGCAAACATGAAATTTGATGTTTCATTAAGTTCTGGGTAATGAAGTTAGATTCCAACAAATTCAGAACACATGATGCATCATTTAATATTTCACATCTAATGAACACAGGTTTCTGCAGACCCAATTTTCTTTATTCTATCTTGGCAAATCATAGACTAAATCTTGAAGAAGCACAGTTTTAAAATTCAAACAGAAATCCCATTGGTACCTCTGAACTATCAGAATTCTGGCTTATAAATTATTCTTTTCACACCTCTCTCACTTCATAAAATCGAAATCACGAAATTTTTATTCCAAAAATACCACATTTGTATGAGTAACATCATCGGAGACGAATATCATTTCAATAGATATTTTTTTTTATCTAAAATTGAATTTCAGGCGTAACAACAGGAAGGAGCAGCCATTTTTCTCGACACCACAGAAACAACTGCCTTATGTCGGACATCAAATAGTGGTGAAGCATTGTTTACCAAGGCTCAGGTAAGTATACTTGATGGGAAGCTCATCAAAACCACTCAGGTAAGCAAAAGACTATGATTCCCACAATCAGAATGCAACACATGACATTTCATTATACTGCCTATGATGTTTCATTATTATGATAGCATACCAAATAAATACTTGAACAATAAAAACCGTCATAGAAGCAAAGAACACACTGCTCTCCAAACGTATTGTAATTAGCATAGTGCAAAATGACATAAGTTAAACATGGCAGCCACTGTAAGTGATTTACAAACTTCCAATCCAGTTATAGAAGATGAAATCATGCTGTAGGCTTCAATTTCGCTCCATTAAGTTTATCCCTACATAATAATTTGCAAAGATTGTAACTGTTACTGCATAATCATTCGCCTTTAGATTGTTTCATGAAAATCAGTATGAGGTAAACACTTCTCATAAAATGTTCAACATAAAAGAATTATTCACACTAAGTTCAAGAACTTTATAATAGTATTATTCACAAAGTCTGACTGACATGTTCAGAAATTAAATGTAGAACCAAAGTATGTAGAATTTTGGGATAGACCATTTTTTTCAACTGAATATTAAGTTGCTGTCATACCTTCCAAAGGTATAGAAGAAAAAGGTAAATGAGTATTATCTATACAAGTAAGAAGTGGGTCCATGAAAAGTCAAAGATGTTGTAGTAATCATTTTCTAACAGCTTTACAATTCCACCAGCTTCATTTGTATTCATTATGCTAAAGGTCACATACCTAGTTAATGTACATATAATTATGGCCTATTCCAAGCTGTGCTTAATTAAATTTAAATAGCATTCTGTGTCAAAGCATTGGTACAAGTTTGTCACTCCTTACAAAATCAGAATGACAGCGTTCCATAATCACTTAGCTTCATAAGCTAAATAAGACCTTTTTGTGTAACATCCTGAGCTATTTTTTCTCACCTTTTTAACACACTTTCAAGCCATAGAGTAATCTATGGATGTGGGATTTTACACTAGAATAGTAATCTGAACTCTTGTAACAAGACTGGTAATGTATTTAGCATCAGTACAGAAATATATCAACACAGATTCTTCCTGAGAGACTTGTCTTAACATAGTTCATGCTTGTCATAACATTATCCAATAAACAGATCATCAATACAACTACATGTTACTTCTAACACAAGCTACAAAAACAAAGCATTTCCAGCACCCACCAGATAAAACAGTGCAACCTCTCCAAAGCAACACCCTTTAGGAGTATCAAAATTAAGTTGTTGTGGAGAGGTTGTAACACTCTAGAAAGGTAAAAAATAATAGTTAAATTGTGCAGTGGGAAAAGCTTATGCTGATGTTGCAGGGAGGTAATGTGGCTCAAAAGAGGGCCACTTATGACAAACCTGCAATCTTTTACATTATGAGGAGCACCTATCTTTTTATTGAATATGTTTTAGAGCGAAATCAGTGTCACAGACCTCAACGTCGCAATTGACCCTTTCGCTGCCAGACACATATTGCCTACATTGTACACTGTATTGCCAAGGTATTTTTCATAAATGACAGCTTATTCTTTAAATGTTAACAATTTCCAAAAAGGGTATACCTGTCACCTAGGCAAATATGTAGGAATTTGAGCAGACAGATTTTACTGTCTCATTAGCAGCAGAAGGTTTAACAAACTTGCACTTCACTAATTGGATCAACAAGGCTCACAGACTATAATATGTTTTCCGAAATTAAGAATATTTTCTCAAATTAAGTTTTATTATGTATAGATTAATGCGGGTTACACTGTCAATATAGAAGCAACTAAAATAATGAATTTAGTGCAAATGGTAGGCACATTAAAAAAGACCAATAGTAGAATCTTTCCTGAGCTGTTCCTTTCCATAAGCTGATAAATTGTTTAATAAATAATTTGTTCAACAATTTGCTAAGAGCTTGCTGGTTGAAAAACCCAAGTAAAAAAATTAATTTTAGCAATTATAGCATGATAATAAATCTTACATTGTTTAACAAGAAGAGAACACACAAGTTTCAAATACATGAGTATAATCATAATCAACCACCTAACAGATGGTAAATGTACCCCAAGTCAGCATTATTTCACATACAATTTTATCAAGGTAATTTAGATTATTGTAACTAGGTACATATATTATTCCAAGATCTATTTCCCAACAAACTAAGCTAATAATTACACAACAGAGTCAGAAACAGTAAGAATTTATCACTAAGGTTAAGTGCTTTTTTTATACGCAATTTTCAGGTAATTTGGATAAATGTGTTTATGTATTACAGAGCAACTTCTCCAAAGCAACACCCTTTGGGAGCAGCAAAATTATGTTGTCATAGTTGCAAGGTTGTTGCTCTAGAGAAGTTTAAAAATCTATAGCTAAATCTTGCAGTGGGAAAATTTATGCTGTTGTTGTTGTAGGGAGGATGTTGCCCAAGAGAGGGCTACTATAAAGAGGTTCTACTGTATTTGTTAAGAATTATTGTGATATATACTAAGTCTTATCACTGGTATAAAGACAGTAGAGAACTGGATAGTGTAACCATGGGAAGTCTGTCAATACAAGCAACCTATTATTACAACAACACTGAACATGTTGTCATTTGATACATATTTTATATCAAGCATTGATCACCTCATAAAATATCATTCTCAAGTACAATGAACACATATCGAGGGTTCAATGCAACAGTGTCATAACTCATATTGAAATAAGAACAAGTTACGTCAGTGTTGCGCTGAGCCCTTGATATGTACTGCAAAACTACATGCAACAGAGAAAAAAACTTGTCTGCAGAGCAAGTCTTCATTGATTATGACGTTCATAGAAGATCCTCATTGTATGTGGAGGAATTACAGTAGGCTAACTGAACTCTTATAACATTGAAAATTATAAGCACATATAAAAATTCTAGACAACTGGCGATGCATTCAAAAGTTGAGATAAAAACTAAATACAATAGTGTAAAAAAAACTTCCGCTAGACAGACTGATATCATCAGACGAAACTATTTGTACTGGAATTATTGTAAAGCTAAGGACCACACTGGTATTGTTGTCAGACAATTTGTGTGTGAACTATTAATTAGCAGTTCTAAAAGCAAACTGCAAGAACTCACAATATGGTCTCATGATAGAAATCAAAGTACTGAAAGTACTCATGGAAGTTGAACTTACATAGATTTGCTCTGCAGGATGGAGTGGGAATAGTTTAACATTTGCATGGCAGATGTAGAGAGAACGTAGCACTTTGGTTTGCATAAAAATTCATGCATGCTTAGCAAGTGGCAGCAACGGAAAGCTGAAATGTCGTTCAGCTTCTAAAAACATGACAAATTTGTATGCTCCTGGGTCTGAGGTTATAAAAACTTAAGATCGATCTTTACAATCATGTCTTAATGTCATGTTTCCTATTCTTCAGTTAATTAACATAATCTCATACAACTTTTCAAGGAATATTTAGTATAGAACATTTACACATCGAAATATTAACTTTCACAATAAAGCAGAAAACGGATTTTTTCGTATAAAATAAGCTGAGATCAAAATTGAGGTTGTTCCCTAGTTTTATAATCCTTAACTACATTTTCTGTTCAACAAATTGTACTGCCTCACTCAGGGGTGTTGCCATAGGAACATGACAACTTTACATGCTCCAAATAAAATGATGTACAATTTAATGGTGTGGCTTCAATGGAACATCTTTGCCTTAATAATTATGCAAGGCACATCCACTTGCAAAAAAAGAAAACATTTATGTATGACTTTATGATGAATCAATACACTAAGTGACCTAACACCATGTAATGAACAATTGGAATTCTACCTATATGAACTCTTTTTTATCTGAAATCCAGCAATTATTCTTCATCAGAGGAACAAAACCTCAGTCAATGATAACCATATGCTTACCAACTTCCAATCATACCACAATAAATACAAGTAACACAACAGTTAGCAAGTGCAGAATGAAGTCTTCATGATTTATGTGTTAATTAGTGTAACCATTAATAAGTGCACATGTAAGGTGACTTAATATACTTCAGTAACTATCAATTTTATATAAGAATAACTAAATTCTACGAAAAAGTGTACACTTCTCTTGTCTCAATGAAATGGGAATCACCTTGAACTAGAAATGTTTCCTGAGGACACGAATGCCCCCCCCCCCCCCCCGCTGAGAGCTTTGAGTAAAAAAGGGGCCATAACTCCTGTGAATATGTTTTTACTGGAAATCGTGCATGACCAGTATTTTATTAATTGAACACATTCCATGGAATATTTCTGGAGTTATCACTTGGAAACCAAAATTTGGACAGGGCGAACAGACAGTGGTAACAACTGCACTTAGTGCCCTTCTGCCATTTCAAATGTTCATGCAAGAATGTTCCAGGTGGTTGTAAATACATGGTCAGTTCACTTCATCGGACCTGCAGATTAATTATACTTGAATACCTTTTTTTCCAATTTCATGAACAAATAATAAATTATTTGTGGATCTAAGTGCTTATTGTGGATTTTTCTGAAAAATGCTGTTGAAATATTCCTCGGCTTCGAGCCAAAATATAAAAATGTGCTTTGAACCATTCAGGCAACTTCCAACATTTGATCCTCAGCTCAAATTAAGGATTACTATATTTAACACACTACGTCACCCACTACCCCTTCCTCATAATCAAACACTTCTGATCATTAATTATGTCTGTGTGATTGTTAATACAAAACAACAAAATTGTAGCAAGAAAATTACCTTTCCATTGTTGAGAGATTTATTACAGTTTGATAGGACGGAGCACACTAGCAAGGTGCCACTATGACTAAGTGGTATTTTAATGTACTCCATCTAAAATGACTATTAATAAAGATTATACAGCATTATAGCACAACCTCACCAAAAGCAACATCCTTTGGGAGTAGCAAAATCATGTTGTTGTAGAGAGATTACTGCTCAAGAGAGGTTAAATGAATAGTTCAATTGCACAGTGCGAAAACTTAATTAATACAATGGTAGTGAATAGTTAAAGTCACATGTAGTAGTGGATACAGTCAAAATCTTGAGAATTATCAGATCTGTTCATAGAATTTTGGTAAATTAGAGATCTTTGAAATGAAATAAGAAAGGAGTAAAAAAATGGTGTACTGTGTTAAACTCAAAACATTTTTACCAACACTGAACAATTTTCAGCAATTCAACTTTAACAAGAACAACTATAACAAAACGTTATAGTTAGACGAATTACAAGAAGCATTGGTTTAAGTTTTTTGTATGAAGTTGCTTTTTTCATGAAGGATATTGACTGTCTACTTTATTCATTCCCTCCATTAATATGGAGAGTATAACATATTTACAAGTTATAGATTAATACACATATATTGACAATCATGAGTATTTGACAAATGAATACATTCATGTATAAAGTTCACATGTACATGGTATTACCATACCATACATCAATGGAATAAAGTACACCATAAATACTACCAAATCCACCATAGTCTGATATGATACAAC